>OZ014458.1:2029795-2196521 GCA_963966035.1 Acleris laterana | reverse complement strand
GTGCAAAATGTGGTTACAGAATTTTCGTTTTTTTTTTTGAGTTTTAGATAATTCTGTAGCTCTACCTTCCCCACTCTGGAAATGACGGCGTGAGTTTGCAGGTATGTAATATTCTATCCTCTCAGCAACTATCTTACCCCTAGAAATACAGTCAGCAATACCACTTAACAGTGCTTTAAGTTGCCGACCGTCTACGATTATATTTGTTTTTGGTTCATTAACCTCAAGTACTGTCTGCAATGGCGCCGTAAGGATAAATATACACTGTTTCGTGAATAATTCGCGTATGCTCAGTCAAAAGGAACGGACTCGCAGTAAAAGTTTGAAGGCAGTAAAGAAGGGGAATTTTGATGACGTAAAAACATTGTTTTATTGGATTATTTTGGGGCACAATTTTATAGTCATACCCCCTTACTTATAATCGTGGAATAAGCTTGGAATAGTTTATGCCATGCTTTGTCCTTATCTGTAATTGTGACATATACATTTGAAATTCTTTTCCGATTTGAAATTTGGAACATATTCTACGCATTTTTAATCATTATAAATAGGGTGGTAGATCTACCTAATTTTCATTTCAAATCCTACCAATTCCTACTAATTTTTGGATCCTGTTCTACCAATTTGCCGAAATTAGATGTGACAACACTGATCTAGCATCTGTCTTTGTGAACACCAATATCATATTAAAAATGCTGTCTAAAATTACAATAAAAATAAATTCTAAGTTCTCACAGTAATTTTTTAACATGTACTTTGCCTTATCCATTTAGTTTGCGAGGGTTTGGCAAGAGTGCGCTCTGGATAGGGACGAGTGGCGAAAAAGAAGGGGAGGCCTTTGACCAGCAGTGGGAAACAAAAACCAAATAGTAAAAAAAAAAATGCCTCAAAATATATATTACGCTACTGCTGTTTATCTCTACTGTAATCTCGTTTTAGGCAGTATGCAAATAACAGGAGCAGGGTTTATTTTTAGATTTCTATCTGCGTAAAACAGCACTGAATAAGTACTTTTTACTTGCAATTATTGCGTTAGGATTTTGCTTTGTCCTTAGGATTTTATTTTTACACCAAAGTGTGTAATATGGCTCTTTAATTACTGCTATGACGTTTGTTACCTTAATTTCACTTACCATAATAATTAATTGTGCATAAGTCGCTCATTGAATACAAAACCGACACATCCCAAAATAATTTGCTCTTGCATTAAAAATCTTATACAAATAGCTTCTAATTTTAAAATGCAACACTGACTCATTTTGAAATGTGTCCGTTTTGTATTCAATGACCGAAGTAGTCCCGTCAGTGCGAACAAAACCTATTTTAGCGCGTGCATTTTCAATTTAACAGCATGGTTTCTGTCGATGGATCGAAAGGCTACTTAATTGAAAATACACTTAAATGTGTTTTGTTCGCTCTGACGGGACTACCTTAACTCGCCGCTGCGATTTCGCTCGTTCGTCCGCCCGTCCGTTGTTTTTGAGAGAATAACACCCCTGGAAGCTGGCTTTGAAGAATTCCCGTTTCGAATAGGGATTATTTCTCCTATTTGGATGCCAGCTACCAAACGTGGTTGCGAGATAGGAGCTGGGATCGTTCACAATTTGACGGTTGACATGAGCAGATTAAAAAAAATACGAAAATTATTATGTTATTGTAATTTTTTAATATAACACCTTTCAACGAACGTATCATTCGCCGAATTTTTACTTAATCGAAAGGCATTTCTCGCTGCATTTTTTTTTTATAGTTTTTAATTTATTTAAACTTTGTTGCACACAAAAAGTATAGATGCCCTACCACGACTTTACCAGTCAGTCAAACAAATTATCTTAAAAACTAAAAAAATATTGTTTCTGTTCTTCTTTTGCCTTCTAAGGTTTGTTCTTAATACTTATTATAACATTGTAGAGGGTGTCCCTCAGAATCCCTAACAACGTTTGTCCTAACACATCGTTTGTCCGAATTTTCATTTGCCCTAAACTGGTTTTCAGATAAGTCAAGCAACAAGTTTTCCAATTATATCTGCGGTTTGATTAGGTTAGGGTTATTTTATAACAACACAAAAATGTTAATTATTTAAGCGGAAATGGCTTTAGGATAAATTAACATTTAGACAAACTATGTATTAGGAAAAATGACGATTAGTGATTCCATAGGGGAACCCATTATAGGTGCTTTGGTCTCGACAGTAAGCCTATAACTGTAACTTTATAAATCCATATTAATATTATAAATGTAAAAGTGTGTATGTTTGTCCGTCTTTCACGTCGAAACAGAGCCACGGATTGACGTGTTATTTTGTCTCTTTCTAACCCCCAACCCATTAAAATAGGGGGTGGAAGTTTGATGGAGCTTTCTTCAGTTTTAAAGGTAGAACGCTGAAAATTGGTTTACAGACTCTTTGTAACAAACGATTTTTTTTGCATCAAAATCGTTCGTAAATCTCCTCCCTATCCCCTAAAAAGGGGTTGGAAATTTGCATGGGACTTTCCACAGTTTTCAAGATAGAAAGGTGAAAATAAAAATGTTAGCGAACATTATACCAATAATTGACAAACTCCCTTATTCGCTTCTCGTGTTATTATACTCGTATTACACCAAAATAAGAAAAAGGCCAAAGTAAATGGAAGATTCGGTAATTTATGATTCCCCCGGCTGTATCCCGGGTGTCCCGGGGGAATTATTTCCTCGCCCTTTATCGCTAATAATTTACGAGGTATTCGACTTACATTTTATCCAACGGGATAAGTTTTCATACTTGAAATAATGAAATAGGCTAGATGAGAACAGAAGTATACTGCTAATTGAGCCGAGTTTTTTTAAATATCAAAATGTATATATTTCGTCCGCGTGGAACTCGTTAATCGTCGTCTTGGTTTTGCGGGTGGTAGGACCTTGTGCAGGGCCCGTCCGGATCGCTACCACCATCTTATCCATTAACCTACCGCCAAACAGCAGTGTTCGCATTGTTGTGTTCCGGTTTGGGGATAAGACAGCCGGTGAAATGACTAGCATAGAGGCATTCCATCTTAGTCCTCAGGGTTGGCAACGCATTTGCAGTCTTAGGATTGCATCGCAGTCCTGTGAATGCGAATGTCTCTGGGTCACAGTTTCCACTTACCATCAGGTGGCCTGTGTGCTCGTTTGTCTTCTCTATGACATAAAAAAAAAAAAAAAAAATCGTATCTCCATACAAAAGAAAAAAAAATCCTTTCGTTTATATCGTATCTCCATACAAAAGAAAAAAACTATCCTTTGTCCTTTCCCAGGATTCAAACTATCTTAACACCGAATTTCACCTAAATCGGTTCAGCGGTTTAAGCGTGAAGAGTGAACAGACAGACAGACAGACACACTTTCGCATTTATAATATTAGTATTGATTAGTTGGTAGTGACCCTGCCTGCAAAGCTAGCGGTCCTGCGCTCGATCCTAGTAAGGGTAGAGTTAAAGTACATAGTTCCCACTCCATTTATTTTTAATGTAAAGGCAAGGGTTCTGACGGTACCATTTAATTTGCTGTTCGATCAAAAAAACGTGAAATTTTTGAAACTTTCACATCTCGTACCCATAAATCATTTTATTATTTTTATTTGTTTTCACTTTGTTCTAATAATTTTCAGCTTTTTAATTCATATTATTATTGCGTATGATTATGTAAGAGTATCATAAAGGGAGCTTTTATAGTACTCTTCTAAACTTCCACTACGTTTAGGTACGTAGGTACCTATTTTAATTTTAACAAAATATTGCTTAGTCCAATATTCAAAATTATCCCTAAGCTTACCACAAATACCTTCGTATACACAAATATCAAAGCTTAAGCAAATGTTATGTCTTTTATATCCCTTTTATAGCTTTATCAAATCCCTTGATAACTACGTTATACAAAATTCTGATACTAAATTCGTACATCAAAATATATTGAAAACTGCGCCATCTATGTTTGGATTAACGAACTACTGCGTCTTCAATGTTCGTTGGCTGTACGTATAGTTTACAGTTATCGTTTAATAGTATAGATGGCGTACTTTTTCACAGAAAATTCAACAACTGCTAACTGTAGCAAAAGTTAGCAATGAATATTACTGAAGTACCTACCCACAGAGCGAGTGAAAGAGGTTACGGAAAAAATCAATAGATGGCGTTGCAAGTCCCATAATAATTCTGTTACTCGTAGGTATACTAATTTGAATAGGGCCTGTTTCACAATCTGCCATTTAAAGTTGGCTCTCTGCTTGTCTATTTTCAAGTGCAAGAAAGAGACCGGGCTAATTTACATGTAAAATATGCTTTACTTGTGGATTGTGAAATAGACGGTAACATTGCTGTAAATTGTCTTGAAAATTAGTGCAGCATTGTGTTGTATATTTATATCCAAGTAAATAACAACTGAGAATATGTTTTACATAAGAACTGTGACGTGTGTGTTATTATAACCCTTTAAAAAAATTGGGGGGGGGGGTGTTATAAATGAAAGGTCGATTTGGACGCGGAAACGCTCTTAAGGTGATGGCACCAGTGTTGGACACTTTTAGCTGACAAGTACCAGCAATGGACACTTAAACTCTTATTTCAATTTCATACAGTCCTAAATTGATTGATGCAAAACAAATGAATAACCCTGTCTTCCGTAAAATAAGCATCAAGTGTCCATCAGATGTGCACTTTTCAAAAAAAGTGTAGTAAGATTAGAAAAAAATTAAGGAACGTTTTTTTTTAAACTTAACCATTTAAAAATACGCTTATTGTTTGTCTTGTTCTGTTAGGTACCTAACAGTCAATAAAGTTATATTAAAATGTAATATTGTTAAACTTCCATAACTCTCAAAGTATGAAAGCCACTACAAAGTTCAAATAAGGAGTTGTACAATAATCCCTTTTTGAGTGAAAAGCACTTAATGAGAACTTTCTTATCGGGTTATTTATCTTATCATAAGCAGAGCCCAGATTTTACGCGGCAAAACAAAAAACACTTTTTGTATAGATATCGAGTACTATTGTATAAAAAAAATCATGCCGATTGTATTTACATTATTTTTCATCACACTTGCACGTAAACAGTATTTAAACATACAGGTTAACATGGCCGTAATGCCCCAAATAAAACCCTTGAGCTTTCTTTTTATCATAAAATCCAAGGTCGGTAAGTATTTTTTTTTTAATTTATAGCACAGCACACATGCAAGTTCAAGCAAGGACTTTACACGCAATTGAAAAATTGTCTTAAATATCTAAACAGGAATTTCATTGCAATCTCGCTACTTGTTACTTAAATACTCAACTAAGTTCTTAGTAATCGATTTTAATAGTGTTGTATCAAAACGGCATGTTTTTTTTACACTCCGTCATGGCTGTATAAATCCCCACGGTACGTGTAGGGGAGGTACACTAAAAAAATTTTTTTCAACATTTATTATACCACTTTGTTGGCGTGACTAATAATGTATAGGTGTTCCCCTGTATAGTAATCTGACTAGCTGGAGTAACCAAAAATCCCCTCTTGAGCTCCCCTACTATGATGAATAAACTAAAAACTACAGTGCCGATTTCAAAAAATCTTTCACCATTGGAAAGTTTTTTTTTTTAATCAGGGGACAATATTACACCAATAATTGACCTAGTCCCAAACTAAGCTCAAGGCTTGTATTATGGGTACTAGACAACGATATAAATACTTATACAGAGAAATATATAGAAAACATCCATGACTCAGGAACAAACATTCGCGCTCATCACACTAATAATCTGCCCTTACCGGGATTTGAACCCAGGACCGCTAGCTTCGTAGGCAGGGTCACTACCAACTAGGCCAGCGCGTTGTCAGTTACATTCACCCTGAGTCACATAGGCTATGTTTTTATAGATAGATACCTAAATAAATAAAATCCTAATGTATGGGTCAAGGGGCAAAAAAAAGAAACATCCACATTCCACATTTATATTTTCACACAACATCAATCTACGAATAATTGTTTCTACCGCCATTCTTGATAAAGGACGTGTGACACGTTCTCTGGCCGTAGTTCAGGAGGTCTGGTTTCCTGGTCTTCGAGGTCAAGGTCAGGGTGGTGGAGTTCTCGAAGACCGGGCTGGTGGAACAGCAGAACGAGCGGCGGAACTCGCGACGAAACTTTCCTGGAACAAGTTTTTTTTTTATATAATAATATTATATAAGTGAAGTGTTCCCCGTGTGGTTGCCGGATTAGAATAGAGCCACTCCGTATCTTCCCGTGGATGTCGTAAAAGCCGACTAAGGTAATAAAGGCGTGTAGTACTGTTAGGCGATGGGCTTGCACCTGTCACTAATACACTGGTAAACATCTTAGCCAAAATGTGGTTACAGAATTATCAAAAGTTTTTATAGTTGTGGGAAATTCTGTAGCTCTGCCTACCCCACTCTGGGAATAAAGGCGTGAGTTTAAATAAAAATGTATATGAAAATATTACAAACAACAAAACTAAAAGTCTAAGAATATAATCCTAGACAAAGCAAAATAAAGCTGAATAGCTTCGAGTTCGTTTCCAAGTGCCCTCGTGTATTAAGGACCAATTTGTGCTGTTATCTTCGCATTCATATTATGTATAGTAACGGTAAAATGGTACGTCACTTTTCGACTCTATTTCTACACATTTAAGGTCCAAAAGTGACGAACCTTTTCTTTCCGTCTCACTTAAGTTATAATAACTAAGAATTACGTTTAATATGGTTAGCCTTAGATATATCTTTTAAGACTGCGCCGAGCGTACGCTGGATGTACAGCGCCCTCTTTACTATTATTGTATTTTCTAATTAGCTAAAGTATTTTCTTGAAATTGGTCGGTAGGTTTCTGTACTACAAATAAAAACACAACTTATGAGGTATATTAGATAGTTTAATAGCAATTCACCTTCGAGTTATCAACTTAACGGATAAAAGTGGCCATCTTTTCCCGTTAAACTGACTACTCAAAGGGTAATTGTTATTAAAGTTTGTTACGTATCCCATAAATTATGTTTTTAATTGCGCTACAAAAACGTATCGCCTGATTGGAAGGAAATTCCTTAGTTAATTAGAAAACACAATAATAGTAATGAGGGCGCCACTGGACGCTTTTGCTCAGTGCAGTCTTAAAGTCGTCAATGTCATTAGAGATGTCAAGTCATTTGTAACTTTTAGGAAACTCAACCTTTTTATTGTATAATGTCAGATTGACTTTGGACCTAAGGTGTGCACCAAATCTCGAGACTGTACATGGTGATGGTTAGAGCTCGGTACCTTACGATCACGAGTCGACTCCGTAAGCCACTAGGCCACCGACGCTCCTCGAGCTATAACTATATTTGATAAATACTTACCACTCATAAAGTTGTAAATTAATGGGTTGATAGCTGAGTTCGCGTAGCACAGGACGTGGGACACCAGACCGAAAAAGGTGGTAAAATCGTTTTGCTCCATGGTCAAAGTGCACCTGCAAGATGGAAAGAGATAATTATGAATTATGACCAACTACGCTCTGACGCCGCGCTGGCCTAGTTGGTAGTGGCCCTGCCTCCTTGGTTCAAATCCCGGTAAGGGTAGATATTTGTGAGAATGCGAATATTTGTTCATGAGTCTTGGATGCTATCTATATATATCTATATCTATATAAATAAAGAAAGAAAGAAAGAAAGAAATAAATAAATAAATAAATAAATAAATGAATAGACAAATGTAAGGGGACCCAATCTCACACCAATTGACCTAGTCCCAAACTAAGCTCTAGGCTTGTACTATGGGTAGAACATCCATGACTCAAGAACAAATATTCGCGCTCATCACACAAATATCTACCCTTACCGGGATTTGAACCCAGGACCTCTGGCTTCGTAGGCAGGGCTATAACGTAAGTATTTTAAACGTGTATTAGTATGTTGGAGCATCTATAGCATGTGGTATGGTATACTATGTTTTGTACAGCGTTCCGTGAGTCACCAAAACGGTACTGGCTGAAAATCAGCGCTGTAGGTGTCTGAAGCCGCGGCATAATGCTGACCCAGGGTCTGATTCGCTACGGCCAGGACACACACTCCATGCTGTTCCTGTCACATGTGTCTTATCTTTTATTTGTCTATTTGTGTGTCATCTTTGTAGTCAATAAATGTATATCTTCTTCTTAAAGTGTACAGATATTTATGAACTCGACTGTACCTCATCAGATCCTTTGTTTGATATGCAAAGCGTGCCCCTAATTCTCACCCTAAACTTTCAATGAAGATGATAGATCCCGAGATGACCTTAAAACTTGTCCCAGTAACCTTATTGACCTTAGGCCTTGTTTCCAAGTTGACCCTTACTCAATATCATAGCACCACTTAAATGGGTAATTTGTCTTTAGTTTTACCCCCTTACTTAAAAACGTGGAATAAGCTTGGAATAGTTTATGCCATACTTTGTCACTTTCTGTCAGATGCAAATGTCACTATCACAGATAAGGACAAAGCATGGCATAAACTATTCCAAGCTTATTTCACGTTTATAAGTAAGGGGGTTATCCTTTATTACTGGTGCACAAAATACTTTTTTTTTATGGCATAGACAAGACAAACGAGCACACAGGCCACCTGATGGTAAGTGGAAACTGTGACCCATAGACATTCGCATTCACAAGACTGCAATGCAATCCTAAGACTGCAAATGCGTTGTCGACCCTGAGGACAAAGATGGAATGCCACTATGCTAGTCATTTCACCGGCTGTCTTATCCCCAAACCGGAACACAACAATGCACACTGCTGTTTGGCGGTAGGTTAATGACTTAATGGATAAGATGGTGGTAGTGATCCGGACGGACCCTGCACAAAGTCCTACCGCCCGCAAAAGTTTGAAAGAATCAAACCAATAATTCTGTCTAACCTACTACATATAAGTTGTACCTACACACATTTAAAAAATCTTATAATTATTATTTTTTATTTGTGGAGATCCAACAGCAATACATAACAGAAATAGAACTCAAAGTAGATGTAGAAAGCTAATTATAGGTTCTCGCAAATAGAACCAAATTAACAGTGATTAAAACCACAAAACGCCGGTTCAACAGCGGAAGTGCCGCTTAAGCGCGGACAAAAGATTAACACTTAATGACTATTAATATCAAGTACATTTAACAACAATTAATACAAAAGTACGAAGGGGTCTTAACAGGAAAGTTCACAAATGGGTATTAACTAAAGACAATGAGTTTATACAACGAAATACGGTGGGATATCAGAATTAGTAAAGAAAAGAAAGGAAGTGCTCTGTTGAAGAAATCATCTGTATAATAAAATAATCCTGACCAAATAACCTGTATTATTCTATTTGTTTCATTTTGAAACTGAAATTATTTGCTTGGTAACAAAAAGAAGTTTATACAGAAAATATTAAACAATGCTGCTTCAAATAAATAAAAACGCTTTGCTTTTTACCTTAACGTACAATCAAACATCGTTTTCAAATTCAAACTAGAGTCTGATAGTAACAATAAA
The DNA here is from genome assembly GCA_963966035.1 of Acleris laterana. Taxonomy (NCBI): domain Eukaryota; kingdom Metazoa; phylum Arthropoda; class Insecta; order Lepidoptera; family Tortricidae; genus Acleris; species Acleris laterana. Next base: position 2,187,030 of record OZ014458.1, on the reverse strand, counting down.
ATGATTAGTTCATTGTTATGTACTGGGGTCAACAACGGACGGTCGGGCAAATGAGCGAAATCGCAGCGGCGAGTTTAAGTAGTCCCGTCTCATAGCGAACAAAACACATTTTACTGCGTACATTTTCAATTAAGCAGCCTTATGCGTTCGATTCATCGGCAGAAACCATGCTGCTAAATTGAAAATGCACTAAAACTCGCCGCTTGGACATTCACTCGTTCGTCCGTCCATCGTTGTTGAGAGAATCACTACCCTGCTTTATATAACCCTAAACACCATCAAAAGCAGTAAATGATCGGAAACAGCTGTTTATACCATTAATACTATTCGGGGATCAAAGTAGATAGTTTGCGCCCGCGTTTTGTTATGCTAATCAATATGTTACGGATGTGACTGGTAAATATTAACCCGGGAATAAATTAGCGGAGTGGTGACAAAAGCAAATTCGTTTAAATCAGTCGTTGGGTAATCCACATCATTATGTCATGATTAGGGTTAGGACTTTTGGTGGCATGTCGTGGTTCTAGAATCTATGGAGTCGCTATTTCCTAATTATTATACACATACCACCTTGATTTTGACCTGTAGGTTTTGAGCATTTTCCAACATGCATGCCCTGTTTTTATTTGTTTAATTTCTATTATTTTTTGTAGGTTATCTTTTGGAATCCCTAATAACGTTTGTCCTAAGGCATCGTTTGTCCGGATTATCGTTTGTCCTAAACTGGATTTCAGCTGAGTGAGACAACCTTTTTAAGTTCCGAAAAATACCTGCGGTTCGGTTAAGTTTCGGTTGTATTATAACAATACTAAATGTTATAAAATATAGCCGGAAATGGCTTTAGGATAAATGAAAATTCTGAAAAATGAGGCATGGGACAAATTTAATGACCATCCATAATCAAAGTGGTATGTTTATAATAATTAAGAAAAAAGCGACTCCATGGATGGTCATTAAATTTGTCCCAATGCCTCATTTGTCAGAATTTTCATTTATCTTAAAGCCATTTCCGGCTGAATTTTATAACATTTAGTATTGTTATAATACAACCCTAACCTTACCGAACTACAGGTATTTTTCCGAACTTAAAAGGTCGTTTCACTCAGCTGAAATCCAATTTACGACAAACGATAATTCGGACAAACGATGCGTTAGGATAAACGTCATTAGGGATTCCGAGAGATAACCTAGAAAAAAAAAGAAATCGAACAAGTAAAATCTGGGCATGCATGTCGTAGACAAACAAAATAAACCAATATTCTATTTTAAGTTAGTTGGTGGTCTTTGTTATAATTATAACATGATTTTTTCGTTTTTTTTTTTGTGTGTTTGTATTTTCGCTTTAGTTGTCTGTATCTCATATCATAAACCAATCAAATCTAGGTAGGTACTTAGTCGTAATACTTTTCCTTTTCAATTCGTTATTATGTAAACCTTGTTAACTAAGGAACCCTAAAATAGCTTCTAGACTTCTGGAGAAACTTAAACAAGCAATTATGAATTTGTAAGAAATAGAAAAGATTTTACTATGAAAAAGAAGTTTTTTTTTTATTTTGCTTTAATTTTGTAATAATATATTTATTTACAGTTTGTAAGAGGCTTACAGTAAAAACCAACAAGTAAAGTAATAAACACAGATAAATCTATTCGTTGAAATAAAAAAAAACTGTTTTTTTTACTAAGCGTCATGTTAAAAATGGTTGCCTGTAGTCAAAGAAAAATCAGTATTTTATTTTTATTTATTTATTTATTATGAAAATAAGTTGAAATTACATGATATATAGGAACATATGTCCCACAAAACCGTTTGCACAGTTTGACTGTGGGATCGAGCAGTCTCTACTCTCTTATTATTAAGAATATAAATCTATAAATCACAATTTGAAAGAAAACAGCTTTCTGGAGAGTAAAATCGAGCACAGTTTCAATGAAAGGAGTCGCTTCCTTCATAAAAATAAATTATACCTACGCTTTGTATTATAAGCGGGTTATCGAATTCAACAAGAACCTAACAGAGACGGTAGCCTTGCCTCCCATAAAGAACTTTGAATAAAAATGGGACCAAATATAATGAGCACAAAAATTATCTTCGAGAACTAAAAATAGTAGGTAAATGATCACCAAATTAGGTTAGGTTTTGGTGATCATTGACTATTTTCGGCAGTAAAAGTGTTTTTTCGCGTTAAATTTTACTATTTGCCTCGTGTGGTTGCCGGGTTAGAATAGTGCCACTCCATGTCTTTCCGTGGATGTAAAAACCGACTAAGGGATTAAAGGCGTGTAGTACTGTTAGGCGATGGGCTTGCAACCCTGTCACTAATACACTGGTAAACATCTTAGCCTAAGTGTGCAAAATGTGGTTTTTAAAGTTGTTGGAAATTCTGTAGCTCTGCCTACCCCACTCTGGGAATAAAGGCGTGAGTTTATGTATGTATGTAATTTTACTAGATCTGGTGATCCGTTCAACATAAGCCAATAAAAATGGATTAGCCAAGTCGCGGAGATCGGTAAAACGCCTTTGATGTCCAGCAGTGTGATTAATCAAACCTACAAACACAACACAATACTAAATATTATCTAATTTCCTGTTTCGTTACCCTTCTGTAAAGAAATTGCGCCAGTGTGCTAGGCTTAAGTGATCTAAGGGATCCACGTATTACGTCACACGATAAGGGGGGAGAAGGGGGTTCACAAAGTTTGACATGGTGTGACAAGGGACAGGGGGAGTCACATATCGTAGGCTTCTAACGCAGATTTCAATGTTCACGTTTTAATTAAATGTTAATGGAACTAATTGGAACTGCAGATTTCATAATGACGTCACACGGGGGGGGGGGGGGGGGTTATTATGACATGGCAATGTAGGATAGTTTACGATGAGAGAAATGGACAGAGCTATGTAACTGCTATAGCTCTGTCCTTTACGCTCACCGTAAAATTAACTGCATAGCTATGTCATAATAACTCCCCACAAACAATATCACGAAATTTTTGTGACGTAAATGTGGATGTCCTAATGCAAGAACGTTGGCCAAGTGGGAATCCACCTCGCACACGAAGGGTTCCTTACCACGACTATTTTAATCATTAAAAAAAACACTGAATATTTAAACTGTCTGTTAAGGCGTGTACAGATTATACGCGGCAATCACTCGAACATTGCCGCGCTCGAACGTGCCGCGGAGCAATCCGAGCGCAGTCAGTTCAAAAAAACCCGCATCAGTGAAGCTTCGGTCGCTGCCGCGCGCGCAGTTTGGAAGGTTGTGTGAGTTAAATATATTTTTTCACGCGATGATCGAGCTGGATCATTTGCCGCGCGTAGCCGCCGCGGTCTGCCTAAATGCCATGGAACATTTGCCGCGCCTGCCAATGTTCACGAGAACACTGGCTCGCGAGGCTGCCTGTACACACCTTTATGTTTAATGAGATACAGGCCGCTGACAGACAGACAGCGGTGGCTTAGTAATAATAAGGAATCGTTGGTACCCTTTGGGTACGGAACGCTAAAAGCTAAACCAATATTGGACTTTACCTAATAAACATTATCTCCGATATCCTGTTGTACGTTAACAGATAAATATTAGTTTCAATCATAGAGTTTGTCACCCAATATTATGATTACAACACTGCCCTCCTTGGATAAAAGGACGTATGTCTCATAGAAACGCGAATGTACTTATTAGTGACCTTATTTCTTAACATAGTAGGTTAAATTGGCTTTCGCTATCAAGTTGCACATGTCCTTTTTATTTATGAGGACAGAACACGTTTCAACATGTTTGCCGGGTGGATTAAAACGCGACCGTATGGTGCATGGTCTGAAAATCAACCAAGATGGCATTTGTATACCATGTTTGTATGTTTATTCGTCAAAACTAGCGCCCCAAACGTGGCTTCGCTTAGCTTTATGTGTGTTTTCTGTAATGTCCGTCAATAAACCAGAATTTATCCTAGATTTTTTATATTACACGAGTTATTAATTGGACATAAAGTTTAATTTTGATTTACAACAACTTTGACATATCGCTTGACGTGATGTGTTAATGCGAATTGCTGCAACGGTTGGACAGATTTAGATGAAATTTGGAATGAAGATAGCACACTGAATTAACACAGCCCATAGGCTACTTATCATCCTTCCTTATCGTCCTTACTTATCATAAAATTTAAAATTTCTCGAGTGAATATAAACATACTATACATAACAAATGTCCTCTTGAATCACTTAATGAAAACTATATTAAAATCCGTTGCATAGTTCGAAAGACCTAAGCGTACATACAGACGGAGGGACAGACGGCGGGATGTAAATTATTTTTTTGTGTAAAGATAATTGAGTATTGTTAATTCGATCTTCATGATATTTGGTAGAAGAGTAGTATCTTAAATTCAATCACCAAAGCAGATTCAATTCTGTTTCGTTAATAGTAAGGTTGATATTACTACAGGAGGTTTATCTTAGTTACTGCGAATTGGCTTAGGACGGCCAAATAGAAGAGTAGTAAAGTAATTCATTCTTTCACGTCAAAATACGGGCAGGTTCCGCCATAAAAACGCCTCCGCCACGCTTGTGAAACGCTTTTTAATATGGCAACGCGTCCCATCGCGCCGCCTCCGCTTTCAGTGCCTTTGCGAACCGCTCCAACAAGCCGAATGGAGCAGCCTCGCGCCAAAGTCAATCCGTGAATTTTAAAACTGTAGTGTCTAAAAGTGACTTGGCGCGTCCCGTTACATTTCCAAATGGACGGAAAGTCACGAACACGAACGCGCCATCGGAATGGAACTATCGTGAATGTCGAAATTCAAAGTCATAATACGCCACGCCACCGCGTCAAGCCAAATGGCGTTCTCTAGCTGCCATTTTCTAATGAATTTAAACTCATCATCGAAACAACACACACGATCACCTATAACGTGAAGGAGTGGAAACTAAATGGCATGGCGCGCCTGTGACTGTGGGCAAAAAACTACCGTTCAGTTGGATGCAATCCAATTGTCATCGAGACCACAGCTTCAAGGATAAGATGGTCCACAAGACATACAGGCAGCAGCAAAAATAACTACGTTACTGATGATGTCAAAATGATCTGCACTCGACTGTATGGTTGCCGGGTTAGAATAGTGCCACTCCAAGTCTTCCCGTGGATGTCGTAAAAGCCGACTAAGGTAATAAACGCGTGTAGTACTGTTAGGCAATGGGCTTGCAACCTGTCACTAATACACTGGTAAACATCTTCGCCTAAGTGTGCAAAATGTGGTCACAGAATCATCAAAGAGTTTTTATAGTTGTTGGAAATTCTGTAGCTCTGCCTACCCCACTCTGGGAATAAAGGCGTGAGTTTATGTGTGTGTGTGTGTGTGTGTCGACTGTATTGTCTAGATCGTCGTGTTTTGAGTAGGTTATTCTGCGAAGCTACTTTTGATGCTGTACAGGATACGTACCTCACAACAGAAAGCAGATGCACAGGGAAGTAGCAGACGGCAAACATGATGACCACTGCCACCAGCATCTTGGCGGCTTTCCTGCGGGAGCGCAGCTGAGCTGAAATGAAAATCCTTATTTTAATCTTAGAGTACAGTCAAGGACTTTTATTGTTAAGCCACTATGGAACCCTGTCATAATGACAGCGTCAAACCATATGAAAGAAATTACGCTAAAATTAATGATCAACGTTATGCGACAGGGTTCCATAGTGGCTTAACAATTAAAGTCCTTGACTGTACCTATTGCGGGTGGTAGGACCTTGTGCAGGGTTCGTTCGGATCGCTACCGCCTTCTTATCCATTAACCTACCGCCAAACAGAAGTGTTCGCATTGTTCATTTTCATGACAGCCGGTGAAATCTTTATGTCTGCTGTAGCTTCCAAACGAATGCATCTACATATTTCAGCGCAGTTTTCTTTAAAGAATATTGTATTTGTAATTAGAATGGTTTTAGGCTAGATTTCATGAAAATCTTTTAGGAGATATCAGGCAGGGGTGTTATTCTCTCAAAGACAACGGACGGTCGGACGAACGAGCAAAATCGCAGCGGCGAGTTTACGTAATCCCGTCAGAGTGAACAAAACACATTTTAGCGCGTGCTGTTTCAATTGAGCAGCCGTTCGATCGACGATTCGATTCGCTCTGACGGGGCCGCTTGGACATTCACTCGTTCGTCCGTCCGACCGTCGTTGTTGAGAGAATCACAACCCAGCTCTGAAAGAACTATTATGTCGCGATGTCTTGATTTACTTATCCCGGAAAATTGAATAGTTTCCGAAGATAAAGCGATTAAAAAAAACGCAGACGAAGTCGCGGTCGGATCGCTACTACAGTATATTGAAGAATTCAAAATGAATCAACATCCCTATAGTGCCTATTGTTAGCGAATTAAACGGGTCTCTATTGACTGCCATTATTACTTTTAGTCATAATGTGTTTGCATATCCCCGTGTGGTTGCCGGGTTAGATCCCCGTGTGGTTGCCGGGTTAGAATAGTGCCACTCCATATCTTCCCGTGGATGTTGTAAGAGACGGCTAAGGGAATAAAGGCGTATAGTATTGTTAGGCGATGGGCTTGCAACCTGTCACTAATACACTGGTAAACATCTTAGCCTAAAAGTGCAAAATGTGGTTACAGAATTATCAACAAGTTTTTAGAGTTGTTGGTAATTCTGTAGCTCTGCCTACCCCACTCTGGGAATATAGGCGTGAGTTTATGTATGTATGTATGTATGTCATGTCATAATGTGTTTCAAGTCATAATTTTTGCAAGTCATAATGCACTTTTCTCAGGACACGGTTATTTTTTCAGGATTTTTATAAAACTAACCTAACCAAAATAATCTACACGATATACGTTTATCAAAAACTGTAACTTCAGCCTGAAAGAAGTTATGACAAAAAAAAGTATGACTTACAATACATTATGACCAAAGATATGTAAGGCAGTCAAAGGGATCCGGAATTAAACATTACCAAGCGTCTTACTTCTTTGGGAAATTCCTCTGACGTCAAAAAACGCTGATTGTGTATCCCTTTTTATCACTGACGTCGAAGAGGGATAGGTGTCTTATTTTTAGCTTTGACTACACACTCTAGACATTCCATTAAATACGATTTATAACAATATTAACACCTCCCACTTTTTTCCTGATTTCAATTTGTTTCACGTCTTAGTAGGTATACGGCTGATTCAGATAGGTGCGTCTATTTTATAACATCGCTTAATATAATTTCGTATTAAAAAAAATCAAAACACATGAAACACTATAAATATAACAACAAAACATATTTTGGTTTAATTTGAACTAATTTTATTTGCTACAAAATTCATAATTTATATTTTTTACACAACAACGTAAGAAATAATGAACATTATGATATAATATAATACGGACCTAACATAAATAAAGAGCCGAAAATAAATTTTGATTCACTTAAGGGTCGTTTCTGGCCTATTTTAGGTTACTCCCATTAGGTTATGTTATAATTGTGACTATAACAGTCAAGTCATAGCATGTGTACAGTTAAGGGCATTATGTATACACCACAAAGTTTCAAAAATATGTACACATAGCTTATTACAATGGCAATAAGAATTATTATGTAGGGGTATTTTTTACTTGTCAATGAAATATGAATCTATTACAAATTGCAATGTATGTATGTATGTATGTGAGGGTCAAATCTTGCAAGTTAAATTTAATCCACTTCCCGGTCTCCGATGAAGCTGATTGAACACGCCTTTAGTTCTGATGACAATACAATAATATAGTACCATCGAGCTGGTCTGATGATGGAGACTCAGGGCGGCCATAGGAACTCCTAAATCACACATGATAAACCCGTCATGTTAGGGCTTGTTAATATCGTCTTGACAAGTAAATGACGACTGTGCAATAAAAGTACAACCGGCAATAAAAGCTTGTCCCGAAAATCCAATTTTTGACAGAAACTTACGTTTTTGATCTTTATTTAAATTATGTTCTTTTTTAGTACAAAGCAGCTCAAGAGGATAAATATTGTTTGTTGAATGTCTGAATAATAATAACTACAAACAAAAAGGTTCAATATTTAGATTTCTGAAATACGGTTTGTGTTTCAGTAGTATTAATGAATAAAGTTTTTTCCATTATCCTTTTATTACTTGGAAGATACGTTGATGACTGTCTATTAAACATTTCTAATACATCAATCTTTTATTTCTGTTTGCTATTTTAAGATTTTTAAATTCATAAAATCCAACAATAAGGACGCTGTTTGATTGTGACGTCACAAGATAGTAATCCCTATAAATTCCATAGTAACGGAGCGTTTTTGATGTTTCATAAAAAGAAGCTGATTTGACTTTTGTCAAATACCGTATTGATTATTGATTTTTAAAGCGGTTGTCCTTCGTGATTTCCTTTGTCCTAAACTCATATCCCATAGCACGTGCTATAACATACATTTTCCATAATGACTGTATTGTCATAAGGTTATTTTATCCAAAACATCATTAATCATAATTTTACATTACTTATGCGTCTAACCTACCTAATCTAATTTGCACTAATTATGAAAGTCATAATGCACATTTAATACAATAACTAAATAAATAGTCAGAGCAGAAAAGGAGGGGATTGAAGGGCGAAGCCCCTAAAACGGCCCTAACATTATACCTACAGGTAGGTCCGTTTTTTACATAATTATCCCTCATAGTACCACCCAACCAGCAATAGTAAGAAAATCTCCAAATATAAACATGATTATACCAAAGAAAACAAGTAACTGCAAAGTAAAAGTACATTTATGCATGAAAAAACCACGCCTGTTCCCCAGAGGGGTAGGCAGAGACCACGTCTTTCCACTTGCTACGATCCTGACAAATCTCTTTCGCTTCTTACACATTCATACATCGAGTCATGCACGCACGTCGGTTTCGGGTACTTAAGATTCGGCCCTTTTCCAGTATTTATAGTAAAAGTAAAGTAATAATAATTATTATTCTTTATTAACCATAATAATACATGTATCTTATACTAATGACATTAGCCAGAAAACGTTAATATTTCAGCCCCAGCTGCCAAACTAGGTGGGGACCTGTATTTCAGGAGGCAGCGCTCAACCCCAAAAATTTAGTATTATACTACCGAACATTATTTAAACTCCAGTAAGTGAACACTAACACCACCATATCATGGTCTCCAACTTTGTGGAGGTGTTAGAAGTTGGAGTCCAAGATATGGTGGTAGCTTTTTACACTTACTGCTTTTTAATTTAGGACGGCAGTGTCATCTAGCTAAGAATTATTATATGTATAAACTAAAGGAAACAGTAACCAGAAATGAATATAGCTAAATATTCTTATTTACTTACTTACAGTAAAAATAACATTAGTGTAAGTTTGAATGAAGGTGTGTAATTTGAACAGCTTCTTTATGAAAGTATGTGTGCAAGTGTGTGTGTGTGTGTGTGTGTGTGTGTTTTGAGAAGAGGATGTGTAGATATACAATTAATTCGTTTATTTCAATATTGTTAGAAGTTCCTCAGTTTCCTCGTAGGTGAATTTTCGTAGCAAGTTTGTAATTTCGTTACTACAACGTATCTTATTTAGCGCATAAACAAATGTTAGATTGTTTTTTTATTACAAACATATGAACCCAGAAATCAAAAGAATCTTGTTATTAATACAGTGTGAAACAAGCAGACAAGCATTTTAAGTTCAATGTGGTCATGAATAGAGTATAAAATGCTTAGACTAGAATATTGTAGTTAGCCATTTTTGGTATTAAGACAACGCTATCAACAAAAACAACTCTTTGACAACTAAATCGATATTCACAAGTCTTGAATAGAAATTGACCTTTGTCTTTATTCTTAGCAATTCCGTCACGCGTCACGCCACAGACAGTTCAATTATGGAATATGAAACTGGCCAATTACCCTCAAAAAAGAAAAACAAGTGTGAGTCGAGGACGCATTCTAAAGGAACCGTGAGTATTTCCATTCCAGCCGTATAAAGTACTAAAGATTGTCTCGCAAAAAAATTATAGCTCTCTTTTGCAAAACAAACACTCAATAAAGTACAATTTTTATTGCCACAGAAAAAATGTAAACAAAGTTACGTCACTGTCAAAGTGACATTTCAGGGAATCTCAAAGTTTGGGCCAGCAACAAATACAATATTAAGTTATCATTTCACTCGAACCATGTGAATCATCACTTGTCTGTGTTGTTGTGTTCATGTGCTTCTGTTTAGTCCGTTGGAGAAAATTCTCTTTCACCGAACGATTGTCTTCGCGTGTGATGTCCACGGACTTATTGCTCTAATAAGTCCATGGGTGTGTCTATAAATAACTTGACATTGGCGAAATACACCTTAACAGGAGTGAAAGCCATTAATAAAAAAAAAACAATATTAAGTTATCATTTTACTCGAACCGTGAATTATAAATATCTTTGAGTAAGAATATAAATTAAAATGGCACAAGTGAGTCACTGGAAATCGTTAACGACAATAGCACGAATTGTGAAGCGAAGCGAGTGAAGTGACGTCTCACATCAATCAAGCGGACCTGGGGGCCTAGACAAGATGCATTACGCTAGAGCTATTTCTATTCGTTTAGTTTTTAAACCAATCGCGTCACTGGCACATCATGCGATTTTTCGTATCACGTCATATATCAGTGACGCGATTGGTTTAAAAACTAAACGAAGAGAAACGCTAGCTAGCGTGCATCTTGTCTGGGTCAATGATGGGTCAGTGCAATAAATAAATTATGCATCCAAAAACAGTATTCTCGTTTTAAATGAATACAACAAGAGTTTATATCAAATTAAATTTTGCCATCAACAAATTAAATTCTTTAATCTTGATTACAACATACACGGTGATTTTTTATCGGTGATCAGGAGTTGAAAATTATTAATAAGCAACAAAAATTTAATTTAATGGTTGATGTTTCAAACAATAACTCACTGTTTAATTTATTTAAGTTAGTGAGATTGTTAAAACCAATCACCATTAGATACAATATGGACATCCTACATTAATTATTGAAGAGAAGTAGATACGTCAAGTGCCATCGCTTCGGCGGGAAATTTGACAGATATTACGTCAATAAATTTATCAATAGACTAAAAAATTAGTATGGTGACAATTAATTTCAATTAAAAGTTAGTTTCAAAATATATTTTGTGCTTAAAAAAATAAGTTTTGTTTCATGGAGCTGCGACTTAAACATGATCGCCATTAAGTAATAACTGAATTAGAAAAAATGGTTCCTGATCACCAAAAAAAAAACACCGTGTATAGTTTTTTTTATAGAAATTCGATTCCTTGTAAATGTGAAAAGTATAACAAAACTTCATGTGTTTAATGATATCGCAATACGAACACATTTCGTTTACGCGAGGCTACGAAACCCTAAAAACTAACCAAGTCTATTTCCGTTTGTATCGATCATGATTTCACTAGGCTTATTTCGATTTATTAATATGAATGAGTTTGAACGTACGAGTGCGTACCGTTGAAAGCTGCCAACATGAAATGGATCACATGTCGATGTAAATATCGTGCACGTTATTTTCGATTGTTATTCTTAGGGCGTTTTTTTTTGTGACATAGATAAGACAAGCGAGCACACAGGCCACCCGATGGTCAGTGGAAACTGTGACCCATAGACATTCAATAATCATCGCAATCGGTCGCATCTCTACAGGGAAAATTGAAGACATGCTGGCTTGACTCCTTATAATTGTATAGCGTCCTTTGTTTTATTATATAATGTAAGTATATATAGTTCTTAATTTTATACATGTACAGACCTAGGAATATACGGGGCAAAACTTAATGACAGCTAGGGATTGCCTATATCGATAAACTTAATTATCGATGCGTTTCCCATATACTAGTGATCGCACCAAGTTTTGATTGTAAAAATAGTTAATTTTTTAATGTATGCAAATTAAACAAAATAGCAACATAATTCTGGTCATTCTTTATTTTCAAACGATTTATAACCTTCACTCATCATCGTCATATTGTTTTTACTCCTAACAAATTGTAGTGGTTTATTTTAACAATAGTTAGTGAGACAGTAGTCATTCTGAAATACACAATAAGGAAAAAATATATTATGATGATGAGTGAAGGTTAAAAAATCCTTTTAAAATAAAGAATAACCAGAATTATTTTGCTATTTTGTTTCATTGCATACTTTCAATAAAAAAAAATTTTTACAAACAAAACTTGGAGCGATCTAGTATTATGTGAAAAGCATCGATACTTGAGTTTATCGATATATGCAATCCCTAGCTGTCATTTAATTTTGCCCCGAATATTCCTAGGTCTGTACATGTATATGGTATGTATTTGATGTATATGTGTATATATATATGTAATGTTGTGTATTTAGCATACATACATACATACATAGATACATACATACATAAGCTCACGCCTTTATTCCCAGAGTGGGGTAGGCAGAGCTACAGAATTACTAACAACTCTCAAAACTTGTTAATAATTCTGTAACCACATTTTGCACAATTAGGCTAAGATGTTTACCAGTGTATTGTGTATTTAATTAGATTGATATTTATTTTTGTTACCTTTATATAGGTAATATGTTTCTGTAAGTATTTTTTAATAACGTCTAAAATAGTTCACGGAGTTTCTTTACGTCTTGTACTAATGTCTACCACGTTCTAATTTTATTTTGTTTGTTTTCCTCAATCGCCTAAAGGTTAGCTGGAAGAGATCCCTTGAAGGGATAAGTTCGCCTTTGTACATTCTAATTTTGTAAATATTGTTTTTGATTTTCTGTTTTTTGTACAATAAAGTGATTACATACATACATACATACATACATTCGGATAAGATGGAATGCCTCTATGCTAGTCATTTCAGATTAGCGTTTTGTACCCGCGTATAAGTTTTTGAAAGCGCGTATACGCAGGTGCGGTTTGGTTTTCTTTGAGCGTTTACGCGCATATAAGCTCGTAAAAGCGCGAGCGAGAACGTGTTCAATTTTATGTTTCGAGCAAACAAGCAGGAGTGTTGTTCTCTAAAAACAACGGACGGTCGGACGAACTAGCGAAATCGCAGCGGCGAGTTTAAGTAGTCCCGTCAGAGCGAACAAAACACATTTTAGCGCGTGCATTCACAATTAGGCAGCCTTTACGTTCGATCCTATCGACAGAAGCCATGCTGCCAAATTATGTTGACAGAAAACGTTTCTCGTATGTCATTTTTTATTTCACTGCTTAAAAAAAGTTTGTAAATCCGCCGTAATGACACAATACATACCTACCTAATTATTAAAAAAAACTACCCGCCATCTTAAAGATACAGATTGCATATAAAATAGGGTCTCGTTGAGGTCCCTTCGGGTATGGAACCCTAAAAATGGTCTCACCAACAAAATTAGCGAAATCTATTCTTTCGATCTCATAAGTACTCGTAACCTTGTTTGAAACATCGATGTTTCCTTTTGCTAACCTTCGGTTAGGACGGATGAGTTATGGCTTAACCATAGATTAGGGACTTATTATGTTTGTTTCGCAGAATTAATAGTTTGTGTAATCCGTATAATGGGTTTTGTTACCCTTGTTACTAGTATAAAACTTAGGGAGAACCGTCTGCAATGGTACAGGCACGTGTTGAGACGAGATGATAACCATATGAAAATATCTAAATGAAAAGCAAGCTTTAAAAATCCCACAGATTTTTTGATAATGTTATTTAGACGACGTTTGTTGTTTAGACGACGCGCTGGCCTAGTGGGTAGCACTCTAAGTTTTTAGAGTTTTAGGTATTTCTGTAGCTCTGCCTACCCCACTCTGGGATTACAGGCGTGAAGGTGTGTATGTATATATATATATATATATATATATATATTATATATATGAACAGTATTTTCAATTATATGTAGTCTGTGTGGATGCTACAGGATGGTTACCACCGTGGTAGATGGAGGCAAAAGCAGTGGGACGACTTAGATGCATTTTGAAGTGACAGGTCAGAGATTGTTATGGACCGACAGGGTTGGAAATGTGGGGGAGAAGCCTTTGTTCAGAATTGGAACAATCATCGATAAAACATCGGTAACCTATTTGGTGTTTCGAAAAACTTTCAGCCACTGGTTCGTTTGTCCGAAACTCATTTTTCTCTGAACTCATTAACTTTTAAAAATGCTTATAGATACCAACAGAACTTGTAGTTCAGGTTAGGTTACTTTTATAACAACCCAGGAAAGTTAAACGGTTTCAGAGAAAACTGATTTTCGGACAAATTAAATTTTCGGACAACCGATGACATCTACGCATGGCAATAAAATGTAATGTTGATTCAACTTGCCATCTACCACGGTTCGAAAGATACAATACTGTTAGTACAGACAGACGGACGGACCGACGGACAGTGTATGCTTAGTAATGTAGAAAGAGAGTTTTTTTTTTATGGCATAGAGAAGACAGACGAGCACAGGCCACCTGATGGTAAATGGAAACTGTGACCCATAGACATTCGCATTCACAAGACCAATACCAATAGGGAGATCTCTCTTCAGGCGGGTGCTATGGCCGAGGACCTAAATCCATTGGGTATTCGGAACTGGTATATATGTATATGTGGACTGACTGTAGAAACTTCGTTAGAGCGATGTAGAACACTTTAGTTCCGCTACCTGACGCTAATAGCGCTGGCGAGTTGGTTGATACGTGTCACCGTTAGATGTCGCTAGTTCTCCACAGCAATAGGGTCCTATCAGTTACGGAACGCTAGAAACTTACTCTGTTCCGCAGGAGCCAGTTTCTTGGTCTCCGCCTGGCCAGGGATCTTCTCTGAGCGCCACAGCACCCTCGCTATCTTGTGGTACGCCACCGTCATTAGCAGCAGAGGAATCCTGGAGACAATGGCACAATAACCACAGGTTAAATAAGTTTCATAGATACAAAATAAACGGACAAAAGTATTTGGCTGTGAAGGGTTCCGACGCAATTACTCTACGAAGTTCAAACACAAAAAAATATTCTATGTTTTTTTTACCTGGCTTTGTAGTACGGTCTCAGAGTTTAACCGTGGACAGCCGGACGGACGGACAAACGGTTAAGGTGAAACTAGGGTTCCTTGTTGATTACAGAACTCTTAAAAGTGGTTTCGAAATCTTTTTTAAAGGGTATTTATAAGAGCCATCCAAACGTTAATACTTAATTTGACTTAGTCCGGTGGAACAGATAACTCAATCAAAAATATCAATCACTTTACCACGTCATATCAATACGATAGTGAGAGCGTATTTGCTGGCAACCTACCAGATGGTTCCAACGGAAGACCAGCGCTGACTTTAATGCCAGCATTACGCTGAGTTGGGACCATTTCCTGGCTACTTTCTTCTTGTATTTGTTAATCTGTTCTTTGTTATGCATGTCACGAATAAATTATTTTCTTTCTTTCTTTCTTTTTTTTCAATCTAGCCTACGAAGCTAGGCTAGCCAGTCCTAGGTTCTATCCCCGGTAAGTGTCAAATAATTGTATTATGAGAGCCAAATATCCTTGTTAAATCCCCAAAGTATTTATCTTTCACCTAAGCTTATTTTAAAGGTTATCGATGTTTTTTTTTAACCGTAAAAAAATACGGGCAACACAACACTTTGCAAATATTCCTATTAAAATAACTTAAGCGTGCGTTACACGCTACACGTGTCTAACGTTTTTTACACTTTATTAGAGTAAATATTTACGTTAATACGCAAACGTAATATTTAATAAAGAAATGAGAAACATTATTCTGATTTATTCGATAGCACATTGGATGCCGGGCCTCTAGAATTCTATACAAAATGTACTCTATATTGTATTCTTGGCAAGAATGCGTTGAGCTGCAGTATAAACAGGGTAGTGATTCTCTGAACAACGACGGTCGGACGGATGGACGAGTGAATGTCAAGTTGCGAGTTTAAGTAGTCCCGTCTGTGCGAACGAAACATATTTTAGCGCGTGCGTTTTCAATTTACCAGCATGGTTTCTGCCGATGGATCGAACGTATAAGGCTGCTTCTGCGCCGTACGTACACCGGATGTATAGTAGCGCCCTCATTACTATTATTGTGTTTTCTAATTAACTAAAGTATTTTCTTCAAATTGGTCGGTAGGTGTTTGTACTACAAATGAAAACACAACTTATAAGGTATATCAGATAGTTTAATAACAATTCACCTTCAAGTTATCAACTTGACGGAAAAAAGTGGCCACCTGTTCCCGTCAAGCTGACTACTGAATGGGTAATTGTTATTAAAATTTGTTACGTATCCCAAAATTGTGTTTTTACTTGCTCTACAAAAACGTATCATCTGATTGCAAGGACATTCTTTAGTTAATTAGAATACACAATAATAGTAATGAGGGCGCCACTGGACTCTCGACGTTTGTTCGGTGCAGTCTTAATTGAAAATCGGCCGTCCGCCGGTCCGTTGTTTTTGAGAGAATCACTACCCAGTGTACGCGCCGCGAGCCACCACAAGCAAACTCAACAGGCCGGACCAAGCCGGTTAAGCCGTTTGGTTATGTGTGTATCTATACTCTGTACTAACATTATAAAGAGGTAAAGCTTGTGACGTTCTAAGAGTTAATCTCGAGATCTACTGAACCGATTTTGAAAATTCTTTTATTTATTTATTTATTTATTTATTTATTTATTCAAGGAGATCCAACAGCTATACATAACAGAAATAGAACTTAAAATAAATGTAGAAAGCCAATTATAGGTTCTCACAGATAGAAAAAGAAAAAAACGTAGTGATTAACACCACAAAAAGCCGGTTCAACAGCGGCAATTCCGCTAAGCACGGACAAAAGATTAAACACTTAATATCTATTAACGGCAAGTACAGCTAAAACATCAATTAAAACACGGGTATGAAAGGGTCTTAACAGGAAAGTTCACAAATGGGTAATAAATAACAACATTGAGTTTATATAACGAAATACGGTGGTAAGTGTATCAGAATCAGAAGAAGGAAAAGAAAGGAAAGGAATGCTCATTTGAAGAACAACACCACGAAAACAACAGAAAGCCACGTTATTTGTGTGTTATATTGCCTATTTGTGGATATATTTCCCAATGAAATGGACGCGGGAACACCTCGTCAATACTAAAATTATAAAGCTGAAGAGTTTGTTTGTTTGTTTGCTTGAACGCGCTAATCTCAGGAACTACTGGTCTGATTTGAAAAAAACATTCAGTGTTAGATAACCCATTTATTGAGGACGGCTAATTAGGCTATATATCATACTCACCTAAACTGAAGCGAAGCGAGGGCGGGTTGCTAGTTAGGTAAAAGAAACTCCTGAAGGGCGAAATACGAACTGTTTTTCTATTTATAATGTGGTTGAGATTGGTATAGTCAGCCAGAGTAGCTGAAAGGATCAAGTGGTCATAAACACAAACAGATGCTTTTACGCGCTTGAAAGCCGAATTGTTTGTTGATATTTGAAACTTGTCTTAATATTTTTTTATTTAAAAATCGCTCGCACACTGAGGGTTCCGTACCATTCTTGTATTAAAGCTTCTTTTGATTTTTTCATAGTTAAATATTTTACATAGCATACGACACGACAAATAGACTCGCGCTCATCAAAAATATTTGCCTTGATACTAAGGTGGGTACCAAATTTAACGTGACTGTACTATCTCTAATTTGGTTCGGTTATTTCCAATCTCTGGTTTATGATTACCAGAGATTGGAAATAACGGAAGCAAAATCTTTACTGTTATAACATTACAGTACAGATTTTACCTTTTACCACAGACAAGAAAGTTCTCATAGTATAATTGGTTGTAATAATCCTGGTAATTTCCTACGGGTTTTGAACCCATAAAACAGGTCTTATGATATGTGTGTAGATAAACAGTTTTAACTAACGAACCCCCGCGGCTTTTGTTTATCCCACAAGTAAGTATAATGCTATGGACATTTAGGTCCGTATTAATAAACTCGTCTTGGCTGAGACCCCGTCACAAGATACGTCAAAGTAAACGTCAAACCATAGAAAACTGTCATTGTTGACGCATCTCGAGACGAGCATTAGAGTAAGATTGGTTCATTAATACCTTAGACAGTCGATAAAATTAAAATTCAATCCCTATATAAAATCGAAGTCAGTGCGACAAGATAACGGGGTTGAATTATTAACTTACGACTGGCTCTCTCTCTCTCTCCTTTTGGTTTGTGTAAGTTTATTGTAAAACCCGTAGGGTGATGGAACCATTTTGCGGGTGGTAGGACCTTGTGCAGGGTCCGTCCGGATCGCTACCACCATCTTATCCATTAAACTACCGCCAACCAGCAGTGTTCGCATTGTTGTGTTCCGGTTTGGGGATAAGACAGCCGGTGAAATGACTAGCATAGAGGCATTCCATCTTAGTCCTCAGGGTTGGCAACGCATTTGCAGTCTTCGGAGTGCACTGCAGTCTTGTGAATGCGAATGTCTATGGGTCACAGTTTCATTTACCATTAGGTGGCCTGTGTGCACGTTTGTCTTCTCTATGCCACAAAAAAAAAACCTGTAAATGGACAAGCACCAATGATGGACACTTGATTCTTATTTTACAGAGGACAAGGGGTATTCATTTATTTTGCAACAATCAATTTAGGACCGTATGAAATTTGAATTAAGAGTGAAGTGTCCATTACTGGTGCCCGTCAGCTACAAGTGTCCATCATTGGTGCCGTCATCCTTAATCCAGAATTTAAAGCTAAACTTTCTCTTGAATCACTCTATCTATTGATAAAAACCGCATTAAAATCATTTGCGCAGTTTGAAGGATCTAAGCGTAGGTACATACAGAGGGTTTGCGAGCGACTTTTTGTGTACCATGTAAAATACGTATCTACTATATGAATTGTATTGAATATCCAACCTTACTTATTATTACATTATGTTTATTCCATTCGGCGTCAAGACCCTTGGTCCGTGGGGTCCCAGCGCTCGAAGCCTCTTCAAAGAAGTTTCGAAGAGGCTCATTGACGTCACGGGAAACCGAAGAGCTGGCAGTTTCCTCGCTCAATGTATAAGTTTAACCATCCAGCGAGGAAATGCTTTCATCATCTTTGGTACAATGCCACAGGGGCCATTCTTTGATTTAATGTTTTTGTTAATTTAAATATATAGTTAGAGTTAGTTTTACTTAATTTGAGTTTTATTTTTCAGTTATTGTGTTATGATTGTTGTATTATTTTATGTAGTTTTTCATTAATTAAATATTATTACATTTGAGAGTTTAATATGCTTCTATAAATTAATTGTAGATCATACACCTTTTCTCCGTAGGAGGGCAGTATAGAAATAAATCAAGCATTTTCGTAGCAGGCAGCATTTTAATAGTACGGGTGCGCCAAAGTTCATATAAAATTGCAAATTAGATTATTGGAGCTCCGAAAATGTATCTCATATATTTTCACAACTTTAATGACCACTCTTCATACTCTTCATATATTTTTTTAATACTACTGGTCGGAACTTATAATCATCTGAACTTTTAACGCCAATATATGGAACCGTACACTTTTCAGAATTTTTTAAATATCTTACGTGTAATTAGGGTAGGTTAGGTTGGATTTATAAAAATATAAATAAGTAAAAGTTTTTGAATTGATGCATTATGAGTTGCGATAATTATGACTTAAAAAAGTATGAACAAAAATAAATATACGAAAGACCCATTTTATATGAGCCAATATGGACCCTAATGGTATATTAAATATCAAAGGCGACAGTTAATAAACCAAATTAATATCTAATTAAGTTATATCCCAAAATATTTGTGTCGTGTCTTGTCGTGATAATTTAACTTGACGTCGGTAATCTGCATGACATAATTTCATTAATAAAGAGAGTGACTTGAGTTATACACGTGATCTCTGAAATACTCTCTCCGTTTCTCTATTAGGTACATAATACTGCCCTCATAAACTAAATTTAACATAGTAACAGGGATTAAGGAGTGAGTAGGTCCGTAGACTGTGGACGAACTTTTTCACCTCATAAATGGGTCCTCAATTCACGTCGTTATGGACTGACAAGTGTTTTTTTTTAAAGCTTTGATTATTTTTGATTTGCAAAATTGTTTCTTTCCAACACCATTCCAGTGTTATTCAATAAAGTTGTCGCTGAATACTTATAAATTATTAACATCATTATTTTTTATTAACATCGGAAGTCTCTTCTGTACGGAATAGGGTTATATTTTTAAAATGACGGGCGTATTTCCTAGTCTTGGTTATTAGAATGACTTTTAATTAGAAATTCAAATCTTTGGGTGCGTATCTACTGACATAACTTTTTAAGTCCTATTATCGGAAGTCCGAAAATGTTTCTCATACCATTTTAGATCATAATGATCACTCTTCATACTCTTCATATATTTTTTTAATACTAACGGTCGGAACTCATAATAATCATCTGAATGCATAACGCCAATATAAGCCCTACACTTTTCACAATTTCTTAAATATCTGTAATAAGGTTAGGTTAGGTTAGGTTAGATTTATAAAAAATCTGAAAAAGTAATAGTTTAAAAAAAAAATGCATTATGAATTGCGATAATTATGACTTAAAAAGTATGAGGAAAAAAAATATGAAGAGTGATTATTATGAATATAAATCGGTAGTAAGACAAAAAATAGGAATAAGAATTTTATGTGAGTCAATATGGACCCCAAATCTTTATGTTGAGATCGTCTAAAATCGCTCATTGAATACAAAACGGAAAGTGTGCAATATGGCTCTTTAATTACTGCTATGACGTTTGTTACCCTAATTTCACTTACCTTAATAATTAATTGTACATAAGTCGCTCATTGAATACAAAACGGACACATTTCAAAATAATTTGCTCTCGCATTAAAAATCTTATACGAACAGCTTCTAATTTTAAAATGCAACACTGACTCATTTTGGAATGTGTCCGTTTTGTATTCAATGAACGATATATGTAGAATAGAACCCATAAGGCACGCACACCAACAAGCCACTCGATGTACCCTAGTGAAGACGTTTTCTGATTTTATACTGGCCTATAAATTTGTTAAAATCTTACATTTTCAAGGTAAGCGGCCATTAGTAAACGTGGTAAATTATGATAGAATAATTCAAAATAAACATGTTTTGTTATGTAATGTAATTCTCTTAAGTGCATCGGAGCCGAGATATTTAATATTCTTACCTAGGCGTACTTTTAGTAACAAAAAATGAACACTTAAATCCTAAATATATATCTATTTTAATTTCGAAGTCCTCTAAATAAGTATGTAAAAATCATCCGTGGCCGCTGAAAAAAAGTATGACAATATTCTTCAAAAAAATATACCCCTTTGGAACCCTTTGGAAATGAAAAATAACTACGGATCCCTGTTCAACTCAGCTCACGCGTTACCAATCTGATAACTGACGAGAATCGTATTAATAATTTATCTATCCTATCTATTTACGAATGGATCAAGTGTAGCAAAATAGCAATAAATAATGTTTTAGTACGGGCTTTTGTCTAAATATCTCTCCGGGTAAATTCCAGAGAGATATTTAAGACAGATTTGTTTACAACTTGGACTGATGAAAGGGTAGAACTTTGTAAGGAGACACCAAAGAATTATTTTCAAAGGTGCCTGGTAACTTCCGCTTTGGAAATGCCTTGAACATTCTCCCGTCCTAAGCAAAAACGCAGTAATAAAGATATACCTCCTGTAGTAATATCAACCTTATTATTAGCGATATAAATGAATTTGCTTTGGCGATTGAATTTAAGGTACAGGGTAAGGTACGAGTGAGTGTCCAAGCGGCGAGTTTAAGTAGTCTCGTCAGTGCGAACAAAACATATTTTAGCGCGTGCATTTTCAATTTAGCAGCATGGTTTCTGCCGATGAATCCCGTCAGACCGAACAAAACACATTTTAGCACGCGCATTCTCAATTAGGCAGCCTTATACGTTCGATCTCATCGACAGAAGCCATGCTCGCAAATTGAAAATGCACGCGCTAAAAAGTGTTTTGTTCGCTTTGACGGAACTACTTGAACTCGCCGCTGTTACATTCACTCGTTCGTTCGACTGACCGCGTTTTTGACAGATTCCCTCGAACACAAAATAACTTACAAGTACATGATGACGAACTTGACCACGTGCCACACCAGGTCACTGTGTGCTGACCAGGTCGCGGTGCACTTCACCAGGTACTCCAGCCCGAAGCGCAGCGGGACGTCTTTCACCAGATTGAGGATCACCAGGTCTGGGCAATCTGTAGGGACAAAAGTAATTATTAACGAACGTTTAGTACGAATTCGAAAACAGAATGGGCCAGTTCAAAATATCTACCCTTGCCATGAGTAACAATTACCGGACTCGCTAGCGAGTCGAATGCTCTGTCCCTCGCACTCTATAAGAATACTGCGAGGTCTGCGAGGGACAAAGGTTGGACGGTTAGGGTACAGAGATCAGAAGATGGAGTATTACTCGCATTTACGTGGATATGACTCCAAAGATTAAACTAAATTATCGTGGTTGCCGGGTAAGAATAGTGCCACTCCACGTCCTCCCGTGGATGTTGTAAGAGACGACTAAGGGAATAAAAGCTGTGTAGTACTGTTAGGCGATGGGCTTGCAACCTGTCACTAATACACTGGTAAACATCTTAGCCTAATTGTGCAAAATGTGGTTACAGAATTATTAACAAGTTTTTAGAGTTGTTAGTAATTCTGTAGCTCTCCCTACCCCACTCTGGGAATAAAGGCGTGAGCTTATGTATGTATGTAATTTATATATTTTTTTTAAGTTAATCTTACTTATATGACGACGCGTAAGCTTAGTTGGTAATGTCCCTGACTAAAAAGCTAGCGGTCCCGGGTTCGATTCCAGGTATCGTCAAATATTTGTGTAAAGAGAGTTAGTATTTGGTTCAGACAGATAGACGGACGGACGGACAGCGTAGACTTAGGAGTCCGGGTTCGAAAGGAGTCAACTTTCGAGTATACATACATACATACCTTCATTCCCAGGTAAGGGTAGGCAGAGCTACAGAATTACCAACAACTCTAAAAACTTTTTGTTAATTCTGTAACCACATTTTGCACAAACAGGCTAAGATGTTTACCAGTGTATTAGTGACAGGTTGCAAGCCCATCACCTAACAGTACTACTAGCCTTTATTCCTTAAGTTGCCTCTTCCGATTTCCACGGGAAGACATGGAGTGGCACTAGATATTCTTTTTTTTTTTTAATTTTATCCATTAATAAATTACTTTGTGTCTGAATGTGGAACTTAACCTAGGTACTTAATTTATCACAATAATTAAATAATAGTTTTAAAAAAAAGAAAACAAAACCACAAAATTATAATAGTACCTACCTAACCCAAATTAGCAGCTGTACAGTTTGTTGTATTATTATTCAGTGTCCGATGTGTGTGCCATAAAATCTGTCACTGAATAGTATCTTTTGAGTCTTGTATTGAAAATTATACCGTTAAGTATTGTTTTCATAAGTACTGGCAATTTAATAAATAATTTGGCAACCACACACAACAAGGTAAGGTATGAGGATGACCAGAGTCCCGAATTCTAGGCAGTAAAACAATATTTCCTTGCCTAAATACTAAAGTGTCACAAATCAAAATGTGTTTGTGTTGCATTTAAATTAGGAATGCTATATACTTTAAGTTTTAAATCAAACTATGTCTGTTTTTGTTTTGTGGCGCTTTTGTATTTAAGCAGCGATTTGACCTGTTACGGAATCGCCAAACAATAGTACAACCCTTTATTCCCTTAGTCGCCTCTTACTACTTCCACAGGAAGACATGGAGTGGTACTATTCTAAGCTGGCAACCAAGCTGCAGACGTGTACGGAACCCTAAACATTTTGTTTAACAATATAAGAGGTTCTCAGTTCGTCGGAATCTTTGTAATTCAATCAATATTCGTATGCCAATAGAATATTCATAGAAAACCTTCTCCTAATAAACGATCGTAGGAAACGACTTGAAAGTACCCAAGCTTTGAAGACCCACATATTTCTATTCGTAAGAAATACGTAACGAAATCTTTCTTCGTAATAGCCAGAAACTTTCCAGAGCAGGCCGAATAAAGATATCATTTTGGATTCAAGATCAACCAATAAATTGCTTGACTGGTTCCGAAGTGACTTTCGTAAAATATTAAGGTTTGTCACACAAGCTACATTTATTTATTTATTATATAAAGACTTGCGTGCCACTTTATTTATTTATTTAAATGGACACACCAACAATACACATGGCTTAAATTTTAGAAATAAGTTATAGAAGATTTTAGACTAGCCTGTGTACCAATTACAGGTGTGCAACAGCGTTCACCAAAAAACATTACTTATTTAATAGGTAACCTAATAAATAACATAATGAACTAAAGTTATATAAGAAAAACTTTTTAAAACTAAACATAAAAACACACTAAATACACCAATTACAAGGTACCTACAACTAAATCTACTCGACATTTTCTCGCAAACGACCTGCCCCCTATTTCACTATCCCGACAATGACAGGTGACAGGTGACATTTCAGTGTAGGTACAGTCGAGGCCTTATTTGCATGGATAGCTGTCAACCAAAATCCTATAATGTGAAATCGACGCCATTTTTGTGCTCGTTTTGTGTTTTTACTTACCTATGAGGCTTCTTATTTCATTGAGATCATGCTAGATGGCGCTGTATCACCAACTACCGTGAAAAAATACTTTTTTCTACATCTTTTTACTTTTCTGCCGTAACCACCGTGTTCCTTTATTTATTGTCTTAACGTTATTATAAACTTGTTAAACTCCCAAAACATTTAAAATTGAAACTTCCAAAAACACTAATCTTTCGCATGGATTCGAACCCGTAACATTCTGGATGGAGTGCACTCTTCCGTGCCGTTCGACCATAATGACATTTATTTGGCAGGGCGAAATTGTGTATCACTTTATTTTACGTTTAGATTATCCTTTAACGAATACGGTTAGTTATTGTGAGGGTAAGCAGAAAATGTCTAAACACCGGATCGGTTTTACTAAAGATTTACTTACACCCGCTCGTTCGTTGCTCCCTGTTAGATTGCCTTTGTTCTCGATTAATACTTACTGTTGATAATTTTTAATGATGAGTTCTCGTTGCAATATCGACTTGGTGAAAAGATCACAAATAATTGCTTTGTATAATCAAGGCAAAAATGTGTCTGAAATTGCTAGAGAAGCCGGTGTTAACGTAAGTAGTTTTTGTATACAAATTTAATTTAAATTACTATTTTTAAAAGGTAAATATAAAAATACATATTTTAAAGATAGTTTAAATATGTGATGTTTTGTTATAGAGAAAAACCGTTGTTTTATGGGTCCGACGATTTGAAGAGGAAGGTTCTTTATTACATCGGCAAAGAACTGGCAGAGCTCCACTCATAACCACACAGCAGCGTCAAATCATGGTGAGGGATTATGAGGAAAATGGACTTATCCCGACTAGTCACTACGCCAGTTTATTCGACACCAGCATGCGCACTGTGCGACGTGCTCTTCACAGTGAGGGCCTGCATCACCGCCGGCATGCCGTCAAACCCTTGCTTACTGAAGCTCACATAGCAGCCAGGTTAGCGTTCGCCTTGGAGCATTTGGATTTCGACTGGAGTAATGTCGTCTTTACTGATGAAAAAACTTTTAAATCCAGCTAACACGGACGACTTAGTTTATGGCGGCGAAATAATACTCGCTAAGATAGTAATCACGTTGTGCCCAACATGGAATCTGGTCGGATAAGTGTGAATATGTGGGGCTGGATGAGTGCAGCCGACCCGGGGGAACTAGTGCGAATGCCCAGCCGAGCGACCGTTGTTAATTATGTGGACGTGTTGGAGGACACCATGCTACCCAGTGTTCGCAATGTTTATCCGGAAGATGAATTACCGGTTATATCATTCGTGCAAGATAACTGCCCTATACACAGTTCGCGTCATGTGCGGGAGTGGTTCAGTCATCACAATGATATAGCGGTAATTCCTTGGCCGGCTAGGTCACCAGACTTAAATCCCATCGAAAATGTATGGGGTGTGATGGTTCAACGGACCAGAACGAGCGAACCCCAGAAGCATTAGAGGCTCATTGTTTGCAAGTTGGGAAAGCATTCGGGGCTCGAGCTTGTGCAACCTTATTAATTCAATGCGTTCTCGCATGCTGGCTGTTATCGAACAGAATGGGGGCTACACTAGCTATTAAGGTATACCTATTAAGTAGGTAGGTGGAAAATATTATTTGGTTGAGACCGGGTTATTTAGTTAATCTGTTTAACAAGTGACTATAAAGTGAACGCAAGCATAACGTATAAATATAACTGTTTTATTTCTAGTGTGCAAAACCAAATAAAAACTTAATTTTATTTCATAAGTTTACTCACAAATGGTCTTATACCCACTGTAATTTGTTTAAAGTAGGTAATCAAACTTGCACTATTTATAAATTACCTACCCCGGCGACTACAAAGCTAGAGACACACGCTTTTGTAATTATAATAATAATAATAATAATAATAAGTCATTTATTTCAGGCAAGTGTACCCATACATCATTAAAATTAAAATTTACATAAAGTGATTAAAAATAAAGCAATAAATTAGAATTAAATACATTAACAATAACACGGACACAGCATAAACTGACAACTATTTTTTGTTAGGCTCACGGTGCACTTTCAGCCAGTGTCGGAGCATCCGGCAGTCCAGGCGATCCGACAGGGAACAGAGAATCTCGTTATTAGACGACCGAATGCGATCTCGAAATGACGCTATGCGTGACCTTATGACGGCGAAAAAATCGGGAACGCCCGCCTCCGCAAACATACTCGACGCACTGCAATAACGTGGCAGTTTCATCAAGGTGCGAAACGCATCATTGTACTGCACTCTGATGGTACTCATGGCGCGTCTCGTGTAGTTGACCCACAACTGGCATGTATATAGGCATTGGCAGAATGCTCTAAATAATGTCAGCTTAACGGGGTCACTACATCGCGCGAACCTTCTCGCAAGCATGTTACTTCTGACGGCCGTGGCTCGGCGTTCACGTTCAATGTCCAGATCGTCATGGAGATTCTCCGTCAAGATGTGTCCCAGGTACCTAAACTGCCGGACCCTCTCAATTGGAGAACCGTCCAAGTACACTGGGCGAACACTCTCCGGACCTTTCCCTGAGCGGAAAACCAATAGCTTTGTCTTCTGAACATTATACTTTAACCCATAGTTAGAAGCATAGCGCTCGCAGACGTTCAGGAGCTTATTTATACCGTTTATAGAAGGGCTGAGGAGGACCATATCGTCGGCATAGCTGAAATTATTCAGACATGTTCTGCCGACATGGCAGCCAACTCCAGTTCCTTTTAAGTGCCTAATAAGGTCGTTTATATACAGGCTAAAGAGGTCCGGGGAGGTTAACCCTCCTTGACGAACTCCACACTCTAACCTATATTCGTTAGAGAAGGAGTCGCCCCATCTCACCATATTCGATTGATTTTCGTACCAATATCTCAACAGGTTCACACTGTGCTGAGGTACATTTGACCCAGCAAGTTTTTCCCACAATAAATCATAATTTACGAGGTCAAAAGCCCGACTGAGGTCAAGAAAACATGCGTACACGGAAGATTCCCTACCAACGTAGTATTTGACAGTCGATTTAAGACAGTAAATCGCAGAATCTGTTGAGAGACCAGTACGAAAACCAAACTGCGCATCATCCAATATCAGGTTCTCCTTTAATGATGGGTGTAGGAGTCTTTCCAGTATTTTGCCAAGAATTGTACCTAAGGAAATAGGGCGATAGTTTTGAATACTAGAAAGGTCACCCGTATTATTTTTTGGGACTGGAACCACCACAGTTTTCATGATTTTGCTGGGCAGATAACCATGGCGCAGACACAGGTTATAAAGATTCGCCAAAACGTTGAAAATTTAATCCCCTGCAAATTGGACGTGTTCTATACTCAATGAGTCATAGCCTGGTGACTTGCCACGCCTCATCTGCATCACAACCTTTTTTACATCTCCCGGCGTGAAGTTAGGTGGGGGTTCATGTCCGGCGACGGCCGAGTACGCGGCACTCATCCGGTAAGGCACGCTTGTCGGAAGCGGATCAACTTTGAAATGGTGCGAAAACAACTGAGCTATATTTTTAGATCCCGAAACACTCTCCACGGTAATGGGTACACTCAATTTATAATTGAGACTTTTAGTGGACTTCCAAAATTTTCCGAAATTCTTTTGTTTACGATGCATTGCCAAAATATCGAGTTTAGAACACACACACACGGTCTTTAGAAGTTAGTATTTGTGTTTTATTGTGGTGGAGCTTCAATATTCTTTCTGAATCTGGAAACGAAACTTAAGCTTTTGGCCTCGATAAAATGGTAAATAGGAGTTGTTTTATTGTTACTTGTATGAGTAATATTATTATCAAATGAGTATATCTAATTTCAGTTCAATTAAGGAATAAATAATTGAATAAATAAAACAATAGTTTTATTTCATTAAAAGCATGCATGCTTTTTTTTTGCTATGTTATTTATTTATTTATTTCATAGGGCCATCAACATTATTTATCGTAAAAACATCGTTCTGAAAAAATACAAAAAGAAAAAAGGACATCCCGAAGAGATTCGAACTTCGGTCTATGTGGATCCAACGTATAATAGTCAGACGTAAACCCACTAAGCCATTACTTCGTCTAAGTGAGTCGACGAAAAATCGATTTTAATCTTAGGAAGTTGTAATAAAGACAAATTAACTGGTTTAGTCAACACCGCCATCTAGTTTAATGTTTGAGAACGTGGGCGCAAGTGTTCAGAGGATTATCGCCTTAGAGGTGTCCATGCAACTTTGACCGTGACCGTACATGGCGCAGTTTTTAATGATATATGTGATGTATCAGCGTGTTAACTTTGCAATGTGTAACGAATTGTCACCTGTCACGTGTCATTGTCAAGATGGTGAAATAGGGGGCTGGCTGCAGCATTCTACGCCTCCATACTCCGGGCTTATCATTATATATCTAATTTATAGAGTTTGTGGTAATCATCATTATACAGAGACTGAAGTCTACGCAAAACGAAAAACTTACCCAGGTTGCTTTTGCATGGATTTGGCCGAAAAGTGGTAATGCGAGATGGTCTGGTGTTAACTTTAGGAATTAAAAAGTTGAGATTTTCGATGATACAGCTTTCATGGATTCCACTTTGTGTAAGAATGTGAGACACAAAAAGTCCGTCCTCTTTTTATCTTGAATCACTTTGTCCAAGTAGAAGTAGTTTATCGCTACTTCCTCGGAAACTGTTGAATTTTTCGGGATCAAAAATATTTTTTATGCTATGGAATACAATCTATCTCTGTGCCAAGTTTCATCCAGATCCGTTCAACCGTTCTTGCGTGATTTAGTAACAAACATGCAAACTTTCGCGTTTAAGATACGAGTATCAGTAGTAAATATACACGGGCAGTATGGGAAAGTCTGAAACTATACTTAAGACAAAAATATCTGTTCTTAGGACCCGGACGTTTTGAAAATTAAAATTCATGCCAGTAAAAACTACGTTTTATTAATTTTAGACATTATGTTTTATCTAAATATATAAAAGGAGAAACTGACTGACTGACTGACTGACATATCAACGCACAGCCTAAACGGCTAAACGTAGGCACTTGAAATTTGGAAGGGACGTAGCTTAGGTACCGTAGAGGTGCATTAAGAAAGGAATTCCCGAAATTCCCACGGGGACGGGAATTAGCGGGAAAATTATTAACTCAAAAAAAATATTTTGCCCAACGAAGTGAACACGGGAACAGCTAGTAGTGACATATTATTATACTGCCTTAAGACCTACACATTCGATATCTATACATATAGAATAAGTTTTATTGTTCAAAACGTCTGTATGGATTTTGTCACTGTGACAGCTCTGAGCGTTTTTCTGTTCGTTTTGAAATATTTACGAAAAACGAAAATTAGAATGTTGGCTAGGAACTTTTGTATTCTCTTCGATAAACCACGTGATCAATTTGTGATCCCATACATTTCAAGACGATAGAACAGAAAAACGGTAGCGGCGTTTGCATCTTGTCTGGACTCCCAGGTTCGATTCCCGAACTGAGTACAAGTTTTTTTTAAACGTGTGAATGCAATATGCCTTGTTAGGTACTAAAATCGATCACATGGTCCCTAAGAACGCATCTTCGTATAGTTTCAGACTTTCCCATAGATACTGACCAATTAAAATATTACTCCCTGTATACCTAGTAAGTTTTTTTTAGATGATTGGTGAGATAATCTCAATATAATCTGCGATAATATATATTTTTTAATGATTTTGTTGATAAATCCCGGTTAATGTCGTTCAGTTGTCGTTCGACGACGCACTGGCCTAGTGGGTAGTGACCCTGCCTACGAAGCTAGTAGTCCTGAGCTCGAATCCCGGTAAGGGCAAATATTTGTGTGATGAGCGCAAATATTTGTTCCTGAGTCATGGATGTTTTCTATATATTTAAGTATATATTTCTCTATATAAGTATTTATATCGTTGTCTAGTACCCATAGCACAAGCCTAGAGCTTAGTTTGGGATTAGGTCAATTAGTTTGAGATTGTCCCCTTATACATAATAAATTTTTTTTAATTTCAACTGGATGGATGGACACAGAGATACAAACAGATGAACAGCGGAGGCTTAGTTAATGGCGTCCTGTTATGAGCGTTAAATACTTTCCCAAATATTACCGGAAATAGGAAAAAAAGCTTCGGAAAGCTTCTGTTAAAGTGCTTTTACTTTAAACTAATAGAAACCACGTTTGATCCGCCTGATAACGTGTGAAACTCATTTTTCCATCGACGGTGGAAGGGTAAAAGTCCTTAAACGAAATTTTAAGTAAATTTGAGTAATAGTTACCTATGTAAATATGAGTGACTAGCTTAAATTTTATTACGGATTTTTAATGACTTTTAATGGGTAAAATCAAAATAAATGTATATACTTAAAGACGCTATTTAAATGTCACTTAAATGATGTCTAACTTACAATTTCATTACAAAAGGACGTATGTTTGACGTTAACCAAGTTTCGTTACGGTGACAAAACTCTCTTTAACTGGACATTTATTTTGATTTTTACTCTTATTATTATTATACATTTATATTGATTTTTGGAAACATTTAAAAATTGATTTGATTAAAAATTTCTGATTTTTTCGTTCATAAACTTCGGAGATAAGGGGACTAATCATTTTTGGCCAGGGTACCTACATGACCTAATTTGCTCCAAATGAACTCTACTATGTCTCCATAAAAGGATTGTATCGAATATCCAGTCATCCTGTATATAGTTTTTATTAAAAAAAGATGCGGGCAAGCAAGTTACACAACTATGCCAAATTCCAAGTTGATAGCTTCTATAGTTTGAAAGAAAAACTGCTGTGACAAACAAACAGACACTGAAGTCTCACGATTAAATCCTTTTTTACCATTTTGGTATAAAACCCTAAAATCATACGGTCACGAGCGTTAATTTGGGACCCATTTCAAGAAAAGTATGCTTGAAGTCGTCAATGTCATTAGAGATGTCAAGTCATCTGTAACTTTTACGAAACTCAACCTTATTGTTACAGAATGTCAGATTGACTTTGGAACTAAGGTGGGTACCAAATTTAATCTCGTGACTGTAAATGCAGCCAAACTTAGAACTCTTTTTTTAAGTTCCTTAAAAATCATACATTATAGCTTTATTGGTTTTGCTTATTCGCCATCATTATTATAGTAGAGTCTATCTTAATCTATGCTAATACGTCCACTCACTGATACCATATTGATTTACTATTTCAGGAATAGTGTGTAAATCTCCACTCTATAACATGTATATACCTAAAGCGCTGTTAGATGACGTCATGGACGCATTTAGCGCTCAAAACTGAATATAGCGTCCAATTTTGTAAATCTACTTGTTTTACAGTGTGTTTGGACATCGGTCTCGGAGATTTTAGTGATGTGTAGTATGATCAATTTCATCGACAAATTACCCACATACTATTTTCACTCCATGTCTTCCCGTAGTTGTCGTAAGAGACGACTAAGGGAATAAAGGCAACATAATGTAATGGGAAATATTTACATTTTAATGTAAAATTAAAGGCGTAAAATAATTACTCACATTTCTAGGTACCATCATGTCGTCAACGTAACGTTTTGGACTGGGTTCACGCAACGGATTTTGATGCGATTTTCACCATCAGTTAGATAATTTTCCACGGAAGGTTTTTATGTATAATAAATTCTGGTTTATGTACGAGTGTTACAGAAAACTTAATCGCTAGTTTTATACATATACATAGTAGAAAACAAACCTCGGCCTTAAAATCTTCATTTTCTATCCTCTTTTGTAATAACTTAGTGCATTTCTTTCGCAGGTCTTCTCTCGCTTGTTTTATACAGTTCCTTCCGTCTTTTTCTTGGTCAGCTTTTGCCTGCTTTTTTCTCTCTAAATCTCGTTGTAAACAATTATTTTTTTCTGCTAGTTGCGTCTGTTTTTCCTATATTTTGAATAATATTTAAGGAGTAGTTAGGAGTTTTTTTTTTATAGTAAGGAGTTTTTCGATGGCTCATGCTCGAAACTCATGCCCGTTAATGCTGGTGTGCCGCAAGGCTGTGTATTGTCTCCTACGCTGTTTCTTCTGCATATCAATGATATGTTGCAGTCTAGTAACATTCGTTGCTATGCAGATGACAGCACGGGTCACTCACGCTACTTTGGCCGGAGCAATCACTCTCGAGCTGACACTGAAGAGTGCCGAGCAAAGCTTGTGTCTGTAATTGAGTCATCACTGGAGGTGGTCTCAAAGTGGGCCAGACTAAACATGGTCCAATTTAACCCCGCCAAGACACAAGTGTGCGTGTTATCTGCCAAAAAAAGCTCCTTTGTCATGACACCTCAGTTCGAAGGCACTTCCCTCGTTATTAAGCCTACTATCGGATTCCTGGGTGTTGACATATCGCATGATATTCAGTTCCGCAGTCATTTGGAAGATAAAGCCAAATTAGCCTCCAAGAAGCTAGGCGTGCTTAGTAGAGCGAGACGGTACTTCACAGCTGTCCACTGCCTCCAACTCTATAAGGCTCAGGTCCGGCCGCATATGGAGTACTGTTCTCATCTCTGAGCTGGAGCACCGCAATGCTTTCTTCTTCCTTTTGACCGGATTCAACGTAGAGCGGCTCGGATTGTCAACGACCCAGTGATCTCTGTCCGATTAGATCCACTTGCTATCAGGAGGGACATCAGCTCACTTTGTGTGCTGTATAGGCTTTATAACGGGGAGTGTTCTGAAGAACTATTCGCATTGTTGCCTGCCGCCGTATTCCACCACCGTACCACCCGTCGTAGGGCCAGGTTCCATCAACATCACCTTGATGAATGGCGTTCTTCCACCGTGCGTTTCTCTAGGCACTTTTTACCTCGTACGGTGAAACTGTGGAACGAACTCTCTCCGGCGATATTTCCTGCCAGTTATGACATGGGGTCCTTCAAGAAAGGAGCTCTTATTTTCCTTAAAGGCCGGCAACGGACCGACAACTCAACTTGCGTTGCCGGTGTTCATGGGCGGTGGTGATTACTTCCGATCAGGTAAGCCGCATGCTCGTTTGCCTCCCTCTTTTATAAAAAAAAAAAAAAAAAAAGTAAGTTTATCTTTGTAAGAATGTTATAATAGGAAAAAGATCTACTTATATATAACCATCCTTAAAACGTTGTTTCGGTATTTAAAAACTTAAAATGAAGTCAAATCCTCAAATATAAATTGTTGAAATGATTCATACTGATTTTCCATCCCTGTATATTTCTGCTTTGGTTGATGAAGCATAACGCTTTTTAAAGATGGGTACTGGTTGGAAAAAAAAGTATGTGGGTCATTTTGTCGATGAAATTGATCATACTAGACATCCGTAAAATCTCCGGCACCGATGACCAAACACGTATCTACAAAGGATTATATTAATATTTCTATTACACGTTGTGTTTATTCATCTGTCAGTTGCTCAAAGGTTAACTGGAAGAGATTCCTTAAAGGGATAAGTTTGACTTGTTATTTTCTGTTTATGTAATAAAGAGTTTACATACATACATACATACATACTATACACTATACATATATAACTAGGTAGGTACCTAACATAGCTTTTACAATTAATGTATAGGTAAGTACAGTCAGCATCAAAAGTAGCTAAGCAGAATAACATGCTCAAAATGATCTAGACACGACGTCGTATTATCTTGACAATAGAGTCGAGTGCAGATCATTTTGACCTCTTCGGTTGCGTAGCTACTTCTGCTGCTGACTGTACGTTCAAATTAATAAAAAAAAAACATATTTACTGCCAAATCCACAAACAAACATGTGACGTAATATTTTTTTTTACATTAAAATGTTCGCATCTAAAGCATAACATTAAAAAATATAACTACCGTAATTAACTAATCTATACTAATATTATAAAGCTGAAGAATTTGTTTGTTTGTTTGCTTGAACGCGCTAATCTCAGGAACTACTGGTCCGAATTAAAAAATTATTTCAGTGTTAGATAGCGTATTTATTGAGGAAGGCTATAGACTATGTATCATACTCACATAAACCGATGCTAAGCGAGGGCGGGTCGCTAGTATAAATATAATTCTAATTTCAAAGTCATGATTTCTCCATTAACGTTAATTTATCTTCCCTGTGACTTTTTTTATTGAAACTGACTGTAATTATTTTGCGTAGTCATCGACTGCTCATCAATTTTAATCAAGTTCTTTGATTTGCAAATTTTCTGCTTAATTTTATTCAACATCGGAAAAACGATCTCAAAGGTTTTGATTGATTGAAGGGATCCGATTGTCTTTGGGTCTGGTGAAGGTACTAGAGAAAGCTTGTGGATAATTTCTCCAGAATTCCTTTATATAGGGCGGAAAGATGTCTTATAGGAAGATTTCCTTGTCACGAAAATCGATGACAGCTTGATTTGACACAACAAACATGATTGAAACTTGAATGGTTAAACTTTATAGCGGGAGGTCTAATGGCTGGCTCTCATTTTGAAAACATCTGTCCAATTGTTTAATTTTCGTAATCGTTGATTTTAGTTCGCAAATCCAGGGCCGTTTTGTGGGACAACCTGTAAAATTGATGAAAAACTTGCATTTAATAAAATAACAGTGAAATTATGGTTCCAAATGAGTTAGCGGTCAAGATCACACCAAGCCATTGAAGTGAATGCTCGCCATCTTCAAGGGTCATAACGACTATGACTGGAAGACTTCGACGAGAGGACACGATTCACCGTACAGTGTTGCTTATTATATACTAGACATTGGCAAAATTACGTTATTATCTAGCCGCCATTAAATAAATAAAAACAATAATAAACTTGATAGCGTAAGATGTTTTTGTTTGTACATTGTTTTATTTAAATCCAGGCACATCTACAAATAACGTAGGATATATAGGCAGAGTAATATCGTGCCGAGTTGATGGAGGTTGATTATCCCGAGTTTCGAGTCATTTGCGGTGGGCCATATGTTGGCTCTTTCCGAACGACCGGCAGTTTTCATCCTCATTACATCATCATTTCAGCTAAACGACGTCCACTGCAGGACATAGGCCTCCTCAAGGATCGCCAAAGCGACCGGTCACGTGCTACCTGCATCCACCGGGCTCCCGCAACCTTCACGAGGTAGTCGGACTATCTCGTGGGAGGTCTGCCCACGCTGCGTCTTCCAACACGTGGTTGCCATTCTAGAAGCTTGTGGCCCCATCGGCCATCATTTCTACGAGTAATGTCCTACGTTTTACGACACGCACAGTACACAAACACACAGAAATATACCTGGGGCCAAGGTCCAAGGTCTTCGGAACCCGCCTGCCTGGGTTAAGATGGGCCCTGTGTGCCACTTCGACCATTGCTCATCTTTTGTGACAGCCCTATGTTTAGAGTTCATCGCAAAGGCTCGTTGCGTCCAGGAATTTCCAGATCCCTTTTGTGGGTCCATGATATGTCGCCCTAGGTAGATACTTCTACTACGCATTAGTGGTCCGCAAGAACAGAGGATGTGCATTAGCCGTCTCCTCTGTTTCCTGACAGAACCTGCATGTCGCTTCTTGTTTCATTCCCATTAGAGACAAGTGTCTGTTCAATTTGCAGTGTCTAGTTAGGATCCTAGTCACTGCGCAAGTCTTTTCTCGTTTGAGTTTTAGAATCTCCGAGAACTTGCTTTTGAACACTGTAATTAATGATTTCGAGTGGTTTTGTCCTTTTGAGGACTTCCACAGCTCGATCGCTCTAGATTTATATAGATCACTTAGCAGGGAATAGGTTTGTCGTTTTGTGATGCCACAAAACGGCTCCAGACCCGCCAGGGGTTGTCAGCACCTAAGTTGTAACTAAGTAGCCAAATACTCTTCCAGTAAGCCCGCTTAAGATAAATGCCTTGCTCTTTGTATGCCGTCATACGGACAATGAGGTTTTATCGTTCAGTTTGATCCAGACCCCCGTCTGGCCAGTTACTCACATGTGCCCAGCGGCTGGCATAATCAGATCGATGGCTTAGAGTCTGGATTAATCCAAAACA
This sequence comes from Acleris laterana, assembly GCA_963966035.1. Taxonomy (NCBI): domain Eukaryota; kingdom Metazoa; phylum Arthropoda; class Insecta; order Lepidoptera; family Tortricidae; genus Acleris; species Acleris laterana. Next base: position 2,150,380 of record OZ014458.1, on the reverse strand, counting down.
GTTCCTTCTTTCTTTGTACATCTTATAGTCACAGACTTGCTTATACTGACAATGTGCCACCCTGCATAAATTTAGTAACGGTACCACAGACCAACATTACTCTACCTACAGCTCGATCACACACATTTAAATCATCACACGTTTGCAAATCACGTTGAATATTTGCCTAGAGAGCCACGCGCACATTTTCAGTTCGAAGAAATCGTCAGACCTAAATCAAAAGGGGGTTGTGAAGCTGTTTTTTTTTTATTTGTCATGGGACTAGGTATTACACAAATTGAACTCGTCCCAAACTAAGCTACAGGCTTGTACTAGACCACTCTAAACTTACTTATATAATGTATACATACATATTTAAATGAAAAGGAAACATCCAAGACTTGAGAACAAAAACTCGGGCTCATCGCACAAATAAGATAAAAGATAAAAAGATATTTATTCAGGAAGTCCGCACGGGCACTTTTACACGTCAAGAATCTACCAGCGCTTCCCAAGAGGAGACCACTGCCGAGAAGAAACGCCGCAAGAAACTCAGCAGTCAGTCGTTTTTTAACCATATTTAATACTACAATGATACTACTTAGTCTAGCGTCATATAAAGCTGTAATATTAAATTAAATATAATATCAAAATAGCGTCAAAAATATTACGAGAGAGATAAAGGGAGATAAAAGGAGAGAAAGGAAAAAAAATACAAGACAACCAAATAAAAGTTTGATTTGTTTTCCTACATCAACGGTGTCCCCTAGACAAACAACTTTGCAATTTTACAAATTATTAATGACTAAGTTTCGGGTTAAGGCCAAAGATTTTTATCTGTTAGATAGTCCTCGACCCTCGACCCTATAGGTCGCTTTAGATATTAATGAATATCTATCCTTGTCCGGATTTGAACCCGGGAACGCCAGCTTCGTTTGCAGGCAGGGTAACTACAGACCAGACCAACGCGTCGTCAAACGGATCAATACGTGATTAACGTCGAAAATGTTATCCCCGTTGCGTCCATTTCTTATTGACCTTGATGTGCTATTTAACCCATTAGTCGATCTGTATTAACTACTCACTAACAAAAGCAATAAACGTGCCTCCAATCACACGTTAATGTTTTACTATCACGATTACACTCAGAGCAGTAAAAACGGGACGGGGTACGTTTTATTGCTCTTAGGTGTATTAGTTAGTTTTATATCATAATAAACACGGGAACTAGGCCAACAGCGGATTATCGTTTTTTTTTTAAATAATGGTAACATAATGGTATCCCACCTAGTGCAAGTCCGAAGTTCTTTTTAACCATTTGTTTCATTTGTCCGGAAGTTAGTTTTTTTTTATCGTTCGTATCTTTTTCATGTTTCTTTCCTTTGTTACTTTATTTTTTTATTAAACCGGGGTCTGTAAGATAAGTATCCTATCACAGTCCCCAGCCACTGTTTCATCGTGTAAATTTTAATGTAAAAATCATTTTATTTTAATTTTCCCTTCGTACACTAAAGATTAATGAAAAATGACTTACTGAAGATGAGAGAGATAGCCCAGATGACGATGATGGCGGTCCTGGCGCGGCTGGTGGTCGAGTTGAACTTGAGGGGGAAGCAGATGGCGTAGCAGCGGTCCGCGGAGATGAAGGTCAGCGTCAGCACGGACACCGTGACCGACACAGACTGGTGACAAAAAAAAAACGTGTCACAAAAGATTACGACCAAGTACTTTATACTCAGTCAGTACTCAATATTTTATGTAAATCAAAATTCATATTGACAAAGATGGAAATATGTAAGCATATAGATGTTTCATTATGAACGCTGTTGGGCACAGCAGTATTTAGAGAGGGAGACTTATCATTCTAAAATATAAAAGATAATGCACCTCTTATATTAACACGTCATATCTTAGTGATAGAACACAAGCAGTGGTTGTAAATCAAACGCAGTCTATTAGAGCAGCAGTTAAATTAGGCGTGCCCCAGGGCTCTGTATTAGGTCCTTTCTCATTTTTGGTTTATATAAATGACTTATCATCGATGGTCGGACGGACGAACGAGTGAATGTCCAAGCGGCGAGTTTAAGTAGTCCCGTCACGTCAGTGCGAACCAAAGATATTTTAGCGCGTGTATCTTCAATTTAGCAGCATGGTTTCTGGCAATGGGTCGAACATATAACGCTGCTTAATTGAAAATGCACGCGCTAATATGTGTTTTGTTTGCTTTGACGGGACTACTCACCGCTGCGATTTCGCTCATTCGTCCGATTGTCCGTTGTTTTTGAGGTAATAACACCCCTTATCATTTTAGCCGCCACACCATCCAACTGCAGGAACTATCAAAAACCAAATACCAGGTTAATCCTAGCGATCATAACCGGCTCCGAGTGAGCTTACTAAAAACCGGGATAAGAATCATAAATAACCGGTATTTATTGAACTGTTCATTCCCAAGCCCTGGATGTACTAAAATAAAATAAAATGAACCTTTTTTTATCATAAATCTACAAGTCGAAGACGTATTCCTTTATAATATTGAGATACGTTAATTTTACAATGACTGATCACTGAGACGAAGGATGTTCTAAAGACTTATCGGCCTTTTTTCAACATTGAGAACGAGAGGGCTAGGAGATCCAGTGTCTGATTCACTACCACGAAGACTCTCACTACTTGTTTATTGCTATTTTCTGTTTATACTTTATTCTGTGTGTCTTGTGTGTGTAGTTAATAAATGTATTTTTCTTTTTCTTTATTTCTTTCTAGGTGGAAAGTCCCTGTAATAATAATGTTGATGAAAATTTTATGAATAGAGTCGTGCCCATTTTTTTATGGCTACTGATATGATCCAATAAAGATGCGGACAACGTTCTGAAACAGAATGAGGTAGAGTAGAATAATAATAAAAAGGTAGTTACCTATCCTGATTATAGGTTAAGTAATTAGAAAATGTACTTGAACGAATCGAAATTTTGACTTTGATCAATTTGCCATATCTATTTATTACGTTTTTTTTTCATTATAAAAGAGTAAAAAGATATTGCTCTTTAGATGATATCGATTATCGTTCAAATTGATGATTTATATAATGTATTTATTGTATTTTTACATAGATTTACGTATGTATTTATTTGCTTGTGCCTAGGTTTATATGTACATTCATTAAAAACTCTTTGTTGGCTTATAACTTCGTTATTTTTATAGCTATAATAAAAAAACAGTTTTATAGTTTTTATTCAAAAACTAAAACGTGTAAAAGAGTCTTTATTTCATGTAATAACTTGGATTACATCCTTTGATTGCCATATTCGTAAATGAAGTGTATTTAAGTTAAGAACAAACAAACTTAGACCCGGTTTTTGTAAGAATCCGCTGGTATACATGTCAGCCCAAATTGTAGTAACTTCATAATAATGTAAGTATAACTTTTAACACATGATTGAAATTTGATCTAGCGGTTTCTTTATAAAACCCAACTTCAATAGTAGCCTTTATACCGAACTCACTGACAACTCATAAGCCTCTGTGACTTTTGTAGTCTTTCTTTATTTAAAAACTCTTCGATACATATAATGATATTTGGATCTTTAATATAAAAAAAAATTGCTCAATGACATGGTTTTTCCGTGGTAGTACGTAAACATTATTTCCCTGTACTCTAAATCACAAATTTTGTTTGCTCTCACCCAAGGTTCTTTCGTGCTCATACAAACATTCATAAATCATCTATTGTCAATATTACGCCAACGTGATTGCGTAAACACGTCTGTAAACCATAGCTTTTCCTGTTTTGTAAATATCTGAATCAGCGAATCATTTAAATAGTAAACCCTTTGGGTCTTTATTGGGACGATGCCTTAGCTTACAGATGTACTAGTGAATAATCCTTTCCCATCGTTTTTTGTCGGATAAGTTCGTATTCCCTATTACCCGTGGAGGAGACGAGATCAAAAGCTTTTGACAAGTCAAGGAAGCACGCATACACCGGTGTTTTTCTACTTGTGTAGAACTCGACGGTTTGCTTAAAGCTAAGAATTGCACTTTCTGTAGACAGCCCGGAACGAAACCCGAACTGTGCGTCGTGCAAATGCAGATGTTTATTTAAGAGTGTGTTAAGCAAACCGTCAAGCACCTTTGCCGCTGTGGTCGCGAGCGAGATGGCCCGATAATTGGTCACGTCTGACACATCACCAGTCCTGTTTTTAATAACCGGTACAACCACAGTCCTCATTAAAGATTCCGGCAAGTAAGAGTGCCCAAGGCACAGCGCAAACAACATTGCCAGAGTTCTCGGGAGATGCACAAGAGCGTGTTTGAAATGTCCAATGTTGAGGCCGTCATGTCCGGGAGACTTCCCACGCTGCGCTGCATGCTCTTAATAACCGCATCTATTTGTTTTGCGGAGAATCTAACACTTTGGGCCTTCAACACGTCGGCCTCAACACCGCACATCGCCGCCGGCCGCGGACTGAGCCTTGACTGTACAGAAAAAATATCCTTAAAGTTATTTGCTATAAGTACTGGTGCGGTCAGAAAACCCACCAACGCTCACAGGTACACTTGGTTTTATATTAAGGCGCTTAGTGATTTTCCAAAAAGTTTTGAAATTTTTAGCCGACTGATTTGAGGCCAAGGTGTCAATTTTTAGTTGTTCTTGCTTGTTCTGACAATACTTTAGACAACTCTTAAATACTTTTCGACTAGCATACATGTCTTCATATATAGGGCCATGTGTAGGTTTGCCTGCCTGTACCCAATCTAAAAACCTCAAACGCGCACACCTGTGAGCGGGTGCAACGTGCTCGTTCCAACCTGCCAGGTAACCACCCTTTCTAGGACAAAATTTACTAACAAAGGTCTCAATAGCCGCGTCTTTCATCGTGCTTGTAATTTTATTGTACAGTTCGTCTATAACGGCCTTATGCTTAGGGTTATAGAGTTTAAGTTTCTTATGACATAGGGCATGGTAGGAGTGTATCTGCTCTGGGGTTCTGTCACCCCAAAGCACCCCACTATTTTCTTTACGGTCCAGAGCAGGTTGGCACCTAGCACGAACTACACTTAAATCACACTCAACGACTAAGGGAAAGTGATCCGACCAGTACACGTCCTGCTTCACCCACACGTCACGGATAGTGTCCTTGGCAGACTCAGAAACTATACAGTGGTCGAGCCACCTCCCACAGCCGTGAGCTTCGCTCGTAAATGTATACGTATCAGATATTATGTATGTTTGTATTTTTCTACATCATAATTCATAAGTAATGTGACAGACACACTGACATCGCACAGCTTTAATCAATTTATCAAGAAACGTGAATTTGGTAGGATTTTATTATTTGTTTAGTTGAATAAATAAGAGAGATTTTCGCAAATAAACAGGAAGAAGTTAGGGATAACAGAAACGAATTATAATTCCTCTTCCTGAGTAATCAACCAAATGTCTACAGACATATCATCGCCCGAATACATAATTCACCAGAGCATGGATTTCTTAGTGTACTACGTAATTCTGAAGAGTCATAAATCCGAATCAAAATTCCGAATTTTCATAATACCGAACGCAGTTTTTTGATTGATAGGGTGTGTAATGATTTGCATAAAAACAAATGTAATAATAATTTCGATCTCTATAAATAAACCAACGATATAATTACCATGCATAATTTTTTAAATCATATTGCCCTTAGGTTAAAAAATAGACATTTCTTACGTCTTTGATTACTATTATTTAATTAAATATCTGGGGACAAATATCAGGGGACAATGTCACACCAATTGACCTAGTCCCAAACTAAGCTCAAGGCTTGTATTATGGGTACTAGACAACGATATAAATACCTATATAGAGAAATATATACTTAAATATATAGAAAACATCCATGACTCAGGAACAAATATTCGCGCTCATCACACTAATATTTGCCCTTACCGGGATTTGAACCCAGGACCGCTAGCTTCGTAGGCAGGGTCACTACCCACTAGGCCAGCGCGTCGTCATCACAATAAAATTATGGTCACAGTTCTTACCTAACCTAACCTAGGAAGAAATTCACTTTAGGTGCATAATAACAATAACATTATCAATATATTAAATTAGTGTTATATTATTTGATCGTATGCCTGATAAAATTATATACTTACTTAATTTGTTTTTATGCAAAATGTTTTTAGACTGAAGACTTAACTTTTTTATATCCTAACCTAACCTACGTATGACAATTAAATTATGAATTTAATCTAAAATAGCTCTACATAGCTATCGGAAAAGTGAAAATTCGGACAAATGAATATTTGGAAAAAAGTAATTCGAAATTTTAAGGTGATCCCGTAAGGTTAGGTTATTTTATGATATGCCTAGAAATATTATGATTTGGTGAATTATTCGAACAGACATATTTTATAGACCAATTAACTAGTATCTAGTACTCACCTGAAAGTACAGCAAGATTTTGCACAATGGTTCTCCCAAAAACCAGGTCTCCGTCACATCCCATACCACCGTCGGCGGGAGACACAGCAATATCACCAGAAAGTCAGCCACCGCCAAGTTCACTATGAAATAGTTCGTCACTGTTCTCATCGTATGGTTCCTATACACCGCTACACATACCAAAGCATTCCCCACCAAACCCACCACGAACACCACCGAATGGGTAGCTATTAAAACCCACTCATAAGTCTGTGGGTAGATGTAATTATTTAGCATTTTTGTGTATTCTTCTCTAGTTAAATTGCAATACTCTGGATCTCCTACGCACGTATTATTTTCAACATTTCCATCAGTTTGAACTAATGTTTTATTACTCTGTTTTTCTAATATTTCACTCGAACTATGATTTACAATGGCCAAAATAATGACTAGTACTACGTTCACATTGTAAAGAAACATTTTGAGATCGTTTGTTAGTTTTCTCTGCTTTTCTTTGTTACTTGCGATTCTGATGTCTTGTCGGATCTGTAACAAAACAAAATGTATAATAAAATATTGAAAATATTTTCTCTTTGTGTAAAGTCTTCATTTAACATCTTTATTTTATAAAATTCAGATATTTAACAAGATTACATTAGTACAGTTGAGTTCACAAATATGTGTTCACTTTAGTACATTGTTTGTCACAGCGATTAAAGTGACGAGGTACAGTCACGAGCGTTAATTTGGTACCCATCTTAGGTCCAAAGTCAATCTGACATTCCAGAACAATAAGGTAGAGTTTCGAAAATGTTAAAAATGACTTGACATTTCTGATAACATTGACGCCTTCAAGCATATTTTTCTTGAAATGTGTCCCAAATTAACGCTCGTGACCGTATTTATGAACTCGACTGTACAAAGGCAAGCTAAAGGCAAGAACTCGTATCAATAAATCGAAAGTGATAAGTAATCCGGAAGGCGTGTGAAGTGATATGGAAAATGTTTTTCACTTGTATCTCTCGCTGGATTCGATCCAAACGCAAATAGAAATCTTGCATGGTTACAAATCTGTTCCGAATGTGAATGTACCAAATATATGACCGGCTAGACTATGGCGCAGACATCTTTCTCAGAGTTTTTACTTTTAAAAATAAATTAATTAAAAAACTACTAATTGAAAAATATAAAACTATTCAGTCAGTAGACCGCACGTACACGGGGTTGTCAAAATTTATGAATTAATAGTCTATTAACATTGATTAAATTTACTCTAGTGCAGATGAGGGGTCCATATTAGCTCATATAAAATTAGTCTTTCGAATTTTTATACAAATAACGATTCGTGACTATACTCATCACTACTCCGAAAAATTTTGCTCATACTTTTTTGTTCATACTTTTTTAAGTCATAACTATCGCAATTCATAATGCATTTTTTCAAAAAACTGTTACTTTTTTTTTTTTTTTTTATAAATCTAACCTTACCTAACCTAGTTTTATCTACACGTCCATGAATATTGGCGTTATAAGTTCACATGATTATTTAAGTTCTGATCTGATTAGTATTAAAAAAATATAAAGAGTATGAAGAGTGTTCATTAGTGTGTAAAATTATATGAGATACATTTTCGGAGTTTCAATAATCTAACTTGCCATTTTATATGAACTTTGGCGCACTTTGGAGTGGGTGAACATATTGTAAAATTATCTCACAGTGCACTTTACTGATAACATTTTACATGCACTTACCACTTATTTAAGTTAAAACTAGGCACAAGCCACTTGTATCAATAAATGTTACATTTTCATTTTTATATTTTCATTTGCATATTTTAAAGGTAAAGATGTAGGAATTAATCAAAATTGAATGTGTTTACAATTAAAATGTAAATATTTGTGTTAATGTCGTGTTACAGAACGTTTGAATCTGGATAACTAAAGCCAGTGATAGAAAAACAGGAACCAGACTTACACAGATTATACAAATGCCGTTTTATTTACCGTTTCGTTTAACGTTTATTGATTTTTTTATTGATTTTAGTGATGATTATAACTCGTAAGTAAGTTCATTAATTGGCTTTTAAGACTGCGCCAAGCGTACGCCGGATAAACAGTGGCGGCCTCATTAGTATTATTGTGTTTTCTAATAAACTAAAGTATTGTCTTAAAATTGGTCGGTAGGTTTTTGTACTACAAATGAAAACACAACTTAAAGGGTATATCACATAGTTTAATAACAATTCACCTTCTAGTTATCAACTTGACGGAAAAAAGAGGCCATCTTTTCCCGTTAAGCTGACTACTCAAAGGATAATTTTTATTAAAGTTTGTTACGTATCCCATAAATTGTGTTTTTACTTGCGCTACAAAAACGTATCGTCTGATTGCAAGGAAATTCTTTAGTTAATTAGAAAACACAATAAAAGTAATGAGGGCGCCACTGGACGCTCGACGTTTGCTCGGTGCAGTCTTAAATTAATCAATTAATTAGGTACTTCAAAACAGGACGATGTAAAGACAAAGAATCCAAAAGTTGTAAACTAAGTTTGGGAAATTGAACCTGTCAGTTTCTACCCACGTTGCGTCTTTCGGTACGTGGAAGCCACTCGAGAACTCTTCGACCCCATTAGCCAAGTTCATGTCCCTCGCTCACTGCCACTTAAGTCTAGCAATTGTTAGGGGTAGTCGGTGACTTGAAAATTCTCGTGCGGATATCCTCATTCATTCATTAGAGGCGACTAAGGGAATAAAGGCTTGTAGTACTGTTAGGCGATGGGATAGCAACCTGTCACTAATGTACACTGGTAAACATCTCAGCCTGTTCGTGCAAAATGTGCTTACAGAATAAGCAACAAGTTTTTAAAGTTATTGGTAATCCTGTAGCTCTGCCTACCCCACTTTGGGAATGAAGGGCGTGAGTGTATGTATGTATGTGTGTATGTGGGGCGTTTAAAAAAAAATATTTTTTATCGTTGATCGTCACAATATTGTATGCAGTCTTTTTTAATTTACATGGATGTGACGCGCTGGAAGGCATATTCTGATTTTGAATTTGTTTTATATACATTACCAAGTGAAAACAACATTTAAATTGTAAATTGTAAATGATCTTTGACATTCAAAAAGTGTTCTGTATGAATCCATATTGAATAAAACATTTGAATTTGAATTTTTTGAATTTGAATTTGAAGTAATAAAACTTACATATCCTATAATCTGTGCACTTTTGTTCTTGTATGAGGATCGATAGTATCAACGATACTGAGTAAGGAAAACCAAAAAAAAACGAATTCTGGAAAAAAAAACTAATGATTAGATCGCGGAAATAAATTCTCCATTGCCTTCTCCATTGCCCTTTGAGCGATCTTATGAGCCTAATAATGTTGACTTCCCTAATCAAATAATAAAACGTACGGCGGGCAAGAGGCCGGCGGCGATCCACCGAACATTCCCGATCTTACCCGAATCGAATTAGAATTGACCATCGTTGGTGATTGTTGAATCGCGGATTTAGGCTGCGTTTCCACCAGACCTGTGCGAGGCAGCGAAGCGGTGTTGCGAGGAAAAATGGACCAATAGGATAGTGAGGCTAGTAAAACAAATGAATCCTATTGGTGGATTTTTCCTCGCAACACCGCTTCGCTGCCTCGCACAGCTCTGGTGGAAACGCAGCCTTAATGTGGTTATCTTGCACCGTCATAGGTAAGTATAAATATGTTTATGTTTTATTTCTTTCATCTTTTTTAATTTTGACGCGTTTTTCTGTTCAAATACGTATGATATTTTTATTTAATATTAATCGTTTTATAATAATGCTGGTTTTATGTCGAAAGAAGATGTAGTGACTAAGATTGAAAAGGACATGCTTCGATGGTTCGGTCATTTGGAAAGGATGGATGAAAGAATATTGACGAAAGAGATATGCAGATCGAAAGTTAGTGGACAGGTCGGAAGGGGCCGACCTAGGCGTACTTTTTCGTGTCAAATTGGAGAAATACTGGAAATGGCCCGAATCTTAAGTACCCGAAACCGACGTGCGTGCATGACCCGATGTATGAATGTGGAAGAAGCGAAAGAAAGTTGAGATCGTAGCAAGTGGAAAGAAGTGCTCTCTGCCTACCCCTCTGGGAATCAGGCGTGATTTAATGTATGTACTATCAGACCATTGGAACCTTGACCCACCATAGAACTGGGTCACAGAGACGTTATGATTCAAGTCATAAGAAGTGTCAAACAAATTGTTTTATAATGTCACTGTATGTATGTGAAAATGCTAGGTTAAGTATTATCATCTTTATAAACAGTATTAAATAAATACAAGGCAAAGTTTCTTGCGGCGTTTCTTCTCAGTTGTGTTCTATTCTTGGAAAGCGCTGGTAGGTTTTTGAATGCTGGTACTGAATTAACATATTTTATCAAAGACGAAAATTAAAACTTTTGAGAGCATTGGCAATGTTCTCTAGTACGTCAACGTCAAAGATAATATGTTTATTTTCTTTTACCGTTTTCCATCAAACTAAGGTCCAAAAATTTACCTACACATAATTATGTATCTTTGACGTAGAGTGCAAAAAAAAAATACGTATTTGTAGAAGATACGGAGCATTATTTATAAAAGTTTCATAATTTAATCAGTTGCTTGCTTACCCTGAGTAATAGAAAATTACAATCTGGCTGTTTCTTTACTTAATTTATTAGAAAACTTGGACTTTATATTGCGAGCCAGCAACAAACTTTTGAATACGATAATTCAGAGATCCATTCGGGGAGTAATGCTTAATAGCCAGTTTCGTAAGCATCTAAACATTAGATTAGTCATACCTTCTTATTCATAAACACACAATAGCTAAAGTGTGTATAATAAAATATGCTTTGTTATTATCAGTCATAGTAAAATTGACAACGCATACTTTAACTGAAAAAAGTTTATAGCTAGAGTGTACTTAAAATATAGTTTGTTTTTATCTTACACTAGCGATCCGCCCTCGCTTCGCTTCGGTTTATGTGAGTATTATATATAACCTATAGACTTCCTCAATAAATGGGCTATCTAACACTGAAAGAATGTTAAATTTTTCCGATATTCAATAAAATTAAGCAGAAAATTTGCAAATCAAAAAACTTGATTAATTTTGATGAGCATGTCGATGACTACGCAAAATAAATACAGTCAGTTTCAAAAAAAAATTACGGTGAAGATGTCAGGGTAGTGATTCTCTCAACAACGACGGTCGAACGGACGAACGAGTGAATGTCCAAGCGGCGAGTTTTAGTAGTCCCGTCAGTGCGGACAAAACATTATAAATGCATTTTCATTTTAGCAACATGGTTTCTGCCGATGGATCGAACATAATTATAATTCTGCTTATAAAAATCTCTGCACTCTGACGGGACTACTTAAACTCGCCACTGCGATTTCGCTCATTCGTCCGACCGTCCGTTGTTTTTGAGAGAATAACACCCGTATATTTGTTACTCAATTACGCCAGAATAATTCAACATTATCTGGCTGAAATTTAACACAGAATATTACTAGGCTACTTTTTACTTCGGCAAAACGTACGGTCCCCGATGGAAAAGCGATGAACGACTTCTACCCGGACGGAGGCAAGTAGGTACACAATAAACAAAATAAGTAAGTAATCTGATATGACGGCTAATAGGGAAGATTGGAAGAAAAACACCTGCAGCGTCGAAGGAGAAATAAAGAAAGGGGCAAAAAGATGATGGAACAAACAAATAACCTATTAAAAATACTGGGTCTATGGTGCCATAATTATTTTTGGTTTTGTCTTTTTGACTATCGCAAGTTTTTTTTTATAAAACGAGCATGGTTTGAAGATAGCTACATAGCTTAAGTTTATTTAATAAAAATCTAGAAACCGAATTACGCTACATGTTAGATGTTCCACTAGTAGAATATCTGAGAAGTTTACAGTTCCGGCGATATTAAAAATGAGTTCCTGTCATACAAGTTAAAAATAGTCGACTAGGTTAAAAGGAAAACGTCCAATTAAAATGAAAAGTTATTATAGACACAAAGTACCTACGTAATTGCCCTTTAAAAATAAAGGGCATTGGGTAAATTTGTTTGAAGAATATTGTCTTTTTTTTTCAGCGGCCACGGATGATTTTTACATAGTTATTCAGAGGATCTCGTAATACATATAGATTTATATAATTTATGGCGTTTAATAATATCGGCGCCGAGATATTTAAGATATCAGTGTTCAGTTTTTGGTACGAAAAGTAAGCCTAGTAAGAATATTAAATATCTTGGCTCCGATGCACTTAAGAGTATTACATTACATAACAAAACATGTTTATTTTGAATAATTCTGTAATAATTTACCACTTTTACTAATGGCCGCTCACCTTGAAAATGTATGACATTTACAAATGACAACACTTTTACCCAAACCCCTTTATCTACGTTATAAATTTATTAATTCAGGTTGAGTTCAAAATATATCCAGCTTTGTATTTAAGTGCCGTTTTTATGATTGGGTCTATTTCAGGTAGGAAGTATTTACGATAAAGCATATTTCTGAGTATACGATACGTAAGTACAAATAGAAAAAAAATATTTCGACCTACTCATATAGCATTTGATAATTTTACAATGTCAATGTGTTAGGTTGGATAATTTTTTCTAGACGATTTACTTCAAAAATTTTTTCCCGGTTTGACATATAATTTCGAGTCGATTTTTGTTTTAACCCATATAGCAGTAAATCATTAAAAAAATGACTTAAAAAGTATTGGAAAATAAATGACTAGCAAAAAAAATACGGATTCTGCTGCACTTTTTTTCAGGTATATCCCAATTCCACGAGCTTACTCTAGGCATATTCTGCGTCATGACTGCTTTTTAAATGGCTTCTCAATAACACAGGCGTCCGTGTTTACCAACCGACATCGATTTATATTAATAGCCTCCTCAGAAAACAAGAAAAAAAGAACGCTCAACGTAAATTGTTTACAATTTTCCACGGCCCGACTTGTCCTGCTATAAATGGGCTACGTAACGTAAACATTGACGGTTTAACTCATTCTCCATAACGCACTTTGAATTTGGAATAGCCCGGTCTCTTTCTTATAATTAATCATCGCAAATAAAGAAACAAGATGGCGCGTGTTTAGTCAATTCGCTTTGTAGGTTTATGAACCCGTAAATCTTTTACGCGGTCGTTACGGTCGAATTGATCGTGAAATAAACACTTTTTATAATTATAACGTCTTGGTTTCGTGGTGCATTAGCTTAATGGATGCTAAAAAGAAAGTAAACAAATAAGTAGGTACTTACACACCTTATTTATAAAAGGGAAAAGGAAAACCTATAAAGAGGTACAAGTTGATATTCAACCTAGTGATATTTAAATTAAGTGTTTTAAACGGAAGAAAGCATTAAGGAAAAGTTTATTCAGATTTATACAGAAAAAGGACTTTGGCTAGTAAAGCAACAACAAAGTAAACTCCAAAAAAATTATGTAAACAAATGAAAAAACCGGCGATGTGCGAGTCGGACTTGCGTACGAAGGTTTCCGTACAATAAATATTTTTCATCACACTTGCTCGTAAATTGTGTCCTAACATGCTAGAAAAATCGACCGTAAATCCAAAATAATACCCCCCCCCGGGAGATTGAGTCCACGTATAATATTTAAAAAAAAGCTATTACGCACGTTAGGGCGTAATGGTAAAAAAAAGGCCGCCGGGTATTATTTTGGATTTACGGTCGATTTTTCTAGCATGTTAGGACACTATTTACGAGCAAGTGTGATGAAAAATATTTATTGTACGGAAACCTTCGTGCGCAAGTCAGACTCACACTTGGTCGGTTTTTTAACTCACTTGAAACTAAAATTAACACACTTATCAATCGTCTTTGTCAACACAATATTCCAATATATTAATTAATATTCTTAGCCCTTAATTTGGCAATGTCCGTCACAGCGAACATACCATAACTAGCGACCTGCCCTAGGTTCGCTCCGGTTTATGTAAGTTTTCTGTAACACCTGTACGTAAAATGGAATTTATTATGAATAAAAACCTTCCTCTTAAATCACTATATCTATTAAAAAAACCGGTTGTACGTTATTTTACAGACTGAAGTTGTTTAGAATTTCATTTCATATAAATTTTTTCTCGTATTATCATTTCATAGAATAATCAATATGTAGAATAATTACTTTGAAGACTTTTAAATCATCGTTTTTTATTTTAAATAAAATTCAATGTTTCTTTTTTCATATCATAGAATAGCAAATTAAATATTCTTTGTTCTCATATTATTTATTTAAAATATAACTTAATAACAATAAAATCATTTTATAGAGTAGGGTGCAGTTTGTGAAGGTGTGTGAAATGAAACGTTTGAAAAAAAGCATACGATTTTAATTTGCAGTCAAATGGTATCGCATAGCTTATTCAAGGGATATAAAAAAAATAACCTCGAAGGCTAAGGCGGGAGCTTGCTTCGCTTCGCTCCCGCCATAGCCTTCTAACCTAACCTATTCAAGTCGGTTCTGCCCAGAGAGGTCTTGCTCGCTCGCTTCGCTCGCTCGCTCACTCATATTTATATCATAATATCGTCGGCTTAGTGCAAGAAGTCATTAACCCACAAAAATTCAAGTCCGAGAAAAACGGGCCCAAAGTTTTGACTTAGTCAAATGAACATTATTGTTGTAGGTTCGGGTCTAGATTTAAAAATTAAACACAAGTGGTTAGCTAAATATATTTAGTATCAAAACCAATTAAAAACTTTGTACAATAATTCCAAATAACTTTTTTAAAAGCCTAAATATGTAGTTAGTGACTTTTTGTCTTTCTCGCTTTAAGGGAACTTGCAATTAGTTATTTTTTATTTTAATCACAATTAAATCGAGAAACACAGTTTTAAACGAGAAATTTGGTTTCATCAGTCTTAATTATTACCTTAGAAACTTTATGAACATTATTTACTAATTAACAACACAAACAGTTTTAAAAACTCTACTTCACAGATATAAACTCAACAAAACCACAACAATAACATAAAATTCTCAAAATGGCGTTATTTGTAACTCCAAACTAAAATAACTAAAAAATGATTTTTTTTATAGAGGAACTTAATATTATATTATAATCCCAGACACTCACAGCAAGCACTACTTACTTACTGTTATAAAACATAAAAACTTCTAAAAGTATTAAAATAAAAAGATCAGCCTTTGATTTTGAACTAATACTGTAAGTTTGTACGAAAAAGAGTTAAAAAACCTAGTCATCCATCTTTTTTACTCTTCGTCTTCTGAGTTTGAAGACATTTCTTCAGGTACATAATCACGACTTTCTTTGGCTGGCAAGTTCTGGTACCAGTGGTGAAGTTCCGCGGGTATAATTTTTTCATTGCACATTTTTAGTAAGTCCTTTTTTTAGCTAGAGTGATTGGCAGTTTTTGGTTGTAAGCTTTTCTCAAAATGTAAGTGTTATAATTGAAGCCCTGTATGGGTTTTTCAAGCTTACGTTTCGCAGTTGTTTTATTGGGGCCATAGATTGGGATATATTACTTTTTAATACGTGAAATTCTTTATACTCAGATTTGAAATCGTATCTGTATAAAACAACATTCGGCCTTTTTTTCTCTAGTCGAAAAGATTTCACTTTAAGCCATCGCAGTTTTTCTCCATTGACGTCAATCGATCGATTTTGCATCAAGTTATCTCTCAAGTCGTTTAGGTTCAAAATATCTGTGTGATTCATAACTATCGGTTCGTACGGTTTTATCAGGGTTTTATTTTTCTTATTTTTTCTGTTTGATCTTGCTAATCGAATAACATTACAGAAGTCTATCATTGAGTACACTGGCATTAAACGCAAATTGGTTCTCAATCGCACTGTGCATGCTATCTACCTCCATATGTGTATGACCAGACTCTAAATATTTATGTTCTATTACCTCGAGATGAGGTTGTCTGAACTAAATACAACTGCAGGCTTAAAAGGAATTGATTACGATTTTGGCCTCCACAGGTGTCAGTGAATATGGAAATCTCTTTTACAGTAGATGGGAGACGTTTTATCCGTAGATACAAAGCCGTACCCACCCACCTCATCGCTTCCTTTTTTGCCATCCAGCTCAGACCAGAGGTAACAAAAGCTGTCATTGGGAGTGCGAGCTTCATAAATGATAGCATTGTACACATTCAATTTGCGTAGGTAATAAAAAATAGAAACAGTTCCATTTGGGATATGAAGTACCTTTTGTAAATCTAAAGTTATTGAATTAAAGCTTTCATCTTCATTAGCACGAATTTTGTCCAATTCTTTGGCTTCTCGACTTTGTTCTTTTAGTGAAATGTGTAAGTCATATTTTTGTTGCCAAGATTCAAGATCGGGTCCGTTTGTATTTTTGATGCTGTTATACTTATGACATGTTAGACATTGGTCTTTTTTTGGTTTGTGAAAATCCAAATTATATTCGTATAGTAACAGAAGTCCGAGACGCTTTTTTTGCATTCCTCTGTATAAAGTTCGTACATTCTTGAAATAGCGTGCCATCTAAATAGAGTTTTGACGATGTTTTTCGGCAATAGTGCGATTCCATTGTAGGGAATGATTCGTTGTGTTGTTTTATAAAATCTATATCGTCTTGTTTGGTTTTATTGTGAGCAACATGCTTACCACGTTGGTCTTCTCCTTCAAAAAGACCAGAACTGCCAACCTTGGAAAATGCATTGTTTATAGGGCCGTTTGAAATACAGAGGGTACTTTTAAAAAACTTTTCACATACCTTGATTTTACCTTCATCATTAGAAAAAAAATACGAACGTGACATGGTTCGTTTTCTAACTGCTTTTACGTAACACCTTTGTGGAGGATTTACTGATATGTTCGCGAGTATAAAATCCTTTTGACGACAGGTAGTCTTTTAAGCCCCAATATGTTTGACAAAATTTTTTACGTTCTTCTTCGCTGAAATTTAGTGGGCAGTTAAGCTTGCATTGACAACCTCCCGGCTTGGGGGCTTTTCCTGGCAATAACTTTTTTTTATAATTTTTGTACGGTAAGCACTGTGATTTACAATTTTTTTGCTTGTTTCGGTCGTAAGACTCTTCATTTTTTTTGAGCCATCTTGTTGTTTTAATTTTTTTGGGTGCTTTTGTTTCCAACTCATTATCGTCAATATCACTGATCTTATCAGTCAAAAAGTCAAAAACAAAACCTAGGTACCTATACAAAATCTCGCCCTAAGGACAAAATTGGTATTTCGCAAATGAAATACTTACTTACCTACAACTTAACAGCATAAAGTAATTTGCACGTATCTTATTATAAATAAATGACAAAGGTACTTACGCTGTGATCTTCATTCTCCTTATTTAGAATCTTTTCTAACATCAAAGATCCTCGTCCTGCCTTAAATTTAATACCATTTCGCTTCATTTTGTAAGAAATCACTAACTTTTCGCGTAACGTCCATCCCCGGTCGCAGCCGCAACGGTATGACTTCGATCGCGGTGGCCGAACCCCCGTTACCGCGAGAGCAAGACGTACTCGTAGGTATAAATGAGTTGAAATATGAACTGTTGTGCAAGAATATTTCACTAAAGGTGTTAAAATTCATACAAGTTATTTGCCAAAATTCACTAACCATAATTTAATCACGTGAATTACATGTCTTTGGACATAACAAAAATCGATAAATATCATTAATTACTTTAAAAAATCATTCTGATTGCCATTAATGCTGTCTCCTAGTTTTTTTAAACTTTATAAAGTGCTTTAGTTATTTTATACTACAGTAAAAGTGGTAATTTGCATCCAATGCTCATTTTGTTAAGAATCATTAAAGCATGATAATAACTTTTATTTTCGTTTTACGGTTTGCTAAAAGTAACTATGTGCATATAATGAATTCTAGCTCAAATACTTTCATAGCTTTATTCATATTGTTTTATTTTTTAAAGTTGATAAGTAACATAAGTGAATATTTAAACAAAATAAAAAGATAAAAAATAACAAATTTGTTTTGTTTAAAGTTAGTAATGGTCTAAAACCAATTTACATCAAATCAATAAGGCAAAAAGTTAAGTTAATGACTTAATGTCATGGCTGTAACATCGAAATTATTCAATTTAAAAAAAAATGGATCCGTGCGTTAGAAAGAGTAAGTCGCGGCGAATCCGCCTGTGCTTGTACCTGTACTTAGTGATTTTATGCCATTAGTGACTTCTTGCACTAAGCCGACGATATAGTATTTATCTTATAACCCAACCTTCTAAAAAATGCACTGACCAAACAATATTCGTTGAAAAATAATTATATTGTTTGATAAGTATGTGTAATGAAAAAATAAAATTACAAAATTCATTGAATTGATTTTCTGTCGAATTTGTTTCTTTCAAGTAAATAGTTAAAAAAAATATATATACGAAGCAAAAATACAAGGACCAAATAGTATATGAAACATTTTCTGTGAAACAAAATTCTGTAATTTTTCAGTCTGTAAAACAAGGGGACACCAAAAAAACCGCATCAAAATCCGTTGCGTAGTTTTAAAGATACATAGGGACAGACAGACAGCGGGAAGCGACTTTGTTTTATACTATGTAGTGTTTTCCACTTTTTATGTTTGGATTATGTTTTTATATTTTTTTCTGATTCATAATCAAACAGGGTTTGAATTCCCGACTTTTTTATTTTTGCGGAATAAAGGGAGATTCCCAAACATTTTACTTCACCTCGATTAAATTCTTTAATTTCGCAGAAACAATACTTTATTACCGATTTTTAATATAAAATAGAATTTAATATAAAATTCCCTTTCGTTATTAAGTAATATAAGAACCCACGTGTTAAGAGAGAGTCTTTACGTCAATTAAATTAATACTCAAGTAAGGTGATTCTCCTTAAGTATCGGAAATCTAAGGGCTATAATAATAAACTGGGTAGTGATTCTGTAAACAACGTCGGTCGAGCGGACTGTCGTGCGAAACCAAGCGGCGAGATTAAGTAGTCCCGTCAGTGCGAACAAAACACATTGTAGCGCGTGCATTTTCAATTAAGCAGCCTTATACGTTCGACCCATCGTGCTGCTAAATTGAAAATGCACGCGCTACAATGTGTTTTGTTCGCACTGACGGGACTACTTAATCTCGCCGCTTGGTTTCGCACGACAGTCCGCTCGACCGGCGTTGTTTACAGAATCACTACCCTGATCTCCAGTGTGACTTCTATCTCAAGATGCGTCAAAAGCGTTTTTTAAGACGACGTAAATTTTTACATAGTATAAATAGACAAGTATGTAGGTATAGGTGAAAAACTCAAGTAAATTACCTCTTCCATGTAGTTGCAACCAGGGATTGAAAACCGGTTTATTTTCCGTAGCGGTTAAAGCCACACTATTAGAGCCTAACCCATAATAAAGGTTACGCTCACAGGGAGCGAAATGCATTTACCGGTTAGAGAGCGCTCCTTCCGTGTGAGCCGAGACAAGGGTGAATGACGGAAGCGCTCTCTAACCGGTTATAACCGGTAAATGCATTTCGCTCCCTGTGAGCGTAACCAATTCGTTGGAACGTAACCCAAATAATTAACCGATTTAACCTAAATAAATACCGGTTTATTTGTAACCGGTTACAATCCCTGGTTGCAACCCTTTGTATAGACCGTTCGTAGGGAATAAAAACCATTATAACCGGTTTTAACGGGTTATTTTCATACAAAAACTGTCAATAACCGGTTAAATTGCATTCCTTAACCGTTCGACATTCTTTATTTAAAATATGACGTTATTTATACCCATACTAGTTTTGGACAGAACTACATGTCATGCAAGAGGCCATTTACTTTAATTTTTCACCTATAGGTAATTTAGGTAGGTAGGTAACCAATGTCAAGTAAAGTTGTTATATATTTCAAAAAGCATTTAGAACAAAAAAAATCCTTTGTCCTTTGTTTCGTAACGAGTATAATTGTTAAAATATTCAGTTTTAATTAACGATCAGTGTTCTCATTAATTAGATACTTAAATTTTTTTAGAATATTAATTATTTAAAGGAATTTTTTACGCTATTTTGACAGTTAATTAAGAGTCTGAGTAGGTAGTTATAAATTAATAAAGTAAAATAAGTCCGTCTAACGAATACTAACAAAGTAAACAAGATGTCAAAGAAATTACAATTAGACGTAACAACAGAGGGACTACTTTGAAACTAGAAAATACGTTAACTACTCCTTGAAATGAATATTCTTTACTTTGTAAAGACTTACAAGTCAAATCAAAATACTTACTGTGTGGCTGTACGGAATCCTCGAGGCTCGAGTCCGACTCCCACTTGACCGTTTTTGTAATATGTTTTTCGAGTATTCGAGTTAGATGTTACTTTTATTTCTACAACCTTTTTATCCGTCTGTGGCAAAGCCCAAAATGAGGGTTATATCTTTTATCTGTATGTATGTCCGACTCTGTTCCCTCGTAACGATTTGAATACACATGGTCCGTTGGTTCCATTATGGTTTTTTCGCATAATGTATCATTTTTCATTAAATAGTTTGTCCTAAAACGGTTTTTACTTTGAGTTGAAAGGGTTTTATTTTAATTATTACTAGCGACCCGCCCTCGCTTCGCTTCGGTTTATATGAGTTTTCTGTAACACCAGTACATAAAATAAAAAAATATTATACATATAAACCTTCCTCTTGAATCACTCTATCTTTTAAAAAAAACCGCATCAAATTCCGTTGCGTAGTTTTTAAGATCTAAGCATACATAGGGACAGACAGCGGGAAGCGACTTTGTTTTATACTATGTAGTGATTAAAAATTAACCTAACCTAACCTAATCTACACAATAGACGTTTATTAAATCCTGCAAAGTTAGCCTAAGAAGGTGTTATGCCAAACGGTTTTATGCGAAGTGATACGTTATTGAAAACAAATTATGCGTTTGAAAGGGGCCTCGTGATAAGCTATATTAAAATTATTTAAATGTGAAATTGGCGAAATACAAAATATGATAAGCGACATTACTTTGACGACATTATCCAAACAGCAGTTGGGTTTTTTTAAGGCGTGCTTTTTGCTAGACTGGTTTCCAATTATGGAGAAACCCTGTATATCAAATAGCTACGTAATTCACACTTCAATGCTTTAAAAATAAACAGACGCGTAAAACCTTTAGGCGCTTTTCGACGTCCAACCCATTAAATTTAATAGCCCGTCGCAGAATGGAAAACGCCTAAAGAGGTTAGTAACTCTTTACGCCGAGTTAATAACCTCTTTGGAGTTGTTTTCCACTCAGTAAAGCCGGTATTCCACTAGGACGCACGGTCGAACTTTTAAATGTTTACCAACACTACCTGTTTCCCGCGTTTTACGGGCCCAAACAATCTCCATATTAATTACATGGAAATCGGTTCATTGGTTCAGGCGTGAAAGCATAATAACAAACAGACAGACAAAATAACTTTTACATTTGTAACGGGACCCTTTCTTTCATTTCTTTTTCGCATAAAATCATTTTGCAAAACATCTTTTTAGCCTGACATTATAGAATATAATAAACGTCTATTGTGTCGATTAGGTTAGGTTACATTAAGGTTAGTTTTTTATAATATAAATAAAAAAAACGCCTTTCTATTGTAAAAACCGTGCAAAATAAACATTATGGATTCCAATAAAAAAAAAATATAATGACCCATTTGTAACATTAATATGAATTCGCTTCCTATTAAAATGTACCTAGTTAATCCTACGGCGTAACACAAAGAGGCTCCGCACGAATGACGTCCATGTTACACGCGTTTCAAGCTCCGATGTGTAACGATGTGTAAGAAAGATTATTAAATTTAAAAAAGGAATTAAAATATCATGTTTTAAAGACGAAATAAAAGCATTTACAAACGAGTCTATTTATTAAAGTTGACAAAAGTTATGAATATTCCTTACTCGGCGTTAAAAATTATAATGCCAGAATAATTTTCTATCATGAAACAATGCATAACGACATAAAGTGTTTTATGACATTGTTACGAGACTCAATATATTTTGCTTCTGTCCATCTCAATGTGAGTACTCGTTCAGAAAGTACGAAGAACTTTGACAGTACAAATTCCACAGATACAGATATTAAACTTTGAACAACCCCCCATTTTGCTCGGGGGTGTTGATAAAAGAGAATCACCCACCAAAGGTCAAGTTGCTCGGTTAAGTGACAAGATGAACTCTAAAGAAAATGAAATAGCAGTTAAGATTAAGTGTGAGCCAGTGAAGAGAACCAACAAGACGTATCTAATTTGGTGCCTATTCTAATTTATCTATCTATTTTTAATTTCTGTAGGACCCTGTCCCGTTGATATTCCCAGCCAGGGTGTGCCTCGGAATCCCTAACAACGCTTGTCCTAACACAGCGTTTGTCCGAATTTTCATTTGCCCTAAACTGGTTTTCAGATGAGTCAGGCGACTTTTTAAGTTTTCCAATTATATTTGCCGTTTGGTTAACACATACCGAAATATCAACACTAAAAAGTTTTAAAATTTAAGCGGAGATGGCATTAGGAAAAACGAAAATTCGGACAAACGATGCATGAGGACAAATGACGATTAGGAATTACATTGGGGAACCCAATAAAACAACGGTAAACTTAGTTGTGGCGTGTGAAGGAATAGTATTTTTTTTAAACCTTATTGCACATCACTAAAAATAGGCACAAATGGCGGACTTGCCTCGAGGTATTCTCTGCCAGTCAACTAATGGGCCAAACAAAAACAATAATCAACATTAATAACGCGAGCAGTAAGTACAGCATTGTTTACCGCTCCCGTGTGGTTGCCGGGTTAGAATAGTGCCACTCCGTGTCTTCATGTAGATGTCGTAAGAGGTGACTAAGGTAATAAAGGCTGTGTAGTACTGTAAGGCGATGGGCTTGCAACCTGTCACTTATACACTGGTCAACATCTTACCCTAATTGTGCAAATGTCGTTACAGAATTATCAACTGGTTTTTAGAGTTGTTGGTAATTCTGTAGCTCTACTTACCTTACCCTGGGAACGAAGGCGTGAGTTTATGTATGCATGGATGCTTGTATAATGTGTCAGGATTGACTTCTTATCTGCCTAGTGAAGAGGTTTGTTTTTATATGTCTTGGTTGCGAAGGTAAGTATTTTTTAAATTCCAAAATAAGGTTACTACTGAGATCATCCTATACAATTATACATTGATCATATTATAAGGAAGATTAAACTCAATTATTTATAGCTTAACCCAATTAAAAACGATTAAATTGCTAAGAAATAACTCAAGACGATAAAACGATACTCAATGAGAAAATGATCTCTAATCTGAAAACCAGTTTAGGGCAATTGAAAATTCGAGGATTTATTATTAATATAGACGCAGCCATACTAGGTCCGCATGTCACTGTCATTAGGTTATTTAAGCCTATGAATAATGGTTTATAGTGTCTAAGAAGGCTCGTTTGTCTGTTTACAGAGGGTGCTGATTACTGTGCTAATGTTTGGCAGTGAAATGAGAGCGTTGCGAAGTATGGTTGGGGTGAACGTGTGATTAGAAACAGTATTAGAGAACGTTGTGGGTTAAAGATAATAACTGTTGGTTATATGTTTGTTTATACAGTGTGTTACCAGCACCCTGGCTTTTTTTAAAGTAGGTTAAAATAACGTATATCTGTAACGTAAATATGACATTAATTTAATTAATAAACAACTTTTCAGGCTTTGTTAACTTTCTAACAAAATGTTAATTGCCAGCAATGTAAAGCACAGCAATTTAACAAGTGTAAAATGACAGTCGACGGCTACTTTGATTTTTATGATTTGCCCCCGTACCACGACATGCCTTGTACCAAGCAACAGCGATACTGATAACGATGAACACGCAGCACATGCACTACATTAAAAAGGGACAGTATCTAAGATAATTAATTGTGAAGTTATTTTCATTATTTTTTAATTGTTAATACTTGCAAACAATTGCTAAAGCAACGTATCATCGGCAGTTTTAATAAATGCCCGCATGCCGGTAACGCACTGTATAGTGGCACAAAGTAGAACATTGTACTTAATTAATAACCCAAACACTGCAATTAATTTTGACGCACTCGCACTACACACTCCGCTAACTCACTAACAAACGACACGAACACATCATAGACTACGTTGCCGGTCGCTGTCCCGTGTACCACAATGCTGGATCCGCGGAAGATCCGCGTCGTGACACTCTTGAGTGCCGCGAAACCATGCTGAGTGGGTTCATTTATCGCAATTTGTTACATTAATCAACTAATCAAAATCCTGCATGCTTATTTGCTAAGTTATCTTAAGCTTAAGTTTTAAGTGTTCTACCATAACTAGCTTTAATTACAGAATGTTAGCTATAGATAAATAAAAAAATTATCACTTTGCAGAAATAAAATTATTTTATTATTATTATTATTTTAAAGGAAGATGTAGTGACAAAGGATTCATAAAGGAATGCAGAAGTGCTTTTGTCTTGTGGAGAGAATGGATGAAGTGAAATTGACGAAACAGATTAAGTATATGAGGCAAGAGTAAATGGCAATGTTGGAGGAGGGTCAAGGCGAACTTTGCATGATCTAATCGGGGACGTATTAAGAAAGGGTCAGGTCTGGAGACTCTAAACCGACGCACGTATATAAGAGACTTGAGTGTGGAGCAAGCGAGACAAGGTTGTCTGGGTCGTAGCAAGTAGAACGAAGTGGTCTCTGCCTACGGGAAAAAGGCTTGATTATATGTATTAATTTGATCCATGGATGGAGTAAATGTTAATCGATGTGCTATTAAATTTTACAAATGCTTAATGAACTCTATAGCGATTTTAGGTTACACACAAATAAAATTGCTCTGTATTTTGCCTACTGCTATTGACGGCACGTAATTCAGTTTTAAGGTATAGAAAAAGTAAATTAATTCCTTAGAAATTACCGTATTATAAAATAGCTTTCAATTTGAATAAAGATTATTGCTATGAAACCGAGATATTAATTTTCTCCTCAGAATTGGGATACACCAAAAAAAAATACTGCTTACTTTTACATATTTATTCGAAAGAATAGCCTATTCTAAGGATCAAATTTGAAGCACTTCATGATTAAAAGTGTTATTGTTATTTGAAATAATTTATCAAATAAAAATAACCTCGCCTACTTATTGTGCAAAAATGGAGCTACTTAGAAAAATACTTCGTCTAACATTCAGAAAGACGTTTTTTTACTATCTGTGATCTGTTTTTAAAGTCATAATAGACTAACGTCATCCAAACGTAATGTAAACAAACAATCGCAATACAATACATTTATTATTTCAGAGCATTTTAAGCATCCGGCCATTGGCTTATTACCTAAATCTTAATTAATTTAGCACTTTCTGCATGACCCTTATTTCTAGAGTAGATTCACTGAACATAATCACATTAAATTTATTGGTAGGAAATTCCATACTTCCAATCCATGAGTTTCTACAATAAATGTTGATGCCATCGTTTTGAATCTTTTAAAAAACCTCAACACACAAATTATTAACATTCATCACACATAATTCAAAAGAGAAATGGTCTGATGAATATTAATTATTATCATAATTTATTTATTTAATGGCCTCTACATATACTAGGTGACACGTAAGACGTAATACAAAATGTTATTTTCCGAATCTACTCATGATTACGATCAACTATTAATATGGGACCAACTTCGAAAATGTAAACACAAAATCGACGTCTCCATACAAATTGTGAAACCAGCTGATTGCTTTTAGTATGGGAGATTAAAAAAAAAACTACCGATTTCGATATTAGTCCCATACTAAAAGATGATCGTGCTCATGAGTAGATCCAGAAAATAACATTTTGTATTACGTCTTAGGTGTCACCCTGTATTTAATGGCGTATGCATAAAATAGGTGTTAAACGGACAAACAGATAAATAAGGGGAAAAATAGATAAATAAACACTTCACTTCTCATGCTCTTAAAATGTTACTTTAGACTCTGCATATTGTTTATTATTGTATTGTTCTTTTTTCTATCAAATATTTGAATCGGTATTATCCATTGAAAAAATATAATAATTTAAGTAATTGTTTCACTCACAAAAAGGTATTACAATCGTAACAAAATACTGTTTCTCTCAAACCTTTTTCGCTAATCAAAACCGCTAGATTACTTTTTTTTATCTTTATTGCTAGTTTACTTAAATCCTTAAATTGTTCCTTTTTCCTTAAAAACGCTTCCTTACTGAACCATCTGACAACGGTTTTAAAACTAGTGTCCGACCAAAACATGTTTTTTGCCGAAACCGAAATCGAAACTTTTATAGCTGTGTTAAAACCGTTTAATATTATGTATACAAATGTAAATTTACTGTTATTTCTATGCTCGAAAATCTAATTTAAGACCAAAATCCTAACCTCAACGGGCGCACATTCCCTGTGATTACTGCATTTTGGTTTTAGTGTATATATTTTTATCAATAAAACTTACCCTAATATTGCTGAGGGCCCAGAGAAGATACATTAAAAAAAAAAACTTTATTCACCAACAACAAGCAAACCACATTAACAAATAAAAAGTAAAACAAAAATAACAAAATTGCTGGTAAAAAGGTGCAGAACTCAGCTATGGAGTTTTTAAACCAATCGCGTCACTGGCACATCACGTGACTTTTCGTATCACGTCATCTAACAGTGACGCGATTGGTCTAGAAACGAATCGAAGAGAAACGCTAGCTAGCGTACTGCATCTTGTCTGAGCCTTCTGGTTACACGAGTTCTTATTATGTTTTGTATGAAAGAATCAAAATGGGAACTGTCAGATTTTGGTCTTTTGGACATATCAATAATAAATCAGCTATAAGTCCCGTAGATGGTTTAAAATGTAACAAGTCCACGATGTCTTCCGAGTTTTAATTGTAACAACTGACAATCAGCCAGCCTCAAAATACTACTCATAACTTAATTATGATCATAAGTCATTGCCCTTCTTTTATTTAGTTATTAAATAAAAATATAAAACTTTTATGAAGTACGTATGTTTCGGCACGACCGAAAGGTTCGGCACTTTTATGACTGAAACCGAACCTTCGGCCGAAACATGTTTTTATGCCAAAACCTGCCGAAACCTAAACTGAAGCTTCGGTCGGACACTATTCAAAACCAGAACAATAACATTGTCCCTATTAAACCTTTTTCTTTAATGAATCCGCCAGATTACTTTCTATCGATTACACAAATACGCAGATTCGTAAGACAAAATACCTATTATTCGTTAGTTAAAAAGATTTCTCTAGTTTTAGTTACTTTTTTATTTATGGCTTAGAGAAGACAAACGAGCACACAGGCCACCTGATTGTAAGTAGAAACTGTGACCCGTAGACATTCGCATTCACAAGACTGCAATGCAATCCTAAGACTGCAAATGCGTTGCCAACCCTGAGGACTAAGATGGAATGCCTCTATGCTAGTCATTTCACCGGTTGTCTTATCCCCAAACCAGAACACAACAATGCGAACACTGCTGTTTGGCGTTAGGCTAATGGGTAACATGGCGGTAGTTACAAATGAATAGACAAATCTCTTTGCATTTGTATAGTGTTACGTATGTGTAAGTAAAAGCATTCCCAACCCACCATTTCACTAAAGCACCAAAACAAACTTAAGGGAATTCCGGGAAACAAACGTTCTTCCAGTTTGTGTAAACAACTTAAGCGAATACAATTTCCATGTAGACAACGCGACCTTTATTCCTTTCAGGCCAAGTCTATAAGATTGTGCTTATATACATATATAGATTAGTCTTTTGTTTTCTGTTTCTTTAGTGTTGCCAACCTTAACAGGGTGTAATTTTTATGGTCGTTCGAGATAATCTCGAACAAATGATTTAAACGTTGATCCTTGATGTTTTACAATTTATGTTATTTCGTGTTAAGTGTGTTACTTTCCGTCTTTTCACCAAGCGGTTCCAACGGAAGACCAGTGCTGGCTTTACGGCGAATGCTGAGTTGGGACCGTTTCGCAACTGTTTCTCTGTGTCTTATTTTTTGTATCTATGTACCTAATGTTGTTTTGTATTGTTGCGAATAAAATATGTCTCTTTATCTTTATCTTTATATATACCTACCTTCACGCCTGTAATCCCAGAGTGGGGTAGGCAGAGCTACAGATTACCAACAACTTTTAAGTTTTGTTAATAATTCTGTAACCACATTTTACACAAATAGGCTAAGATGGTTGACCAGCGTAATAGTGTCAGGTTGCAAGCCCATCGCCTAACAGTACTACAAGCCTTTATTCCCTTTGTCGCCTCTTACGACATCCACGGCAAGACATGGAGTGGCACTATTCTAATCCGGCAACCCCACGGGAGAGGAGAAGAATACGGGTTCAGCAGAAAATAACTGTATGTAACCAAAATTCTACGACGTGATACGTTCTATGAAATTTGTGTCGGTGAAATTCAAAAATTCTAAATTCTAAATATTTATGTAGTAAATAGGCCACATGAGGGCTCTTCTAGACGTCGGTAATATAGAGTGAGTCTACCAAACACCTGAAACAAGGGATCACCATAAACAGCTTGGTAGATCGTCTTCAATCAATGGTATATTAACATGTCTGCGTGACTCGCCACGAGCCACCCCAAGCAAACTCAACAGGAAGTAGCAAGAGACGGTTTTATTTTATTTTATTTGGGCAACATTGTTGATAATGAAAATGAAAATGAAAAAGTTTATTGAATATAAAAAGAACATTTCAGTGGTTATAACACGACCCTGCATCCTGAGCTAGGAAACCCTGTGTTACAGGATGCAGTTTCGTTCGGAATCACATTTAAAAAAAAACAAACAAAACACTTAATCTATTTGTACAAGCAACATTTCCTTTTTTGATATTTCATATGCATGTGTGTGTATAGGTGTATTAGATCATAATTATATTATATACATAGATATATGATTCTGCAGTAGTTGCCTATTTTGTCACGACAAGAAGAAGTTAAGTCTCGTGGTAATCAAGCTGGTTAAGCCATTTTGTTAGTAGTGACTTACTGGGGTGCCTATTTATACGATGGTGTTTGCAAAACGCCAATTGAGAAATGAAAGTGTGGTATCTTTGAGCGTACTTCGTACATGTTTTTTGGCTTTTCCAGCGCTCTCGGCGTCTTATGTCCGCTTGGAAGACCTTGTCGTGAAGTTTGCCATAATTGTACATTTTCTCAGGAACAGTCAGAACAGTCAGAAGATTGACGAAAGAGATATACAGATCGATAGTGAGTGGACGGAAACGGTGGAAAAGGGCCGAATCTTAAGTACCCGAAACCGACGTGCGTGCATGACTCGATGTATGAATGTGGAAGAAGCGAAAGAAATTTGTCAAGATCGTAGCAAGTGGAAAGAAGTGGTCTCTGCCTACCCCTCTGGGAAACATGTATGTAGTTAGCGAACAGTGAGAACATTAGCAACCTTGTAGAGTTCTTTGGTACTATAGCGGTGGTGCATTGTGTTGGTGCAGCGCATTCGCATTTGGCTTCGAAGAAGGCACACTTAACTGAGCGCCTTGGCTCAGGTAAGTTGTAAGCTATCCATACTAATATTATAAATGCGAAAGTGTGTCTGTCTGTCTGTTACCTCTTTACGCTTAAACCGCTGAACCGATTTAAATGAAATTTGGTATAGAGATAGTTTGAGTCCCGGAAAAAGACATGAAATAGTTTTGATCCCGAAAATCTTCCCCTAAGGAGGTGAAATAGACGCGGATGGAGTCGCGGGCAGTAGTAAAGCTATAAAAGCCGCCCGACGATGGCGACATTTAACAAGAGACGGTTTAAATCAATTCTATTATACAGGGTGTCCCAGAAACCAACGTCAACCCATTAAGGGCTGATAGGCCTATTAATTACCAACCAGAATATCACATTTTAGGTTCAGTAAAACTACCTTAGTTTTCAAGATATTGATCATTTTAATCGGACATTTTGTAATTTTTCCTGATGTCCGTGATACAAAAAACCCCTAAATTCATGTACCTATTAATTCAATTTTTTTGTCAGTGTTCTCTTGCATGATTAGAATCAGTATGAAATAAGGAAGTTTTTAACGCTATATGCCATTTTTCTTTTCATAACAACTTTTTGAGCAAACGCATAGAGTTACTTTCTCCATACTAAGGGAACCCCGCGTTTGTTTTTCACCAAGTATGAAAAAACAAACGTTGTGCGTTTACTCAAAAACTTGTACCGAAAAAAAACTGGCATGTAGCTTTAAAAACTTCCTTCTTTTACAGTGATTCTAATCATGCAAGAAAATACTGTGAATTTAGGGGTTTTCCGTATCACGGACATGAGGAAAAATTACAAAAATTACGATTAAAATGATCAATATCTCGGAAACTAACAATTGCTGTACATACATGGGGGTTAAATCGATAGCTTATGAACTGCTCTGTCAGCCCTAGGCGGGTTGACGTCGGTTTCTGGGACATCCTGTATAGGTTGGCATGTCTAAAAAAAAGCATTTAGTTTAGTAATAGACTAGCGTCAAAATTTAATCGTGTAGTCGACTTATCTATAAAGCTCTGTTTTGCCATACCACGCTTTGTCTGAATATAAACGTAAGTTGATTAAATTGTTTGGTATATACTAAATTAATTCTAAATTTAAATTGGCCAATTTTCTACGAATCTTATTCAGGCTCTAAGAGGATTGTTGAGCGACGCTCGGATCGCGTAGCTGTCAAAAACACGCATAGTTATTTTAGCTCCAGCCCATAACGTTTCGTGCCCTAATCAAGTCGGATTTCCACTATTTTTGAATCATCATCAGCCTATATTAGTCCACTGCTGGACATAGGCCTCCCCTAATGCGCGCCATCGCGCCCTGTCCTCAGCTTGACGCATCCACTTTCTGCCAGCAGTCTTTCGCAGATCATCACTCCATCTCTCCCGGTCGTCGTTTGAATATCGCTGCTTTAAATACAAAAGCGACACAAAACAAAAACAGATATAGTTTGATTTGAAACTTAAAGTATGTAGCATTCCGAATTTAAATGCAACACAAACACATTTTGATTTGTGTCCCTTTAGTATTTAAGCAACGATATGGTGTCGTTATGAAAAACAAGGTTTGTGCGTATATTTGTCACACATGGGGCGCGTCAGAAATAGTTCCAACGACATTCTGAATATGATCGCTGGTAGATATGACTGCCACATCTTTATCTATTGGGTTTCACAGGTCTCCAGTGGTATAAGGTATATTAAATAATCCTAGTACCTTTGTTTTTGTTTTGTAAATATAAAATTGTAACTAACCTATTTTTAAGTAACATGTAACTAACCAATATTATGGGCAATACTCGTAGCCTGAAATAAATGATTCTATTCTATTCTATTCTAAAACAAAAACAGATATAAAATAAAACCGTTTCTATTGTAAAAACCGTTTTTGGCCAAACGATTTTATGCGTAAAGATATATGTGCATAAAAAAATATGCGATTAAACAGTGAACCCAATAGACACTATACCAGGGGCCCTAATATGGCTACGTTTATCGCGTGACATTGTTTGGATAAGGCATCCGTCACCTTCTGACACGTTAATAAGAACGAGAGTGACGGAAACTTTATACATACACACATTACTCTAAGAATGTTTTTTTTACTGTATCCATTCAAGATTAGTTGCTTAACCTTTTAGTGTTAGTCCCTAATAGACTGTATGATTGCTGGCGCGTGCCTGTTATTGGCGCATAAACTTTAATTTTTACCGTCTGTACATATACGAGTATGTACCTATTTCAATTTGTAATGTTTATGTGCTGTTGGTACGTATAATAATTCGGAATGCTATATACTTTAAGTTTCAAATCAAAATTTGAAACTTAAAGTATATAGCATTCCGAATTTAAATGCAACACAAACACATTTTGTTTTGTGTCCCTTTAGTATTTAAGCAACGATATGTTGTCGTTATGAAAAACAAGGTTTGTGCGTATATTTATTTTGTTTCTATCCATGGAATATTTTCTTGGATATGGAAACGTTCAGATATTGTTTTTACAAGCTTTTATTTAACTAGCAATGTATGTATGTAAGGGTCAAATCTTGCAAGTTAAATTTGACCCACTTCCCGGTTTCCGATGAGGCTGAAAATTTGCATACGCCTTTAGTTCTGATGACAATACAATAATATAGTACCATCGAACTGGTATGATGATGGAGACTCCTGGCGGCCTATAGGAACTCCTAAATTACACTCCTAAATTAGAACCGTCTTCACAAGTAGATGATGACTGTGCATAAAAAGTACAGTCAGCAACGAAAGCTTGTCCCAAAAATGAAATTTTTGACAGAAACTTATTCATATCTACAACATATTCAAAAATTTAACTAGATTTATGGTGAGAGAAACATTATCGCATTTTATATTTTAGTTTTCACTTTCATTTATCCTCTTAAAGTTTCTCGAACAAGCCAATTAATTACTACCTTTATTTTTGTTCCAGTACAATAAATACTTAGTTCCACTGCGGTATGTAAGAAAAAACAAACAATGGCCGCGAAACACATTTGCCTGTCAAAGTTTGGTGATTTAAAACTGTGCGTCAGACGTATGTTTAAAAATAGGGCCGATTTACAACGCGTAATATGTACTTACAGTTAAGGAAACTGATCCACGGCAGTAGAAATTTCTAAGATCCCAGATACATAGTTAGGGTCTCCCAAGACCTATCGACGCGGAATCGGCTTGAGTTGGTAAGAAAAAGTTTTATGTCCGTGCAGCAAGGATTGAAAACCGGTTTATTTTCCGTAGCGGTTAAAGCCACACTATGAGAGCCTAACCCATAATAAAGGTTACGCTCACAGGGAGCGAAATGCATTTACCGGTTAGAGAGCGCTCCTTCCGTGTGAGCCGAGACAAGGGTGAATGACGGAAGCGCTCTCTAACCGGTTATAACCGGTAAATGCATTTCGCTCCCTGTGAGCGTAACCGGAACCGTAATCCGTTGGAACGTAACCCAAATAATTAACCGGTTTAACCTAAATAAATACCGGTTTATTTGTAACCGGTTACAATCCCTGCCGTGCAGTAAGAGTGAAAAAGGTATCGCTCGGCGTTGCGAACGGTACGACGTCGTTTTCGATCTTATTGCGTGGACATAAAACTAAATACTTACCGGCTCAAGCCGATTCCGCGTCGATAGTTCTGGGGAGACCCTTACACGGCGAGTAAATACACGCACAGTAGAACACAACTTATACGGCGTGTCGTGAATTTTCGTTCGCGCAGACACGAACAACGATTCCGATGATTTCCGAAAGTACGATTAGAACCCACGATCAGACTTGTACATAATAGTTACCTATATAATGCAAATTATATTGCACCTATTTTTTCCATCTCACTCACGCACGTTGACGGCTGACTGAATGACACGCGGGCACGCTTCAACATGGCGTCACTAATAACCAATAATAGCACAGAATACAACCACGTGGATCACGATTATGCTGATTGGTTCCCAGCGCTTCGAAAAATTGACATCAGGGCTGCAGGGTAGTGATTATCTGACGGTCGGGCGGAAGAACGAGTGAATGTCCAAGCGGCGAGTTTAAGTAGTCCCGTCAGTGCAAACTAAACATATTTTAGCGCGTGCATTTTCAATTTAGCAGCATGGTTTCTGCCAATGGATGGAACGTATATGGCTGCTTAATTGAAAACGCACGCGCTAAAATGTGTTTTGTTCGCTCTGACGGGACTACTTAAACTCGCCGCCGCTACGATTTCGCTCGTTCGTCCGACCGTCCGTTGTTTTTGAGAGAATACCACCCCTTCTCTCGTGAATTGACTTATGGTAACTGCCCAGTGGAATGAGGCTGTTAGTTCCACGCGCTTCCCTCAAGTCCATTAGTTTTAATTATAGTTCTATTTTCGAATGTTGTGACAGCTATCAACAACGGAAAACGGTTGTCTTTATGTCCAGAGATCGGACAAATGGGCGTCATTACTCGTAATAATGTGGACATGACTCCAAAGATTTTAATTAAACAAATTAAATTACGTTACTTGATTACTTACCCTAAAAATAATTTTGATCCTTTGCAAGGCTATTGTGTAGATTTATTTAAGCAAATAAAAAGTAATTATTATCATATTTCCGTGGTTAGTTTATTCCTTTCCGCGGCTTAAATAAACTTATGAGCTGAAAAGCTCGTTTCGCAATCCACGGATGTTAATTGAGCAAACTTAAGTAGATTAATAATAATGGCCACTCACGTCTTTGTATTATTTATTTACTACTGTCCTGCAAAGGATTATGATTAAAGTTCAGGTAAGAAGTCAAGTAATGTAATTTAATTTGTTTAATTTAAATCTTTGGAGTCATGTCCACATTATTGCTAGTAATGTAGCCCATTTCTCCGATCTCTGTATGTCATTTGGCCCGAACTCGCTCGTAAATTGACTATAGTTTTTTTTGCAAAGATGTTTTGATAATGGTTTTAGACATTTGTCTCACAACAATGCAATTATATCTGGTTATTATTTACTGAGAAAATATATATTGAATGTCATCAACGTTTGCTACGTCCGCTGTAGACTGGTGGTCGTAATGGTCTTGATGATGTATTTAATCTGTGAAAGTTTCCACGAAGCTTAAGTTCATGAGATACAGCCTGTTGACATACGAACGAACAGTAGAGTCTTAAAGGTACAGTAGCATCTAACAGCTATTTCTAAAACATGTTTTCTCGATTTTGAGTAATTGTCACTTGAGCCCTTTTACTAACAGGGTATTAACATCAGGGTTGCGACCCGATCCTTGTTTCCGCAGAGGCGCGGCCCTAATCGAAAGAAAACAACCGAAGCGTAATTAGAATTAAACGACTTCGCAAACTAGCCGTATTAATGTCACGAAAACAAATCTAATTGCTAACATGATCTTTTTAGGGTTCGTTCTAACCCCCTTACTTATAAATGTGGAATAAGCTTGGCATAGTTTATGCCATGCTTTGTCACTTTCTGTCAGATGCAAATGCCACATTTACAGAAAAGGACAAAGCATATGGCATAAACTATTCAAAGTGTATTTGTTGTTATATATAGCAACAAATACCAAAAATAGAATAAAATGTACACTCACGAGCAAAATAATCGAATCAATGTTTGGAATTTTCCGCCCAATATCTTATTTCTTTCTCATGCGATCCTGAAAAATATATTACCAATTGAAAGGTGATAAAATCTGCTTTTATTTGGTACTAAATTTTTCAGCATTGCATGAGAAAGAAATAAGATACTGGGCGGAAAATTCCAAACATTCATTCGATTATTTTGCTCGTGAGTGTATATTTAAGTGGGGTTTCCATACAACAAACGTGATTTTTTTTAGTCGTGTTTTGTTTCTTTACTGGCTACATACGATTCGTTTCCAGTAGCCACACACACATAGACTGGAAATAAATAAGAGATTTTATCAACAATTCTAAACCAGAATATTATAATGAATGATAGATTAATTTGGGATGGATTACCACATTTGCGGGCCTAGTAATCGAATGTGGAAGAAGCGAAAGAAATTTGTCAAGATCGTAGCAAGTGGAAAGAAGTGGTCTCTGCCTACCCCTCTGGGAAACAGGCGTGATTTAATGTATGTATGCATGTATGTATGGCTGTGGCTGTGCTATGTGTGTGGATAAAGTTTCCGTCACTCTCGTTCTTATCTACGTGTCAGGTGACGGATGCCTTATCCAAACAATGTCACGCGATAAACGTAGCCATAATTAGGGCCCCTGGTATAGTCTCTATTGGGTTCACTGTTTAATCGCATATTTTTTTACGCACGAATATCTTTACGCATAAAATGGTTTGGTCTAAAACGGTTTTTATAATAGAAACGGTTTTACCAAATGATTTTTGGCCAAAAGGTAAGATATCTATCATTCTAGTTTGACCTAGACTCATAATGTTATTAAGGCCCTGTCATCCCGCCTCCGGAGGTGCTAGAGCAGCAGCTGGTGCTTACGTCTCCCGAAGGATTGGGCTAGCTATCCAGAGAGGTAATGCAGCCAGTGTCATATGGACTATGCCATGCAGGGGATGTTCTTTTTATTAGTGGTGATTATTATTTATATCTTTAATATTGGAGTAGCAGTCGTAAAAGCCGACTAAGGTAATAAAGGCGTGTAGTACTGTAAGGCGATGGGCTTGCAACCTGTCACTAATACACTGGTAAACATCTTAGCCTAAAAGTGCAAAATGTGGTTACAGAATTATTAACAAGTTTTTAGAGTTGTTGGTAATTCTGTAGCTCTGCCTACCCCACTCTGGGAATAAAGGCGTGAGTTTATGTATGTATGTATGTATTGGAGTAGCTTAGTTTTCTTTTAATTTTAATACGTTAGTTTTAATTTTTAATTGTATTCATGTTGTGTGTATGTATTATGTCAATAAATGTAGAGACTTTTTGTATCATAATGTCTGTACTCACGTATATCTGTTGCATGTATTGCACTTTGTCTGGAAATCTTTAGTTCGCGACTTGAGAGATCAGTCGTCAAAGGGCTTATCTTCCAAAACAAATTCGATTATCATTACGTGATATAATAACTGACGTAACTTTTGGGCATATTTCCATAAAAATAAGTCTATAAGGAAAGGCTCTCCAGTAAATTTGTTTTCTTTGATATCTGAGGAAGAATTTTTGGAAGTCAAACTTACCAACTTCGACTTTTTATCCGACTGCCGTGTGTGTTTTTATCTATATTATGTTTGTATGTATGTTTGTTCCTTTATGTTGCTCTAGAAACTAAACACGTCGTTCAATTTTCATGATTCGTCTATGAATCAATTTATCTTAAGGCCCGTTATTTGATTAGTACCTAGTGGTCCTTAAGTTCTGTCACAAAGGTTTATTATAATTTTAAAAATAAATAATAGAGTTTCATAAACTTGTAGTACATCAATCAAAATCTTTTTTTATATAGAATAAAAAAAGCGAAATTTGAGTTCGTTACTATTGCAATAATTTGGTGTACGAGCTTTAAGCATTCCCATTAGGGGCAGGAATGCATGGGTCAAAACACGCACGACCACGATACTGATAACGGCTACAACTTTTGTAAGAGTTCTCGTATTGAGTCGAAATTTGCGTGACATATTGACCAGACTTTTATCTTTAAATACTGATACAAATGTATTCCAAGCAACTAAAGATCCGCTTATACTCCGGTCAATCTTCATGTCTCATTAAATTGACCTTACGATTTCACATCAATTTGCAGAAATACGAAAACAGACCAACTTTCGTGCTTCATAAGCTGGTTTTAAGTGTCGTTAAGATAATAATGCTGGTCTCTGAACATACCCAGAGATGAGAAGCTTCATAATATGAAATAGAAAATTTTCCTGGTTAACAAAGACTAATCTTTAAAGCGTTTTCAAAAAGTGAAATTTTTAGAAAACTCGTGCGTGTTTTAATCGGTGCCGGCTGTGAATGTTAAAAGATCGTATCGGAAATTGCGGCGACTATGTGGAATGATGATTAGTTCCTAAAAATGTACTTTAATTAAGCTTTTAAATGTAATTTATTTTAAAATTAAAAATAAACAAAAATTAGTTTTATTTGACTAAACCTTTGTGACAGAACTTAAGGACCGACTATGTAGTTAAACATATCGTCCCTTTACTTCTAGAACCGACTAACTGCATAAAGTATAGTTTTGAGAAAAACTCGTTTAAAGGTTAGAGTGTTAAACCCAATTGTAACTAAATTATATTTGTGTTTTTATTAAGAGAGGTTGTCAGTTATAAAAAATGTATTTAACAAATCAGTATATTCCTAACACAAATGGGTTAAATTGAGGGTTTTGTAAAAAAGGTGGTGCAGGTAAGCGGTTTTTGCTGTAGAGTAATTTATTTTGTATCTTTGAAACGAATAGGCGTAGGCATCATTACTCCAAAGTTAAACCTTTTACTTATATAAATTACACTTTGTTATAGGAAAACAATTGAAAATTGTAATTAATTATTGACAGATAAACAGACAATGAAGTCTCACCATAAGGGTCACCAATTTACCATACTATTTCAGATGAACTTGGGTTAATTTAATTTATATTAACCGAAGCGAAGTGAGGGTGGGTCGCTAGTACGACTATAAAAAGTTGTTAAACCAAAAAATGGCGGACCAATAAAACGTTAATTTATCTACCTACATATTTACAAATTAAAAACTATTTTTACGCAAATTATTCGTAACAATTTAAAAATACTTGATACTCACCAATCAAATCACAACACTACACTACGCAAACATTAAAAAGTTTCCGCTTGCGTTTCTAACCTAACATCTTTTTTTTTAATACACCGGCACGAGTTGCGCGCTCCGCCGTCGCCTCAGAACTGGGAAAAGTGGGAAATACTGGCGGGAAATAATACTACTAACGATATTTGGTAGGTTTGGGACACAGACTAGGCCTGTCATGGACGCTCTCATGGACCAAGGATCGGAAAAAGTTTCAGTCAGACTATTTGTATGAAACATAAGAAATCCAATAAAGCTCCGTTGCTGCTTGCTGTCTTCATACTTTTAGCCATACATACATGTACCTTTCTCTCTAGTTTTGATACAAAGTTTATCGTGTGACTTATTCTTCTTTTTTCAAAAACCACGGCAATCCTTTTACTATTCCTGAAATAATATATACATGATCTAAACATGTATTTATTTTCATAAAATCGGGGTGACATGAGTGTTTTTCTTTCATTCCACAGAAAAGGTAAAAATAAAGGTTATTTATGGTTAATCGATCTTTTTACAGCAAAAATAGTTTCAAATTTCAATTTTATAACGATAAGGCTTTTTTCGGACAAGTGATATAACCAGTATAATAATGTGCCTTAGCAGAAACAGGAGTTTTTTGCAGGGTAGTGATTCTGTAAACAACGCCGGTCGTGCGGACTGTCGAGTGATATCCAAGCGGGGAGATTAAGTAGTCCCGTCAGTGCGAACAAAACACATTGTAGCGCGTGTATTTTCAATTTAGCAGCACAATGGGTCGAACGTATAAGGCTGCTTAATTGAAAATGCACGCGCTAAAATATGTTTTGTTCGCACTGACGGGACTACTTAATCTCGCCGCTTGGATATCACTCGACAATCCGCACGACCGGCGTTGTTTACAGAATCACTACCGGCCTTAAATTCGCAATAATGTACCATTCCTTATAACACAAAACCAGGTAATATAAAGAATTATATAGCGATAACATTTCTGAATGGGGGCCCATTCAGAAATGTTATCGCTATATATTTCCTTAGGTATCCTTGAAAGGGCCTATTATGTTAATTTAGGGCAAACGATTTCGTATGTTAATATGATGGATCGTCCTGAGAATGTTTTAATGATGTTAATTATAAAGATGAAAGTCCTATAATTATGGAAGGCAGCCTTCGTTATATTAAAATAAAATATAAGAGGGGAACGACGGCCCGACCCGAAGATTGGAGACCCTCAATAACGTCGCGATGTATTAAATTATAACATTTTCGAATTAACTAAAGAAATTCCTTGGAATTAGACGAAATGTTTTTGTAGTGCAAAACACAATTTATGGAATACGTAACCAACTTTAATAACAATTACCCTTTGAGTAGTCAGTTTATCGGGAAAAGGTGGCCACTTTTTTCCGTTAAGTTAATAACTCGAAGGTGAATTGTTATTAAACTATAATGAGATACTTACCCTATAAGTTGTGTTTTTATTTGTAGTACAAAAAAAATCGTCCCATTTCAAGAAAATACTTAGATCATTAGAAAACACAATAATTGTAATGAGGGCGCCACTGTACATCCGGCGTACGCTCGGCGCAGTCTTAAAATAAATCCATACTTTCAGCGCCACGTAAGCAGTTCTTGTTTTTCATTTTTGAGCTTTCGGATTAACAAAAATTTGCTCTAGATCAAGGTGGCATCTGGTTTTAAAAGATGGCGCAGGTTAAGTAGACTTTGAAATTGTTCAACCAGCACTATTTAACACGGAAAAAAAAGTTACAGCGAGCTATATTTCGCACCCATCCCAAAATACTCGTTGCACAACCGTTCACTCTTCTCAATCTCTCAAGGGTTAGCTGGAAGAGATCCCTTAAAGGGATAAGTTCGCCTTTGTACATATTTCTATACTAATTGTATTGTTATGGTTTTTCTTTTGTACAATAAAGTGTTTACATACATACATACATACATACATACATATCCATAGATTGAATAAGACGGTCAGATTGATGTAAATCGAAGGCCATCTTATGCTGTAATTTAACGTTAAATTCTAAGACAACCTGTATTTAAAAGAAAAGTATTTGTCAACGAAATATGACAAAAGTGAAATTAACCCTTAAATGCAGCATGCATTTAAGGGTTAATTTCAATCTTAGAATTTATGCAGTAAGATTTGTAGCTTCGTCAAAATTTTCGATTTTCGAAACGCTATGCACAAGGGTTAAAGTTAAAATCGGCCAAAACATACAAATGATACAAGCATTTTTAACTACTAATTAGATAGCGGTTAGACAGGAAATGAAATCAGATATGCACTGTAACGTGGCGTAGCAGGGTAGTAATTCTCTCAGCAACGACGGTCGGACGGACGAACGAGTGAATGTCCAAGCGGCGAGTTTAAGTAACGTCAGTGCGATCAAAACATATTCTTTTTCAGAAGGAGGGTTTTGTTTTATGAGTATATGTATACGTATGTATATTTCTTTGCCACGCTCTGCAGCCCAAGCTTATAAATATATAAAAAAAAAAAATGCCTCACGTAAA
Source organism: Acleris laterana (assembly GCA_963966035.1). Classification (NCBI taxonomy): domain Eukaryota; kingdom Metazoa; phylum Arthropoda; class Insecta; order Lepidoptera; family Tortricidae; genus Acleris; species Acleris laterana. Next base: position 2,109,148 of record OZ014458.1, on the reverse strand, counting down.
ATAGTACACAACCCCACTCTGGGATTACAGGTGTGAAGGTATGTACAGTCGAAGTCATAAATATGTTTACACTTTAGTACCCTGTCAATTTAATCGGTGTGACAATTTCATACGTTAGTTTAAAAAAACATGACGTTAAATAGACAAGGTACTAAAGTGTTACATATTTTTGACTTTGACTGTACAGTTGTAGTGAACTATCCTTTCCCATCGTTTTTTGTCGGATAAGTTCGTATCTACCTTGCTTTCTCAATTGGCTAAGTAAAGTTTTTGGAAGATATGTATATTATATTTTTTATCGATAGTCGTCATCCTAAAGATCAAGAAATTGCGGCTCTTTTATTTTTATTTCCTCTAATATTTTAGAAATATTTTTTTTACTTATGAAGTTGACATTTGTACACTTCAATGACTGACTAGCTTGTTGCCTTCGTACTTAATGAAAAAGAAAAAAAACACTTCTATATCTGTCATTGTCAAATCAAATCAAAGTAAACAAACAATTCAATACAACGGCTATTTTCTGTTTGCTTGTGTTTCATGTGATCAGTGTTTTTAGAAATATTTTTAACGATCTCAGAACGAACTCTGGACTTTCGTTTTGCCGCTTTGCTTTAAGAGCTTTGCACGATATTTGGTCTAAGATTTATTTTCGAACCCTTTGGCACTTCTTCTTGGACACCGATTTCTTCCTTTTTCGACGACTCTTGCTCTGCTTTTTGATAGCCACGAGAGCACTTTTGAATTGTACAATCCACGCAATGAATTCAGGCAATCCCACACGGACTGTGGAAATGGAGTATTACAAAGATTTACTTGAATTTACTTATTTGAATTAAACCGTTTGTTTACTTTGATTTGATTTGACGTTGACAGATATAGAAGTGACAGTTTTTTTTTCTATTTCATTAAATACGAAGGCAACAAGCTTGTCGGTCATTGAAGTGTACAAATGTCAACTTCATAACTAAAAAAAAGATTTCTAAAATATTAGAGGAAATAAAAGTAAAAGAGCCGCAGTTCTATGATCTTAAGGATGACGACTATCGAAAAAAAATATAATTTACATCTCTTCCAAAAACTTTACTTACCCAATTAGCTTGAGTACTGTACCCGTAAATAAGGCAACTGAGGAAGCAAGATAAATACGAGCTTTTCCGGCAAGAAACAATGGTATCTACACATAATAACACACATAAGTCCTCTATTATGCGTTCAAAACCCGTAGGCAATGACTAGCATTACATGTGGTAGTAGGTGACAGCGATGACAGCTGTTAATTTTGGAAGATGTTCCAAATTTGAATCTCATTACCTTACAATATTCGATAGCGTAATGAAATTACGTTACAGCTGTCATCGCTGTCACCTACTACCACAGGTAAGGCTGCGTTTCCACCAGAGATGTGTGAGGTAGTTAAGCGGTGCGAGGCTGTGTAACGAGGAGGTGTAATGGCGAGAATGTTTCCGCCAAAGATGTGCGAGGTAGCTGAGCGGTGCGAGGATGTGTAGCGGGCTCTTTTTAAATAAGCGGGCGGGGTGCGGTGATGCGGGAGCGGAGCCAGACGCCGCCTCGCAACACATCCTTCGCAACACATTCCTCGCAACACATTCCTCGCAACACTTTCCTCGCACACACCTTTCCCTTCTTTTGTATGTACAAAAACCTCGTTCCGCTGAGCTGTTTCCACCAGAGCTAGGCTAAGCGAGGATAGGTAGGTAAATGAAGTGTTTCTATTGATTCATGACGAATACATCCCTCGCAACATATCCTCGCACATCTCTGGTGGAAACGCAGCCTAATGCTGGTTAATTTGCCTTTCCGCTTTTGAACCCATCTTAGACGCCCAGTTTTCATCTTTCATTTTGTGTGTATAATTTAATTTCTCGTTCTCTTATGTTTTCAGGTTCTCACATTTTATCATTTGTATTTGGCGCGGCTACATTTTTTTGTCTACGTACTTTTTTACACATTTGGCTAGTAAAATTTAAAGCAATAGGTACTCGTTATTGAAATGCTGGAAATGTGCATGTAGCTAACCTAAAAACAATGCAATATTACGTTGTGTTAGAGCTCACTAGGCGATTCCGTGTTCGACTCCCGGTTATAGCAAAGATTAGTGTGATGAACGCGAGTATTTTCTTTTGATTCTTGAGTGTGTTCTATGTATATGTATAGGTGTTTTTGTTTCTCAATACAAGTACGTCTATCATTGCTTAGTACAGTCGGTTAAAAATGTAGTCTACCACCCTTCGGTTGAAGTTCATTTGCATATCATGATATCTAGGGACACTCTTTTATTCTAACAATTTAACAAATTACTCTTTTGTTTAAATCGGGCCATCTGCTTAGGCTGTATTAGGGAACATATAACTATACATACATTCATACATACATGGTATGTTCATACATACACATACATATGTACACACAAACGGAACGTACATACCACATGTACAATTTTGAATAAAACTTTGGTTGTTGCAAAATTACACAATAAAATATCTGTTTCTATCTGTTTGTTTTGTTTTATTTCTGTGTAATTTTGCTATTTTAAAAGTCTAGGGGAAAGACGAGTGAAAAATAAATAAGTGACAAAAGAAACCGACGGAAACCTTATCTCCAGTAATAAATTAGAATTGCTGTGATAAAATCAGAGCCAAATTTAACAAGAAAGGTTTTCAGGGAATGCTTAGGGTTTGCGCAAACAGTCGGGTGGCAGGCATATAAATAAATAGAAAAGCACTAAGGTCATGTCTATTAGGAGTTTCGGTTACCGTAAAACTACGCAACTATGGTCCTAGCCTACAACAATAATCCAATTTTTATTATCACATTATTCTAAAAATATGATAGCTTTAGCTATAGCTAGAGCTTAGCGCAATAGATTTTAGGCCAAATAGTACATATACCCAGCAATAATAGCAGTAAGGTATCATATCACTATCACTAGATAGTATAAAACAAAGTCGCTTCCCGCTGTCTGTCCCTATGTATGCTTAGATCTTTAAAACTACGCAACGGATTTTGATGCGGTTTTTTTTAGTAGATAGAGTGGTTCAAGAGGAAGGTTTTTATGTATAATAAATTTTGTTTTATGTACGTGTGTTATAGAAAACTCAAATAAACCGAAGCGAAGCGAGGGCGGGTCGCTAGTTTTAGAATAATGTAATGAGGAACATTGGACTATAGTTGCAAGTTAGGACCATAGTTGTGTAGTTTTACGGTACCTATTTCTGCTCGGGCGCTAAGCTTGCGTTGATGCGGGTCACAGGTAATAGGATATAGGAGATAGGATAGTTTTTTCCTAAGGGGGTGAAATAGAGGGTGAAAATTTGTATGGACTTACGATATAAACGAGTTCCACGCGGACGGAGTCGCGGGCAGAAGTTACACTCGGCGTCAAAAATATCGCCCCTCCGCGAAAATCACATTCAAGCTAATCTAGACCGCCGTGGCCAGCCAGGAGTCCTGACTTTAACCTGATTGAACACCTTTGGGACGAGCTGAAGCGACGGGCTCGGTCACGAGATGCCGCCCCTACCACCCTGCAAGATCTTCAGGACGCAGTCATCGAAGAATGGGGCAACATTCCACAAGAGGACATCGTAAAGTTGGTGCGATCAATGAAAGACCGTTTAGAGGCAGTGATAAGGCAAGGGAGGGTAACACTAGGTTTTAAGTTAATTTTAGGCAATTTTTGTAAAATTTTGTTATCCATTTATTGTTGTAAATTTAAACTTGAATAAACATTTTTCATCTGTTCGCAATGTCATTTCCTTTAATTTTTGACCCCAAGGAAAATCCTTTTTTTTTTAATTTTCCTAAAAAAACACTTTATTACCTTTCAAATGATATCTAACAATCATATTGTTGTCCTTGATCAAATAGGGTTTAAAGTCGGTTGAAATTATTTTCCGAGGAGGGGCGATATTTTTGACGCCGAGTGTAGTTACGGTCAACAGCTTTTTTTCTGCTACCCATGCAAAGGTTGTTGCTTTGTAAAATTCACATTTGATTTAAATTCCGGCTCGACGATGGGTATTATCTGTGTCATTCAAAGGTGTTTATTTACCTACGTTTGTAATACACGCCAGTCTTACACACATTTTTTTTTGTGTACAAATTATGTATAGTTTCTGCGTATACATTCTCATCTCATCTCTAGAAAGTACAAAGGGCATTGGGTAAGTTTGTACAGTCACGTGATTTAATTTAGTACCCACCTTAGGACAAAGTCAATCTGACATTCTACAACAATAAGGTTGACTTCCCTAAAAGTTTACAAAATGGTTTGACATCTCTAATGAGTAATGACCTAATGACACTGACGACTTCAAGTATATTTTTCTTGAAATGGGTCCCAAATTAACGCTCGTGACCGTATGAAAAATATTGTTTTTTTTTTCAGCGGCCACACATGATTTTTACATAGTTATTTAGAGGACCTTGAATACACATAGATACTCGTACATGTCATTTATGATATTTAATAATATCTCAGCGGAGATATTAAAGATTTAAGTAGATATTTAGTTTTTGGTGCTAAAAGTACGCCAAGGTATGAATTTTTAAATATCTTGGCTCCGATGCACTCAAGAGTATTTATTACATCAAGTAACAAAATCTGTTTATTTTGAATAATTCTATCGTAATTTACCACTTTTACGAATGCCCGCCCGCTCACCTTGAAAATGAATGACTTTTACAAATGACAACCCTTTTACCCAAACCCCTTTAAACTCGGTAGGTAATAATTGACAAGATTTCATATTTTCACGACTTTAATTTTATTCGTTTTATAGATACTGTTTGGAAGGAGAAAGACACTAATAGTTTTAAATTTTCTCTAGAATGAATAATTATTTTATTATTAATTTATTAAGATGTACTTATTCTAAAAGGGCGTAACTTCATTTCTACGACACAATGGACATAATTACGTTAGTCCAATCTGTATAATAAAAAAGTATCATGTCAACCGATACAGGGCCACTTGCACGAAAAGTTTAACCCTGGGTTAAGACACTGACTCGAGTTAAAATGACAGTTATCGTATGAATCTGACGTCTACTAACTCGAGTTAGTGCCTTAACCCAGGGTTAAATTCTGCGTGCAAATGGCCCTAAGTCTCTATCCATCTGTCAATAGTGTCAATGTCTAATTTGAAGTATGACAGCTTTTTTCTCGTGAAAAAGGCAATGGTATTATATCTATTCAGGCATAGTATTGGTAAAACTCGATATTTTTATTAACTTACTTGTAATTTTGAAAATAAAGAAAAATAAATATAAATAAATATTTTGCCGTATTCAGGAGGTAAAACCCTTTCGATTCGTATAGTAATTTGCAGGTGTCACCAAAATGAAATGTTGTCAATTCGCTGACGAATTCTGTGGTCAGTGGTTCAATAGGACCTCTCTGCTCTGAGCCGTTTGAATGAAAATTCCGGGTTATTCTCACCTGGTACCACCAATTTGTTACCACTGGGAAAAAAATCCCAGCTGTTACCAGTGGTAACAATTTGGTGGCAACAGGTTAGAATAACCCGAAATTCCTACGAATGACATTAGGTAATGACCTAGGGATCGGAAATTCGGAGACATTATTTGCCTAAACTTTGGCGGCGGCGTTGTTGATCAGTTGTATGGAGGCGGACTCAGTTTTAATATATTCGCAAAAATCCCGAGATTTCTGAATAACGAAATAATGCCATCATTAATTCGTATGAAGGTACTTTCATTAACTATTTGAAGTTATTTTCCATGCATAAATTTACGTGTTATTTAATTTACCTTTTGTAATTTAACTAACGAACGAAGTCTTCACGCGTTTTATAGATTCCCGAAATAATATTTTTAAGAAGCCGCCTCCATATTTCCTTAACCTTTTCCAGGATTTTGCCAAGTATAGGTAAATATGTCTCGGAATTTCCGAACCCGTTTAATGACATTATGCCTAATTAGTAATTACGTGATTAGATCCTAATCAGCTTTAAACCTGATACTCGTATGATATCGTCATTGACTGATCAGACTATGACGTTTCTGGCGCTGTCCGCATTAAATCAGTATGAAAACTATAACTTTTAAATAAATGGCAACATGTTAGCCGCGGTCTTTGTATCTAAGTAGCTGTCCCGGATTCATATCCTGGTCAGGGCAGATATTGGTGTGACCAGCGCAAGTATTCGTTCCTGAGTCTTGATGGTTTTCTAAGTATCTAAGTATATATTTCGGTATATACATATAAGTAAGTTTTATAGTTGTCTAGTACCTACCCATAGTACAAGCCTAGAACTTAGTTTGGGACTAGGTCAACTTGTGGGATATTGTCCTCTGATATTAACTCTGTCCGCATGGAACTCGTTTATATCGTAGCTCCATACAAATTTTCACCCTCTATTTCACCCCCTTAGGGGAGGAATTTCGGGAAAAAACTATTCTATGTCCTTTCCGAGGATTCAAACTATCTTTGCACCAAAGTTCACCTAAATCCGTTCAGCGGTTTAAGTTTGAAGAGGTAACAGACAGACAGACAAATACACTTTCGCATTTATAATATTAGTATGGATAGTATGGATATGGATAAGACCAATGCATCATTATTAAATAATTACGAATCTGTGGCACTTGCAGTGGAGACCATGGGATCTTGGTCAGCTTATATCAAAAGTTTTATTGAGACCCTGTTAACCCGGCTGATAGACTCCTCCGGAGATCCAAGAGCTGGTGCTTACCTCTCCCAAAGGATTGGGCTAGCTATCCAGAGAGGTAATGCAGCCAGTGTTATAGCGACCATGCAGCGAGCGGAGCTACTAGAGGTGTTATTTTTATTAAACTTACTTACTTGTTATCATTATTATTATTTATTTATTTAATGGCGTCTACATAATAACGTAATTTTGCCAATGTCAAGTATGTATAAGCAACGTTGTACGGTGAATCGTGTCCTGTCGTCGAAGTCTTCCAGTCATAGTCGTTATGACCCTTGAAGATGGCGGGCATCCACTTCAATGGCTTGGTGTGATCTTGACCGCTAACTCATTTGGAACCATCTTTTCACTGTTATTTTATTTAATGCAAGTTCTTCATCAATGTTACAAGTTGTCCCACAAAACTGCCCTGGATTTGCAAATCAAAATTAACGATAAAATCATTTACAAAAAATTAAATAATTGGACAGATGTTTTCAGTATGACACCCAGTCATAGACCTACTTGTTATTATATCTGTAATATTTGAGTTTGCAAAGTTCTTTGTCTAAGGGACACCGTTGATGTAGGAAAACAAATCAAACTTTTATTTTATTGTCTTGTGTTTTTATTTTCCTTTTTCTCCCTTTATCTCCCTTTATCTCTCTCGTAATATTTTTGACATGTTTTCCTGCTGAACTAGGCATGATATTATATTTACTCAATTTAAAATTTATAGCTTTACATAATGCTAGACTAAGTAGTATCATGTAGTATAAAATATGGTTAAAAAAACGACTGACTGCCGAGTTTCTTGCAGCGTTTCTTCTCGGCAGTGGTCTCCTCGTGGGAAGCGCTGGTAGATTCTTGACGTGTAAAAGTGCCCGTGCGGCCTACTTACTGAATAAATATCATTTGTCTTTTATCTTTTTGAGTGGCTTAGTTTTATTTTAATTTAAATATGTTTAGTTTTAATTTTGAATTGTATTAATGATGAATTCTGTAAAAAGTTTTGAAAAATATAGCACCCAGATCGGCTCAACAGATTGTAATGACACTTTGCTAAGAACCATTACTATCGGACTAGCTTTATTTAAAAAAAAAGCGTTGTAGGTAAAGGTTAAGGTTACGATGGTTTAGACTAGACACACATACCATTTAAATTGTAAACTGTACAGTCGAGTTCATAAATATGATTACACTTTAGTACCGAGTCTATTTAATGTCATGTTTAGACTGCCATAATGGATTGTCACCGCGATTAAAGTGACAAGGTACTAAAGTGTATATAATTATATTAATAAACTCGACTGTACAGCAGAGATTAATCTAAACAGTAAAAAAAATACTGCTACGTTAGTTTTTTATGTTAGTCTAATAATGTTAAGACAAAACATATTTCTGCAACGAAAGTTTTCAGCAAAACCATTTTATGCTCATTTTATTTATGTGTAGACATGATTCAGATCATGATAAGTATGATCGAATAATATTTAGTCTAACGTAATTCTGCGTAATCAAACTATGCGAATGTAGATGCTGTGATAACAGTTTATGCGCAAAGCCTGATGGCTATATAGATTAAGCCACAAATAATTATAACTTAAAAAGTAATAACAAAACAGACTGAACCTACTGAAATGTATCCTGAAATATTTAGTAACCTACTGAAAATAAAATGCATTGGCAAATGAAACGGTTGCCGGTTGGGAAACGATACATTTTGCTAGAAAATTTTCGGCAATAAGCCGGAAAGGCGTCAGTAATATCTAGATACGTCCGTATGCCTTTGACAATAATGTTTTCTCAAAGTGCTCGGAAATGTATGCGTTAATGTCGTGAATTGAAGACATTAAGTTTCTTGTTTGTGGCTCCCTACATCACTTCATGGCCTAGGCCAAGAAGTAATGTATGAAAACCCTAAGGAATAGTACATTACTACAGACGCCGGGAAGTAGGTGGTTGCAGGCCGAGTTCATATAGACGGCCGAGCGAAGCGAGGTCGGATAGTTACGAGGCTGGCAACCCCTTTTCACGGCGAGGTATGTATAGTGCTTTTCTCAAACATTTGCAATGAAATAAAAAAAGACATCACTCAAAAAGGTAAATTGATAAATGTCCACCCTAGGGAAGAAAAGTAATTGGGTGTTAAAATAAAGTACCAGGAGCGCAGCGGTAATTAAGGTATATCAGGCATAGCGCAACTTAGATCTCAGGCGGTGCGGGCAGCCGGCGGGCGGGGGCGGGCGCACACGACACAGCGCGGATGTCTCCCAAACGTTTATGCACTCCTAGTAAATATTTGACGTTATAACATTTTCTCAAAAATTTTAGAAATATAATTTAGATATTCAGCCTGTTCATAAAACCAGCTGTCATGGCCATATTAAAATTAAAAAAAAATTACTTCCCGGCCTAGGCCTTCAATTTTGTATGAAATTCCTTTACAGTTCTCTCGAGTTGTTCCGTCGGGAACGTGGCACTTTGAAGCCTAAAATAACTAACATAACGCCGACATTACACAGCATGTTTGAGAAAAAACATTTAAGGCTGCTGCTCTAAGTTTTTAGATTTGCTTTTTTCGATTACATGGTAGTTATTTTAATTTTAATATTTCCACACTTTGCATGATAAAAGCACTATAAAATTCTCGCCCGGAACAGGGTTTGCTGGACTCGTTGCCATCATAAGATAACATTCTTGAGATGGCAATCGTAAGATTGCAGTCTTAAGATAGCCATCGTAAAATTGCAGTCTTAAGATAGCCATCGTAAGATTGCGGTCTTAAGATAGCCATCGTAAGATTGCAGTCTTAAGATAGCCATCGTAAGATTGCGATCTTAAGATAGCCATCGTAAGATTGCAGGTTTGAGATTGCCATCGTAAGATTGCATTCTCGAGATTGCGATCGTAAGATTGCAGTTTTGAAATTGCCATTGTAAGATTGCAGTCTTAAGATTGCCATCGTAAGATTGCATTAATGTACTTTTAAAATTTCCTCACATTGCCTGAGAAAAGCACTACACAATCCTCGGCCGGAACAGGGATTGAAGGACTCGTTCTATCCGGCCTCGTCTATGACTCGGCCGTCTACCCCGAACTCGTCCTTAAATCCCTTACATCACGGCCTCGGCAGTAATGTACACATTTATTATGTATACATTTATTTGGCGTGATGGCCGAATAATAATTAGATTGATACATTTTTTTTAACTACCTTGAATAGTTAACAACACTTTAAAATTTCGTCTTTTTTGATTGTCTTTTGTTTGGGTCTTTATTTGTCCGAAAGCTACTTATGCTGGAGCTATTTTGGAATGAATTCATAATTTAATTGCAATACGTTGGTTAGATTATGTTTTATTTGTAAACGATATTTAAAAACAGTCCACTTTCAAATCACTTCGGTCGGAATTTTAATCAATTCGGCATTATAAGTTTATAACTCTTCGGAATTATGTACTTAGATAAGAATAAGAATATAGTTGCAAAATAATGTTAAATATTAGTTCCAACGGTGACCCACTCTGGATGTACAATATGAACTTATAAATAAAATTAACTCATGCAATATGTGTACTTGTCTTTCCTAAAAAATCCTTAAGAATATGGGTGGTAGGACCTTGTGCAGGGTCCGTCCGGATCGCTACCACCATATTATCCATTAACCTACCGCCAAACAACAGTGTTCGCGTTGTTGTGTTCCGGTTTGGGGATAAGACAGCCGGTGAAATGACTAGCATAGAGGCATTCCATCTTAGTCCTCAGGGTTCGCAACGCATTTGCAGTCTTAGGATTGCATTGCAGTCTTGTGAATGCAAATGTCTATGAGTCACAGTTTCCACTTACCATCAGGTGGCCTGTGTGCTCGTTTGTCTTCTCTATGCCATAAAAAAAAACACTTTATTGATTATCCAGGTCTTTAAGCGCCGCTTGAATTTAAGCGCATCACAATAATTTAATCTTATCGGGAAGATTGTTATACAAAATGGTCATTGTATCTATGCAATTTTAGTCGGGCGGTTGTAAAATACAAAAAAAAATTGTTTGCCATTTTTTTTAGAATAGTGCCACTCCACTCCATGTCTTCCAGAGTCGTAAATGGCGAATAAGGGAATAAAGGGTAGTATTGTTAGGCAATGGGCTTGCAACCTGTCACTAATTTACACCGAACATCTTAGCCTGTTTGTGCAAAATGTGGTTACAGAATTTACAGCAAGTTTTTAGAATTATAGGTAATTCTGTAACTCTGCCGCTGCTGCTGCTAATAAAGGCGTGAACGTTTGTATGTGTATGAGAAAAACGCAAGCGTTTCTTATTATTTGGTTGTGCGAATTGTCAGGATTGACTTCTTATGAGTCTGGCCATATCGCCCCTTTACTTTGCCAACCTCGTATCTGATCCTGTAGTTAGATAGGAAAGTAGTCTTTATTTTTTAGACAATATGAGTGCTTTTTCTATCTAACTATTCGATCAGATACGTGGTTCAGAAAGTAAAGGGACGTATACAAGCACGTTCTCGACGGTTGAACCTCTTTTTCTAAACAGGTGTATTTGACCTGCTAAGTTTCAGACAGAAGGATAGAGCTATATGACTGCTATAACTGTGTCTCTATCACTTACTGGAAATGCCTTCTATAAATTATAGTTTAGAAATCTCTTGATACCAGAATAATCCATTGGATTATTTTAGATTATCAGCTTTATTCCTTATCATAAGTAATAAATTTTAATAGTGATAGCACGGTTCATTTAAAATACTTTTACGGCGTTGTAAAACTACTGTGTAACAATTTATTTCCAAAAACTTTCAAGTGCGAAACGGGCTCTCGCACCGAGGGTTCCGTACTGCCGCACAGTAGCTATTGACTTGGGCATTTTTTAGTATTTGATTTCTTCTTCACAGGTTATGTACTAGGTATTTATTATGATACCAAATTTGACGCTTCTATGTTTTACCGTTTTTAAATTACAATAAAAAAAACATTTTTACTATCTAACTTTTATTCATTATACCTATTTATTAATAACACATACAAAAAAAAACAACCCGCTATCTATTACCGTTTAAAATAAACAACTCTTTATAGGTAGGACGGACGGACGGACAGGCGTAGGCATATTAATAGTCAACACAAATGTCATAAGTCAACCTTTTTATTTTATCGAAGGAAAAGCATATGGATAACCACCCTAGTGCCAGGGCGGGTTCCCTCTCACTTGCACAGATTAAAGTCTAGGGTTCGGAAATTCGGAGACATATTTACCTAAACTTGGCAAAATCCCGTAAAAGGTTAAGAAAATATGGAGGCGGCTTCTTAAACATATGATTTTAATAATATGAGTTTCGGGATTTCAGGAATCTATAAAACACGTGGAGACTGCAACCTCACAAAAATATTTAGGTTACCGTTTTTTTTAGTTTTTCTTGTAAGTATAACATTTTAAATGTTACGATGTACGAGTACCTATGTGGTTAATGTATAAAGCGATCTAAGTATATATTGAGTATTTAATTACTCTATTTATCTAACAGTGTTGATAAGTTCAAGATACGTAATTAATAAAAAACTTTTTTTCAATTATAAATATTTTACGTAAACATATATCTCTCGCTCGCATTAGTTTATAGCCCCAGAGCTCAGATGATAACGTCCGAGGTATAGTTTGTAATTATAAATAATATTTTACATTTAGGATAAAACTTTACGTCAACTTGCTCCTACAACAACACGTAGTAAATTTATGCATGGAAAATAATTTCAAACAGTTAATCAAAGTACCATCATATTATTTCATGTTGGCGTAAATCCCGGGATTTTTACTAATAAATTAAAATTGAGTCCGCCTCCATACAACTGAACAACAACGCCGCCGCCAAAGTTTAGGTAAATGTGTCTACGAATTTCCAATCCCTAATTATAACCCACGGGGTGCCGTGTATCTATTTATGAAGACGGTCTACGACCGCTTTTTACCGTTAAAATACCTCTTTATGGCTCGTAGAAGGCAGACGAGCACACTGGCCACCTGATGTATACGCTCTTAACCAGGATACGATTTGTACGATGACAATCTCTTCTACTTCAATTAATTTTGGCAACCTTGAGTATAATTTACTAATTGGTAACACAATACAAATGCAAAAGAATAAGAAGGAAAAAGTCAAAAGTAGTGGCGAGGAGAGGATAATAAAGTAGTAGAACTACGTTGACGCTTGTATGGTGACGCAAGCGTACTGACTCTTTGGTTGATTCCTTTTTGATCATATTCTTGTATCGACACATTTAGCTTTGCCCAGAAATGTTTATTAGAAATGCATTATAATCCTCAAGTAACTGATGAATGAATTGTTTATTTATAAGAAACAATGGTAAGTAATGCGGATCTTACAAATGGTATAAATAGTTTTCCAAGATATATTCAACCGAGTGAGTTATATGAAAATTATAGTAAACAGAAATCCAAAAGAGAATAGGATTTTTTTGGTATTAAAATTGTCTAATTAAAAATTATAGAACTCAAACCTGCAAATATTCCTCAACTTAAAACTTTAAACTTAAACAATAAAAAAATATATACTTGAGAAGCAACTAATCGATAGAAAGAATAAGATCGATAAATGTTTTATTTTATTGCTAGCCGTGATTTCTTTCGCGTTTTCACAACTAGTGGAAAAAATATTTACCAAATATGATAACAATGGGTTCAGCGGTTTAGACCCTGTTAAGTTTAGAAAGTGTAACAGACAGACAAAGTTATTGCCACATTTATAATATTAGTATGGATCTAAGTCCATCTATCCATCTTTAGAAACCTCGAATGGAAGAACATGGGCATCAACATCAACGGCACCTACTTATCACACCTCAGATTTGCGGATGATATTATTCTTCTCTCTGAAAGCTCCGAACAATTGGCACACATGCTAGAGTCTCTCAGTCAACACAGCGATAGTGTCGGTTTACAAATAAATAGAGACAAAACGAAGATTATGACGAACAGAGATAAAAAGCTAATGTCTATAGCATCAGTACCTATAGATTATGTAGAAGAATATGTATATCTTGGCCATCTCATATCTTTTAAATCCTGTACAGAAAAAGAAATAGACCGAAGAATAAAGGTCACGTGGAATAAGTTTTGGTCTATGAAGGAAATATTTAAGGGAAATATCCCTACAAAATTAAAAACTAAAGCAATGAATATCTGTCTGACACCCTGCTTAACCTACGCATGTCAAACCTGGCCTCTCAAAAAAATCCATCTAAATAAAATAAAAAAATGCCAAAGAGGGATAGAAAGAAGCTTTCTGAATATAAAACTAAAGAACCGGATCAGAAGTTTGGATATAAGGAAAAGGACAAACGCAAAAGATGCAGTCAAACAGGTACTGACACTAAAATGGAAATGGGCAGGACACATTCAAAGAGTAAAAGATAGAAGATGGTCGCAAACTGTTACAAACTGGAATCCAATATACAAAAAGAGAAGACGAGGCAGACCACAAAAAAGATGGAATGATGACATAGCCGAAGTGGCCGGAGCTTTCTGGCGCAGGACGGCACAAGACAGAGAAAGATGGCAAAACCTGGAGGAGGCTTTCACCGCAAAAGGCGGCCCTTACATCTAAGAATAGATAAATATTAGATAGGTACACAAATTTATAAAAAGTAAATAGATATAGTATAAATAAAATAAATAAACACTAACATAGTTATATATACATAAATAAGGAAAACTAACAATATTACGCACTTTTTTTGTAAGTTGTAAAGGGAAAATAAAGCTTTTTTATTTATTTTATTATGGATCTAAGCAGATAATGTAGTGATCAACAAGCTATACCGCAGATTCTGCAGTCAAACAGTTTTGTGGAACAATGCATAATATGTAAACTTTATGTTTGTTATAATAAATAATAAATAAATAAGCACTGTATAATGTTATGTTTAATATAACTTTAACATTTATTTATTTAATTTGAAGACGAAAACAAAATGCGTCCAAGCAGGAATACTATACGAGTAGTACATGTAGTAAGATAATAAGCAAAGATAACATTAGACGTTGAGCTATTGTAACTGATAACAGGATAGTGAATTAAATAATTTTGTTAGTTTTAGTCCTTTATTATTTAACAAGCGAATATTGATACATCCCACACATAAATGGCCCATAATGTAGGAAAAATATTTTTTTATGTTGGTAAACAATTCAGGAAAAATAGGATTAGAGTTCACACTAGCTGAGCCTTCTTCGAGAAATTTAAATTCTCCAATTAATTGGTTCCAGAGTTATTTTGCAACATATTATACTTTTTCCTACAAACCAAGAACCAGAACCAGCGACAAAAATAAAATCTTTAATACAGTCCAATGGAATTTGCTCGTCGATAAAAACATTTTGGCCCCTGGTCCGCTCCGTTCGTTAAAATTCCGACAGGAAGCCGTTTCTGAAATCAATACCCACCCTAGTTCCCGTTAAGAATTAAAATGCCTAAAACATTTTTTTTTAAAGTAGGTACTATCATCCTGGTCACGGCACCGAATCTTGACCAATTCGGTTACACTATATTTTTACAATGTGACGTACTTCGAAAACTATTTCATTTTGTACAAAATAGGCTTCCTAAGTAATCACTTATTAGTATCAGGCCTTAATTAAAATGTTATTGTCGTTATCAAGAAATTAGTCATTAAAAAATGAGGTCACGTCGGAACCATTGTTAGCTAGAGTTGGGACAATGTAATGCAAAACTATTTGAAGGATTTTGTTTTTCCATCGGGTTAATCTTCCAGATCCCAGATATCCAGTTCCAATAGGGCACTTCAGTATTTCTACAGAGCCTTATTACGAGTACAATAATAAATTGTGTTTCTTTGTATTTAATGATTTCGTTAGGGTACCGTTTTATAAGGATTCCGAAATTAAAGGAACCTAACATTATGTATGTCACCCGCAATTTTTATGAGAGACTATCAAAGCTACCAAAGGCTGAAATTTTGTACTGATTTGTACAATATGCTTTTAGTTGCAATCAATGCGGGTGGTAGGACCTTGTGCAGGGTCCGTCCGGATCGCTACCACCATCTTATCCATTAACCTACCGCCAAACAGCAGTGTTCGCATTGTTGTGTTCCGGTTTATGGATAAGACAGCCGGTGAAATGACTAGCATAGAGGCATTCCATCTTAGTCCTCAGGGTTGGCAACGCATTTGCAATCTTAGGATTGCATTGCGGTCTTGTGAATGCGAATGTCTATGGGTCACAGTTTCCACTTACCATCAGGTGGCCTGTGTGCTGTTGTCTTCTCTATGCCATAACAAAATAACTAACAATAACAATTAAAAACAATCTACTGCAAAACTCGGCACATTTAGATATCACTACCTTTGGTGGCATTTGGGAACTTAGCCTATTTTTGTACTATCAGACCATTGGAACCTTGACCCACCATAGAACTGTGTCACAGAGACGTTATGATTCAAGTCATAAGAAGTCTCAAACAAATTGTTTTATAATGTCACTGTGACACCGTTCTATGGTGGGTCAGGGTTCCATTGGGCTGATAGTACATTTATGTTTTTGGTCGTAGAACCGATGGCCGTTAGAGCGGGAAGGTTCAGCGGGCCTAGTATGGCTGCGTCTATATCACGTGTCAAATGTGGATAAAGCATCCGTCACTTTTTAACACGTGTACTTATTTATGTGTCAGAAGGTGACGGATGCCTTATCCAAAATGTATCACGCGATAAATGCATCCATATTAGGCCCCCTGGTGTCAGCAGGCCTTCCACTAGGTAGACCGAGGATCTGATAAAGGTCGCGGGAAACCGCTGGATGGCAGCAGCAGAGGACCGATCGTTGTGGAAAACCCTGGGGAAGGCCTTTGTCCTGCAGTGGACGTCGTGCGGCTGATGATGATGTTGACGATATTTTTTGGTGGGATAGTCTTTAACCTTTTGTCTCATCTGTTCACGTTTGCAAGGACTTGTTGTTAAATAAATTATTCTAATTATGGCTTTTGACGTAGAGACCTCGTCGTGTTGTTCTCATAGTTTTTTTTTTAAGTTTTGTAATGATTTTATTTTTGGTAGTGTTAAGAATTTATTATTTATTACTTTATTACCTAATGTAACTTACTTAAGTTAATGTAACTTAGTTTTAAGTACTATTATGTTTTTATGATTTAAAAAAATTACCTTCTGCTGGAGTTTATTGCGGGGCTTCTTCTCCGCGCAATGATGATCTTGTCCGCAGCGCTGGTAAACTCACCCTATATTACCGACGTGTAAAAGAGCCCTCATGGTTGTGGCCTATTTACTGAATGAATATTTTGAATTTTGAATTTTTTGACTAAACAATTTGGTCCTCGTGCTTGATCCATAGACTACATTCTGTAATAACTCTATGCTGATTGTCTATAAGACAGCCGGTGAAATGACAAGCATAGAGGCATTCCATCTTAGCCTCAGGGTTGGCAACGCATTTGCAGTCTTAGGATTGCATTGCAGTCTTGTGATTGCGAATGTCTATGGGTCACAGTTTCCACTTACCATCAGGTGGCCTGTGTGCTCGTTTGTCTACTCGATACCATAAAAAAAAAAAAAAAAAAAAAAATAACTTGACATTGGCAAAATACACCTTACAAGGAGTGAAAACCATGAATTAAGAAAAAATATAGAAATGGCAAAACCAGTGACTTCCAGTGGACCAAAACCTTAGTTTAATATAGTTGATATCAATTTCAACGTAATACTACCCGTTCCATAAGAAATAACCTTGCTTCAGCAGTCGGAAAAAACTTTGAGAGGTTCAGACAACAACAAAGTTATCTTAAAGCCCATTACTTACGGAGTCCTATAATTATTACTGTCACTCAGGTGTCCGTCTGTCTGTCTGGGTTTCTAGCTCGTAGGCGGAATGAGTTATTGTGCGAAATATTAGTAATTTTGTGTAGAAATATAACATTTAATGCATATACACTGAAGTTAGGCTAAAATTCACTTTTTCTTGGTTTCATTGATTCCATTGCCATGGTTCCCTGAGGCATATTTTATTTATATTTTATTATATTGTACCTATGTTCCATTTATATTTTTCCCAATCTTATTTTTTTCCAGTCGCAAATTTTAGGATAGGTCGTATGTCGCAGGTTAAAATAGGTAGGTTTAGGTTATGTAAGTACTGTAGCAGACAGACAGTTTCTAAAGAGCCAAACCGCCCAAAAAACGATTCACTGAAAATATGCGGTTGGAAAATATTAAGATAGGAAAATGCAAAAATACATTTTCAGAAATGGTGCACAGAATCGAAAAAAAATAATTGCCGATATAAAAACGAATTGAAAATAAGGATCTCATACAGGAATCGTCATATTTTGCTCGACTTAACAATCGCTCTTTCTTTTGTGAGTGTACTATTAATTGGCCTATATACCAAACAAGAAAAAAAGTGGAGACCAATAAGAATAGTATGAAGTATTTTCCTTTTTGATGAAACAATGGGATTGGAACCCAACTCTAACGAACCGACGTGTAAAAGAGCCCTCATGTGGCCTATTTACTGAATAAATATATTTTTTTAATTTCTTATTCTAACATGCGGTAAACCTTTCATTAATCAGAATATTTTGTCCTGATAAACGCGATATCATGAAATTAGTGTATGGTAAAACCCCGCCCGCAATCAAATAATCTGATAGATTAATTGATATAACTTAGTTATAAACTTCTGTATAAATAGCGTTTCTAGTGAGTACTATTTATCTGCATTGCTGTCATTTTAAACATGCGTGTCGTGATATTGCTGTCGGTTTTGGGCGCTGCCGTCGCCGGTAAGCCATTTTTTTTAACCCCCTAATTGAGGGGGATTTTTTAACCCTTAAATGCTTAGCGGTTTCAAAAAATGAACGCGCCTTTAAAGTTCATTTCCAAATTTGAATTTTGACAAAGCTAAAATCATACTGCATAAATTCTAAGATTGTAATTTGCTTAAAACGTATGTTAGAAATTGAACTTTAAAATATACGATGAATATCGACATCATTATGCATTTAAGGGTTAAGCTGTGTATCTGTGGCTTCGTGGCCCTGGTTCATGCTATCATCTTAATCGTTTTATTATATTTTCTATCAAATACATTAAAAATAATCTCTTATGTTTAAGGAAAAAAGTATTTGAGTTGGTTTCATTTCAGATGTTTTTCAGTTTTACCTACCCTATTTGTATTCTTGGCTACTGGAGGTGACACCACCTTTTCTCATGTTTTGTATCCGGTCGAAGTCAAGTAGGCTTTTTTATTTTAAAACACTTTAGTCGCCACTCCATCCAAACTAGGAAACATACTAACCAGAGGGGCTATTGCCTAACGCTCTCGCAATCGCAGTCGACTTCAATTGTTTTCATTTTGTATGCAGACAAGCCTTCGATTTTCAAAATGAAAAAGATTGTGATTGCGAGTGCGTTAGACAATAGGCCCGCAGGTTAATCCCAGCGGTTATAACGCTCGTGAGCTGTTTTTGCTCCAAGCGAGCGTTTACAAAGAACTTGGTTAAGTAACAACCAGTATTTTTGGAACCGTTTCCAAGCCCTGCAAAAAAACAACTTCTCTTCTTCCATATCAGCTTCCCGAGCGGGCCCACGCAATGGGCAACGCATTGTGGGTGGTGAGCCCACCACCATCGACCAGCACCCCTTCATGAGCAACATGCAGAACCTCTGGTGGGGCATCCTGTGGTACCAGACCTGTGGCGGCTCTCTGATCACCTCCCATAGCGTGCTGACGGCAGCTCATTGCTACATGTAAGTATAAACTGTACGTGCAGTCGGCCAAAAATGTGTATTACCACCCTACGGTTGAAGTTCTTTTGAACGTCATAATACAACAAGTTCGATTTACCCTTGCAATAATATTATGACACTGACAAGTTTCAACCTTAGCGATAATGAGACCTCACAGAAACTCTTGTTAAAACTGGTAGACCACTTTCTGGGCTGACCATAAGTAACTACTTAAAATGAAAAATCTTCATCTTGCTTTGGTTTCTGTTAGTTTCCTGTATCATCCGTATATAAACCAGAATTGATTGTACGTAAAAATCTTAAGTGGAACATTATCTTACATAGTGAGAAACGCATCAAAATCCACTGCGTGTTTTAGGTTGAGTTAACGGATATAATTATAGACAGATGCAGTAACCGATTTCGTTTTATACTATGTAGAGATTAAGAAGATACAAGTACGGGTTAGTTATTAGATAACGTAGTTTACTTAGTTGGTAATGAGGTAGTGACCTTTCCTACGAAACTAGCCATCCCAGCCATGTTTTGTTCTTTTGGATGTTGTCTATTCTATGTATTTTTATTATATTTATATTTTACATACTCATACATAATCACGTCTGTTTCCCAGAAGGGTAGGCAGAAACCACTTCTTTCCACTTGCTACGATCCCGAAAAATCTCTATCGCTTCTTGCACATACATACATCGAGTCATGCACGCACGTTGGTTTCGGGTACTTAAGATTCGGCCCTTTTCCAGTATTTCTCCGATTTGATTCGAAAAAGTAAGCCTAGGGCAGCCATTTCCGATCCTTCCACTCACTTTTGATCTGTATATCTCTTTCGTCAATCTTCTTTCATCCATCGATTCATTCATCCATTTTTATTATTTCGATAATGTTTTTTAGTGGCGACTCCGCTTCGTCCTGGCGAGTTCTGCTGGGTACTTCGTACGCTTCCAGCGGCGGCAGCACCCACCCGGCATCGGCACTGCTCCTTCACCCCGCATACAACGACTTCACCATTGACAACGACATTGCTATTGTCCGTCTGGCCGTCCCAGCGACGTTCAGCAACAACGTTGCCGCTGTGGGGATCGCTGGTCCCAACTACATTGCCCCTGATGGCGCCACAGTCACCGCTATCGGATGGGGCTCTCTTTCTGTAAGTAACCATGCGTGTCGAGAATCAAGACTACTAAAGTTCTTTACGACAACAGTAAATCGCATGACAAACGCCATATTTTTTTAGGTCGGCGCAAATGTACCTATTGTCATACAAAATCGATACTAATATTATTAAGCTGAGTTTGTTGGTTTGTTTGCTTGTTTGCTTGAACGCGCTAATCTCAGGAACGAATGGCCCGATTTGAAAAAAAACAGTGTTAGATAGCATACTCACATAAACTGAAGCAAAGCGAGGGCGGGTCGCTAGTATTCACATAAATGGAGTGCTGTGTTTATCAGGGGACAGGGCCAATCATACCAATTGACCTAGTCCCAAACTAAGCTCTAGGCTTGTACTATCAACATGTTTATTCCTTTGTGGCGTTCAAGAAAATAAACGCGCGGACTGATTTTGATGTATCTTATGTTAATCGATGTGTCGTAATCTTGTGTGTCACTAAACATATAAGAGTAATTAAAATTAAATATAGCAATAACTAGAAGCCATATAGAAAACTAAAAAAAAGGTTACGAACTGTCACAAAAAAGGTATCATTCAATAGGTATTAAAAAAAATTTTTTAGGTTTCTTCAATAATTTTTCATTTTGAACGATTATTTAGGATTTATAACGATTTAAAGCTGGTTTGGGTGGTGGTTTTTAAGGCTTGCTTTTTGTTATTTCCAGTCTGGTGGTTCATACCCTGAGCAGCTGCGACACGTGGACATCAACATCATCAGCCAGGCTTTCTGCGTCGAGCGCTACGCTTACCTGAAGACCCTGCCAGGCTTCCAGAACTGGCCTGATGTCACAGACAACATGATCTGCGCTGGTATCCAGCACATCGGCGGTAAGGACGCCTGCCAGGGTGACTCCGGCGGCCCGCTCGTCCACAACCGTGACGTTCTCGTTGGCGTCACCTCCTGGGGCTACAGCTGCGCCCACCCCGACTACCCCGGCGTCAACGCTCGCGTCTCCAGATACACTGACTGGATCGTCTCCAACGCTTAATACAACGTTGTAAGACGCTAAATAAATTATGTAATTTTACTTTGGTTGTTTTTTTTTTTTTTATAGCATAGAGATGACAAACGAGCACACAGGCCACCTGATGGTAAGTGGAAACTGTGACCCATAGACATTCGCATTCACAAAACTGCAATGCAATCCTAAGACTGCAAATGCGTTGCAAACCCTGAGGACTAAGATGGAATGCCTCTATGCTAGTCATTTCACCGGCTGTCTCATCCCCAAACCGGAACACAACAATGCGAACACTACTGTTTGGCGGTAGGTTAATGGATAAGACGGTGGTAGCGATCCGGACGGACCCTGCACAAGGTCCTACCACCCGCAAACGCCTTTCAATCAAGCGGTAAAAAGAAGATACAGTTTTCAGATTAAAATATCTTGCTAAGGCCATGCTTTGGGTATGATTACATTTTACAACTGTTCATATCAAAACAGAAAACCTTTTAGGGGAAAGAAAAATAGGAAAAGTTGACCGGAAAAAAATCGGGTAGGGAAAGTTGGTCGAGGTCAATCACACAAAAAAAAAGACATAATTTTAAAATATCATGAGTATCCGTACCAAAATACGGTAATGGCGGATGAATACGTCGTAATTTTTTTTTTTTTTTTTTTTTTTTTTATGTCATTGAGAAGACAAACGAGCACACAGGCCACCTGATGGTTAGTGGAAACTGTGACCCATAGACATTCGCATTCACAGGACTGCGATGCAATCCTAAGACTGCAAATGCGTTGCCAACCCTGAGGACTAAGATGGAATGCCTCTATAATGGATATAATCTAAATTTAAACATACAATTAAACTATCTAAATACGAAAAGAGTTATATGATCAGATCGGTGACCTATTAAGTAAGGGAAGGTAAGGAGTGCCCGAAACCGACACACGTGTATGATGAGGCTTATGAGTAGGGAAGAAGCTAGGGAAGTTTGGCTAGATTGTAGCAAGAGGAAGAAAGTCGTCTCTGCCTACCAAATCGGCACTGGCTGAAAATCAGCGCTGGTAGGTGTCTGATGCCGCAGCATAATGCTGAGCCAGTGTCCGATTCGCTACCACGAGGACACACACTCCGTGCTGTTTCTATCACATTGTTTGTTATCCTTCATTTGTCTATCTGTGTGTCTTCTGTGTAGCGAATAAATGTATTTCTTCTTCTTCTTCTTCTTCTTCTACCTCTACGGGAAAATGTCGTGATTGTATGTAAGTTATGGGTAAACTTTCACCACAATAATCAGACTCCTAGAAATAAGATAACTATAATTACTACTCTATCGCCATGTACCGTAAACCGGGGCTACTTTGATATACGGAGTGACTTGATAGCTTCTACCATTCCACACAAACATGTACCTACTTCTTTTAAAAGTTGGAACGCCTCCATGTTATGTTTATCGCCACAAGTGGTGCGCGTTTTTCCGTCTTTTTCATATGGCAAAAAAATATGAATGGTAAAGTGTGCGTTGGTCTTGATTTTGCCCTTCCCCCCTACAGCCAAAACTACAAATACTAAAAATCACAAAAAAACTTAAATGAAAGCACATTCTTATAATGAATTTAATAGGAAAACTATCACGACTAAGTAGACTTCATTGGTTCTTGAGTTACAAACGGTTTAAATGTTTTTACTTAACTTATTTGCGGTGTTGGTAAACTGACCGCGACCTATGTCGATGTTTGGCCATCACAGTTTTCAACACAGGTTTCAGTTTCCAACGGAGTTACAGTAACAAAGAGAGAAGCTAAGCGAGAGAACAATTTAAGACTGCGCCGAGCGTACGCCGGATGTACAGTGGCGCCCTCATTACTTTTATTGTGTTTTCTAATAAACTAAAGTATTTTCTTGAACTTGGACAAAATGTTTTTGTACTACAAATGAAAAAACAACTTATAGGGTATATCATACAGGGTGGTACTTGATAAACTGTAAATATTGAGAGGGGTGAAATTTTAGGTTGATTTATCGGTAAAACATTAATTTAAAATTTTTTTAGCTACTGGTTTTTTTTACATATTTTGAAACTTTTTAGTAAAGTTTGGGTAGTACATTTACTTGTGACGGTGTAACTTGTGATCTAAAAGATAAAACAAAATGCGTAGTATTAACATTAAGTAGTAAGGTTTATTATAATTGATAACAATATTAGACCAATTAAAAAAAAACAACTGACAACTACTTTTTTTTAATTTTTTTCACGATTTGCTCAATTTTCTGTACTTATTTCACTCACTCACTTTCAATCACTTTTTTTGCTTATTACTATTTTTCGTTTAATTTTAGATCTCAAAACGTTTTCAAATTATTTCAACTGATGGAAAAAGTTAATACAAAACTTACCAAAACCGAAGCATACATTTAAATTTAGTTTAACTATTCTACCTAAATGGCACTTTTTACGGATCCTCGTTGTGTGTTATTGTGCATGGACGTGAATGTCAACGAGTTTCGGGTTTCGTAAGTTTTAGATAAACTTTTCCCATCCGTTCAAATAATTTGAAAACGTTTTTAGATCTAAAATTAAACGAGGAATAGTAATAAGCAAAGAAAAAGTGGTAAAATATTTGCAAAATTTTGAGAAAATCGTGTTTTAATGAAAACAAAATGTTATTTTTTCAGTATTTTTTCACAAAAAAGCAGTTACTACATAACATACATATATAAACTCACGCCTTTATTCCCAGAGCGGGGTAGGCAGAGCTACAGAATTACCAACAACTCTAAAAACTTGTTTATAATTCTGTAACCACATTTTGCACACTTAGGCTAAGATGTTTACCAGTGTATTAGTGACAGGTTGCAAGCCCATCGCCTAACAGTACTAAGTACATACGCCTTTATTCCCTTAGCCGTCTCTTACGACATCCACGGGAAGACACGGAGTGGCACTATTCTAACCCGACAACCACACGGGTAAAAGCAGTTACTCAGTTGTTTTTTTTAATTGGTCTAATATTGTTATCAATTATAATAAACCTTACTAATGTCAATACTATGCACTTTGTTTTATCTTTATTGGGCTATTAGTTTAAAAGTTACACCGTCACAAGTAAGTGTACCTACTACCAAAACTTTATTAAAAAGTTTAAAAATCTGTAAAAAAAAATGTCTTACCGAAAAACTTAACCTATAATTTCACCCCTTTCAATATGTACAGTTTATAGAGAACCACGTGTATAGTTTAATAACAATTCACCTTCGAGTTATTAACTTAACGGAAAAAAGTGGCCACTTTTTCCCGTTAAGCTGAATACTCAAAGGGTAATTGTTATTAAAGTTTGTTACGTATCCCATAAATTGTGTTTTTACTTGCACTACTAAAACGTTTCGTCTGATTCCAAGGAAATTCTTTAGTTAATTAGAAAACCCAATAACAGTAATGAGGGCGCAACTGGACGCTTGACGTTTGCTCGGCGCAGTCTTAAAAGTTACTACCGACATTTTAATCGAAACAAAAACGTTAGAAGTACAATTAGGAAGAATCTAGAAGCAATAAGAAAGTATAAAACACAATAACACTACACAGCAAAATAGAAATAGGAAAGATAATTAGTTCGTTGCACTGAACTTACCCGTTTTTGGAATATCACCGATTTTAATTAAATACGAGTAGGTAGTAGGCACCTACACGTAAGTTAACAAGTGTTCCAGTAGAAGTTGAGGCGGTAAAGAGGATGAATGAAATGATCGCGGCCTTTTTACAACCTTCCGCCCATTTCGGTTAATTTTGAATATGAGAAGGGCGAACAAAGAAATGCTAGAATATAAAGCCAATTCGCGTCATGCGAGAAAATAACGGGTCATGTAGGTAAGATACCATCATACCCTTCATTATTTAAGAATTAATTAATTATTATGTGGAATAAAAGATGTAGTGACTAAGATTGAAAAGGGCATGCTTCGATGGTTCGGTCATTTGGAAAGGACGGATGAAAGAAGATTGACGAAAGAGATATACAGATCGAAAGTGAGTGGACGGGTCGGAAGGGGCCGCCCTAGGCGTACTTTTTCGAGTCAAATCGGTGAAATACTGGAAAAGGGCCGAATTTTAAGTACCCAAAACCGACGTGCGTGCATGACTCGATGTATGAATGTGGAAGAAGCGAAAGAAATTTGTCAAGATCGTAGCAAGTGGAAAGAAGTGGTCTCCGCCTACCCCTCTGGGAAACAGGCGTGATTTAATGTATGTATGTATGTAATTAAATATTGAATTACTATAATATCGAATAAACAATGAAAAGATTATTTATATTTAATACGACTCTAAATTAATAAAAGATTTAAATATTAGTAAAATTACACAGAATGGCAAGTAACGCCTTCTATCGGCTAAATGTCGCCAACCCTTGACAAAGATCGATTTATGACAAACGTATTTTAAATAATCTGTGGAATTGACAGTAATTAGTGAACAATTCACAGAAGGTGTTTTTAATATGTATTTAAGGGTCTATGACTGGCTGTCATTCTGAAAACATCTGTCCAATTATTGAATTTTTTGTAAATTATTATATCATTGATTTTGATTCGCAAACCCAGGGCATTTTTGTGGTACAACATGTAACATTGATGAAGAACTTGCATTAAATAAAATAACAGTGAAAAGATGGTTGAAAATGAGTTCGCGGTCAAAATCACACCAAGCCATTGGAGTGGTTGCTCGCCATCTTTTTATACATTTATAGCGACCCGCCCTCGCTTCGCTTCGGTCTATGTGAGTTTTCTGTAACACCCGTACATAAACCAGAATCTATTATACATTTATAAACCTTCCTCTTGAATCACTCTATCTATCAAAAAACCCGCATCAAAATCCGTTGCGTTGTTTTAAAGCTCTAAGCATACATAGGGACAGACAGCGAGAAGCGACTTTGTTTTATACTATGTAGTGATTTACTCCTAGGAGGAAAATGACGAGGAAAATGACGTTTTTCAAAAGAAAAGCATTCGAGCATGTTTGAGAAAAAATCTTTAAAGCGCTAGATTAAACCCGGTTGTTTTGAAAAAAACTTTGAAAAATGTCTCCATGAAACAAAGTATGTGAAAACAATGCATTTTCTTCATTTTAGACATAATGTTTCATGGAGACATTTACTGCTTAAGACGTACACAATCGATATCTAAATAGAAATAGTGTATGTTTTTTTTCAAAACAACCGGGTTCGATTCCCGAGCTGAGTACAGGTTTTTTTTAAATGTATGATTGCAGTTTTTCTTGTTATTAATTCGATGTCATGGTTCCTAAGAAGAAATTTTCGTACTATGTCGTATAGGTTTTTTTTTTTTTTTTTTATGTCATAGAGAAGACAAACGAGCACACAGGCCACCTGATGGTAAGTGGAAACTGTGACCCATAGACATTCGCATTCACAGGACTGCGATGCAATCCTAAGACTGCAAATGCGTTGCCAACCCTGAGGACTAAGATGGAATGCCTCTATGCTAGTCATTTCATTGGCTGTCTTATCCCCAAACCGGAACACAACAATGCGAACACTGCTGTTTGGCGGTAGGTTAATGGATAAGATGGTGGTAGCGATCCGGACGGGCCCTGCACAAGGTCCTACCACCCGCAAAAATTCAGACTTTCCCATACCTACTGACCGATATAAATGGGCCACCCTGTATATCCAGTTTCTTTAAGGCTCTTAAATATTGAATTTTCTACAGATACTTAATAAGAAATTGTGTTTCTTTATATTAAATTATTTCGTTAGTTTTGAAAGAAAAGTCGTATAGCTTCGCCATACGGCTCACTTATTTTCAAAAACTATCAAAGCGATTGGGTCCTTACCTGTGAAATTGGCGTTTTTTTACGTGTATTATTTCGTACGAAATTTATTCATTTCAATTTTAACTTCCAAATTTCAAATTCAAAATTGTTTATTTCAGAAATACTTTCCATATTGCACATAACAGTAAGACACAAATATACATACAAAAACTTCTATTTGACAGAAGGCCTGTGGGGTTTGTTCCAATGGTTCTGGAAGGAGCCATGAAACCTCTCTGCAATAGAACATAATATTAACATGCTGTTCGGGCTGCCCCGCAATCTGTGCAACAGGGATGCGACTCTTTTGCGCAGTATAGCAGTAAAGCCATCTGTGTGAGCATCCGCAAACATCCCCGTTATTGATGCATTCATCCACAAACACCAATCATGATCATTGATCATTATTTTATATTGATAAACCTTGGAATAATTGGTTGTTTTGCGAACTATATATGCTTAATTGGACTTTTTGGATGGGCTAAGGCATCTGTTGGGGCTGAGCTGTAGGCTACCAACTGGGTCCACAGGTGGCGGATAGTGGAACGGCCATCAGATATGGTGGTCAGCTGCGAATACACAAATAAGCAGTTCCAGACCAAAGAGCGGTAGGGTAGGAGGTTGTGGTGGTTAGTCTAGTAGGATAGGCTGACCTATAAAATGCCAAAAAGAACCAATGATTACCCTATGACATGGCGAGTATACGCCGCCATTAAATAAGCGTAATTCCTCTGACACTGGACAGCAGCGGTGTTAGTATGGGCAGAAGGCCGAAGAGAAGGGCTCTAGATGGGTTTCTGTCCCAACAGCAGTGGAAGGAAGTCCGGAAGCTGTACTGCGGTGTGGAAGGCAAGTGGGGCTACCACCACACTAAATGCCCTATTTATGGAGTAATGGAAATGAGTATTACTCCACCGACAAGAGCGAGGCTCTTAAATTAAGAGAGAGAGAGAAGGCATCTTTTAGGAGCAGCCTTTTTTTTGATCGAATTATTAATTATCAACGACGATTTTGACAATAAGAGTTTAACGTTCTATTAAGTCAATTTGATTGATGATTAAGTTCTCATGAAATAGTACATTATTGCCTAGGCGCGGAAAGTTAGGGATTTCCTGACGAGGCGGTTATACGAGTCAGGAAATCCTCGTTTCCGCCGAGGCATATATAGTGCTTTTCTCAAACAATGCGAGGAAATGATACAAATACATAATTATATGTAATTTTAAAAACCTTTGACAAATTCGGAGAGAATGTTTGAAAACTACCGAGTTAAGATAAATTCCCGCACAACGAGCCGCCGCCATCACCGCAGGCGTACGGGTTTTTTTTCACGTTCTTTTCGATTTTATATGCAATAGAGAGCACTTTTATGCGTTTATTTTACTCCTAGGAGGAAAATGACGCACTTCGCGTCTTCGTTTTTCAAAAGAAAGGCCATGCTTTCCGAGCATGTTTGAGAAAAACTCTTTTTTTATTCCCGGGTTAGATCTTGAAGCGCTTTAATCTACAGTCAAGTTTTGCCATGTGTTCATCTGGGCAGCACTTAGTTCAAATCCCATACAAAGGTGCCCAGTATTCTTTTTATCTCTTGAAACTTAATAGGTAGGCCAAGTCTAAGATATAATACTGTAGCTGCTATAACAATAAAAAAAGGGGCCGCAATAAGAATGGTACGGAACCCTTCAATACGATTAGAACCCAACCTCAGTACCTTATTGCGTTCAATACTTTCTGAATTAACGTGAATTATTCTGATAAAAGCGATATCATAAAACTAATAGGTGGTAAAACCAGCAATTAATTAACCTTAAAGATTAAATGATATCGCTAACTTGTGTATAAATAGCGTGTCTAGCGTAGCCTGGTATTGGTCTGTACTGCTGGTTAAACATGCGTGTCCTTATATTGCTGTCTCTTTTGGGCGCTGCCGTCGCCGGTAAGCTGTTCTTTTATTTAACCCCTAATACAGGTAGTGGTTTTAAGCTGTGTATTTATCTGTGGCTTCGTAGCCCCCAAACAAATAGACTGAGTTGATGCGATTCAAAAAAAAACCGGGAAAAAGCATGTCTGATCAGATCATGCTCAGAGTAGGGTTCCGAAACCGTTTCTATGTAAACGGTCGGTCAGTTTAATGTATCTATGTTTGTTTAGTCGCCTGTATCTCAGGAACCGATCAAATCTACTTAGTTGGTATAGTTTTTATTTAAAATCCGTTTATGTGTTTTCATTTAAATATTGTTTAGAATTATAGTATTTGTAGTTTGGACTGTGGTGGGACATTAACAAAGAATGGCAACACAACACAAAATTAAACAATAAAGAAAGGGAATTTAGATAGAGCAAAAAAAAAAAGCAATTGTAGCATAATGTTGCCATGGGTGATTTCTTGACGTCGAAATTGACACCAGTCAGCACTATGTCCCGGCCTGAAACCACGACGCTGATTTTCAGTGGCCCAGTGCTCCCAGTGGTATGTAATCTTTCTCTGAGTTAAGCTACGGACATGGCATGGTTTGACTACGGAAACTTAAAAACAACTCTTGTTTCTGATCAGCCTCGACAGCGAGCCCGCGCAATGGGCAACGCATCGTGGGTGGTGACCCCACCACCATCGACCAGCACCCCTTCATGAGCAACATGCAGAAACTCTGGTGGGGCGTCCTGTGGTACCAGACCTGCGGCGGCTCTCTGATCAACTCCCAGAGCGTGCTGACGGCAGCTCATTGCTACATGTAAGTATAAACTGTAAGTGCTGTCGGCCAAAAATGTGGTTTACCACCCTACGGTTGAAGTTAATTTTTACGTCATAATACAACAAGTTCGATTTACCTTTGTAATATTATGACTGTGACAAATGTCAACCTTAGCGATAGTTAGTCCTCAGAGAAACTTTTGTTAAAACTGGTAGGCCACTTTCCGTGTAGACCGACCGTAAGTAACTATTTGAAATGAAAAATCATCTTTGGTTTTGTGAGCTTCCTGTATCACCCGTATATAAACCAGAATTGATTGTAAGTACTTAAAAAAACTTAAGTAAAAAATATTTTAAATCCACTGCGTGGTGTAGGTAGAGTTAACGGATATAATTATAGACAGATGCGGTAACCGATTTCGTTTTATACTATTTAGAGATTAAGAAGATAAAAAAGTGGGTTAGTTATTTGATAACGTAGGTAGTTAGTTAGTGAGGTGTTGAAAGTGAGGCCATGCTTTGTTCTCTTGGATGTTGTCTATTATATGTGTTTTTATTATATTTACATACATACATAATCACGCTTGTTTCCCAGAAGGGTAGGCAGAGACCACTTCTTTCCACCTGCTACGATCCCGACAAATCTCTTTCGCTTCTTCCAAATTCATACATTGAGTCGAGGTACTTAAGATTCGGTCCTTTTCCAGTATTTCTCCGATTTGATTCGAAAGTTAGCCTAGGGCAGCCTTTTCCGACCCTTCCACTCACTTTTGATCTGTATATCTCTTTCGTCAATCTTCTTTCATCCATCCATTTTTATTATTACGATATTTTTTTTTAGTGGTGACACCGCTGGATCCTGGCGAGTTCTGCTGGGTACATCCTTCGCTTCCAGCGGCGGCAGCACCCACCCGGCATCGGCTCTGCTCCTCCACCCCGGATACAACGACTTTACCATTGACAACGACATTGCCATTGTCCGTCTGGCCGTCCCAGCGACGTTCAACAATGTCGTTGCAGCTGTGGGGATCGCTGGTCCCAACTACATTGCCCCTGATGGCGCTACAGTCACCGCTATCGGATGGGGTGCTCTTTCTGTAAGTAACCATGTGTGTCGAGTATCAAGACTACTAAAGTTCTTAGTCGTTGAT
This sequence comes from Acleris laterana, assembly GCA_963966035.1. Taxonomy (NCBI): domain Eukaryota; kingdom Metazoa; phylum Arthropoda; class Insecta; order Lepidoptera; family Tortricidae; genus Acleris; species Acleris laterana. The sequence goes on along the minus strand of OZ014458.1, from coordinate 2,077,858 downwards.
ATATGTTAAAAACAGTAAAGCGCATAGATCCCGCCCTTTTAGATTTTTTAGAACGGGGCAAATATACCGCTTACACACAAATATTCGCTAGATTTGTAGATGGGCCCCCAACTAGGCTAAACGCGTCGTCGAATTAAATACTACCCTTTTGTTCCAGTCTGCGGGTCAATTCCCTGAGCAACTCCGGCACGTGGACATCAACATCATCAGCCAGGCTTTCTGCGTCGAGCGCTACGCTTATCTAAAGACCCTGCCAGGCTTCCAGGACTGGCCTGATGTCACAGACAACATGATCTGCGCCGGTATCCAGCACATCGGCGGTAAGGACGCCTGCCAGGGTGACTCCGGTGGCCCGCTCGTCCACAACCGCGACGTCCTCGTCGGCGTCACCTCCTGGGGCTACAGCTGCGCCCACCCCGACTACCCCGGCGTCAACGCTCGCGTCTCCAGATACACTGACTGGATCGTCGCCAACGCTTAATACAACGTTTTAAGACGCTAAATAAATTATGTAATTTTACTTTGGTTTTTGTTTTACGCCTTTCAATCAAGCGGTAGAAAGAAGAGAGAGTTTACAGATTAAAATATCTTGCTAAGTCCAGGTTCTAGGTATGATTTTAGTGGTTATGTCAAAAGTCTTAACAGCCAAGACCTTTTAGGGAAAGAGGAATAGGAAAAGTTGACCGGAAAAAAAAAGATAGGAAAATGTCGGTCGGGTTAGTTAGTTTAAAAATACATAACTCCAAGCACTCACTGCGCATGTTCAGTGGGGTTTGTAGGTAATAGGTAAGAGTGTCTGAAAAATGGATGAATGAATGGATGGATGAAAGAAGATTGACGAAAGAGATATACAGATCAAAGTGAGTGGAAGGGTCGGAAATGGCTGCCCGGAGAAATACTGGAATAGGGCCGAATCTTAAGTACCCGAAACCGACGTGCGTGCTTGACTCGATGTATGAATGTGGAAGAAGCGAAAGAGATTTGTCGGGATCGTTGCAGGTGGAAAGAAGTGATCTCTGCCTACCCTTCTGGGAAACAGGCGTGAATATGTATGTATGTAAATATAATAAAAACACATAGAATAGACAACATCCAAGAAAACAAAGCATGGCTGGGATGGCTAGCTTCGTAGGAAAGGTCACTACCTCACTATCCTCACTAGCCATTTCCTCACTCCAGCCACGAGACTCATGCAAACCTATCTTTAAGAAACATAAACTTCTGTCATTACCGTCCTTGTATATTTATGAAGTAGCCATATTTGTATTTGTTAACAGGAACCTATTTTCGCGAAATTGTGATGTCAAAGCTTATAACCATATGTCAAGGCAGCGGAACTTACTGTTCACGCCCAAATGTCGCTTAAAACAAACGACTCGCAGTCCCTACTATATGTGCCTGAAAATATTTAATAGGCTTCCTAGGGACATAAAAGAGCTACCTTTAAAAATGTTTAAAAGGAAACTATATGTTTGGTTGTCTGAACTATGTGTGTACTATGTGAGTGATTTCTTAAATATTAAAACTGTCAGCAGAATATAGGCTAAGTTTAGGATTAAGAATACTCTTTATTTGGCATGAAATGCGAAAGATCATTATGTACAACTCTAGATATAAGTTTGCATGCTCATCCGAGCAGAATGTGGCGGAATACTTGATGAGAATATAATATTATAAATATCTGTCTCAACCCATGTTCAGCAAATAAACTATTTCATTTCATTTCATTTCATTTCATTTCATTTCGTTTCATTTTATTTCATATCAACTAGGTAAACCACGCTATCAAATAACTAACCCACTTTTTTATCTTCTTAATCTCTACATAGTATAAAACGAAATCTGTTACTGCATCTGTCTATAATTATATCCGTTAACTCTACCTAGACCACGCAGAAGTTAAAAATATTTTTTCACTTAAGATTTTCATGTACAATCAATTCTGGTTTATATAAGGATGATACAGGAAGCTCAAATAAACCAAAACGAAGCGAGGGCGGGTCGCAAGATGATTTTTCATTTTAAATAGTTACTTACAAAGTGGTCTACCAGTTTTAACTAAAGTTTCTCTGAGGTCTAATTATCGCTAAAGTTGACACTTGTCACTGTCATAATATTACTGCAAGGGCAAATCGAACTTGTTGTATTATGACGTGAAAAAGAACTTCAACCGAAGGGTGGTAAACCACGTTTTTGGCCGACAGCACTTACAGTTTATACTTACATGTAGCAATGAGCTGCCGTCAGCACGCTCTGGGAGTTGATCAGAGAGCCGCCGCAGGTCTGGTACCACAGGACGCCCCACCAGAGTTTCTGCATGTTGCTCATGAAGGGGTGCTGGTCGATGGTGGTGGGGTCACCACCCACGATGCGTTGCCCATTGCGCGGGCCCGCTGTCGAGGCTGATCAGAAACAAGAGTTATTTTTTAAGTTTCCGTAGTCAAACCATGCCATGTCCGTAGCTTAACTCAGAGAAAGATTACATACCACTGGGAGCACTGGGCCACTGAAAATCAGCGTCGTGGTTTCAGGCCGGGACAATAGTGCTGACTGGTGTCAATTTCGAGGTCAAGAAATCACCCATGGCAACATTATGCTACAATTGCTTTTTTTTTTTGCTCTATCTAAATTCCCTTTCTTTATTGTTTAATTTTGTGTTGTGTTGCCATTCTTTGTTAATGTCCCACCACAGTCCAAACTACAAATACTATAATTCTAAACAATATTTAAATGAAAACACATAAACGGATTTTAAATAAAAACTATACCAACTAAGTAGATTTGATCGGTTCCTGAGATACAGGCGACTAAACAAACATAGATACATTAAACTGACCGACAGTTTACATAGAAACGGTTTCGGAACCCTACCCTGAGCATGATCTGATCAGACATGCTTTTGCCCGGTTTTTTTTTGAATCGCATCAACTCAGTCTTTTTGTTTGGGGGCTACGAAGCCACAGATAAATACACAGCTTAAAACCACTACCTGTATTAGGGGTTAAATAAAAGAACAGCTTACCGGCGACAGCAGCGCCCAAAAGAGACAGCAATATAAGGACACGCATGTTTAACCAGCAGTACAGACCAATTACCAGGCTACGCTTAGACACGCTATTTATACACAAGTTAGCGATATCATTTAGTCTTTAAGGTTAATTAATTGCTGGTTTTACCACCTATTAGTTTTATGATATCGCGTTTATCAGGATAATTCACGTTAATTCCGAAAATTCTGAGCGCAATAAGGTACCTGAGGTTGGGTTCTAATCGTATTGAAGGGTTCCGTACCATTCTTATTATAGCCCCCATTTTTTGTTGTTATAGCAGCTACATATCTTAGACTTGGTCTACCTATTAAGTTTCAAGAGATAAAAAAATACGTTTCTTGTATGGGCACCTTTGTATGGGAGTTGAACTAAGTGCTACCCAGATGAACACATGATTCATGTTCCTTGGGAAAATTTGACTGTAGATTAAAGCGCTTCAAGATCTAACCCGGAAGAAAAAAAAAGAGTTTTTCTCAAACATGCTCGAATGCTTTTCTTTTGAAAAACGAAGACGCGAAGTGCGTCATTTTCCTCCTAGGAGTAAAATAAATGTATAAAAGTGCATATAAAATCGAAAGGAACATGAAAAAAATCCAGTACACCCAACTTGTGGGTGCAGTGTGGGGCGGCCCCGGGCGCCTGCGGTGGTGGCGGCGGCGCGTTGTGCGTGAATCTATCTTAACTTATACTCGGTAGTTTTCATGATCATCCTGGCGGCTTCGATATTTTTGACTTCTGTAATTTCCGATATCTTTACCTAATTGTATGTTACGACTTTATTGAAAAGTCGCTGCTCCTAAATTTATGACGCATTATATGGGCCGATATTATAAACCTTATCTAGCGTAATTAATATATTGAAATTTAATGCTACTCCGAAATATTTCGGTACCTTGACCGCTACCATATATAAGATGGCGACTGTATATTTGTGTCTTACTGTTATGTGCAATATGGAAAGTATTTCTGAAGTAAACAATTTTGAATTTGAAAATTTTTAACTTGAATAACAACGGCTATAAGGATGGATGAAAGAATATTGACGAAAGAGATATACAGATCGAAAGTGAGAGGATGGGTTGGAAGGGGCCAGGCGTACTTTTTCAAGTCAAATCGGAGAAATACTGGAAAAGGGCCGAATCTTAAGTACCCGAAACCGACGTGCGTGCTTGACTCGATGTATGAATGTGGAAGAAGCGAAATAAATTTGTCAAGATCGTAGCAAGTGGAAAGAAGTGGTCTCTGCCTACCCCTCTGGGAAACAGGCGTGATTTAATGTATGTATGTTAGTGACAGGTTGCAAGCCCATCGCCTAACAGTACTACCAGGCCTTTATTCCCTTAGTCGCCTCTTACGACATCCACGGGAAGACATAGAGTGGCACTATTCTAACCCGGCAACCACACGGCACAACATGGGATTAGTAGACTAAATGTATGTTATATACATGCCATGTGACATACATGGCATTATAATTCGTAATAAATAAAAATTCACACAAAATGTTGTTAAATTATACCACCAAAAAATATTCATTTATTTTTGTCGTACACTTCGTAAGTCGTTAATAGTACATTGTGTATTAAGGGTGGTAAAGACAGAGTTACAAACGAGAGCCTGTTAGAAGCCCGAAGCCGAAGGCTGAGGGCTTTAATGAGTCGAGCTTTGTATTTCCTTTACCACCCGTGTAACATACAATGTTTTTCATCACTATTGCGAGGAAATGAAATAAAATCAGACAAAAGATCATATTTTTAACTTATTAGTGACAGACTACATCATTGTCTGTGACTTACCACAGATAATGTCAAACGTGTTCGGAGTCCGATTCTAGTAACATATGAGATCAATAGTTTATTATGCGAGATTTTTAGGAAATAGTATTCAACTGACATTTTATCTCGAATGAAACTTCATATCGAATGGCACAAGAATTGGGGTCCTGACATATTGTGATAGTTTGAGTCCACGTATAATATTTAAAAAAAGCTATTACGCACGTTAAGGGCGTAATGGTAAAAAAAGGCCCGCGGGTATTATTTTGGATTTACGGTCGATTTTTCTAGCATGTTATAGGTAGGACACTATTTACGAGCAAGTGTGATGAAAATTGAATTAAGCAAAAAGTTTTGACTTTTTTTTTTATTAGCCTAGTGTAGTGCCCCACTGCTGGGCAAAGGTCTCCTCCCTTGATTTTCATACCCCTCTCTCTGTGACGATCTCCGGCCAATCCTTCAGAAACCCGAATCCTTTAGACTTATTAAAGCTATAGCATTTTTTTTTAAAGGAAGTAAATCGTCAGGTGTTAACGCCAATTTGTAAAATGATGGTCAATATGCTATTAAAAGTTTATTGGTGCTATATTAGACGATTTTCAATAGGTACTAACATTTTAGTCAATTATGATTCCAGATCCAATAAAATCTACTTAGTCGTGATAATGTTTAAGATGTTTTTTAGAATTTTGTCGTTGTAGTTTAGGTTGTAGGGGATGGGGTTGCGTAACGCGTAACTCTCCAAAAATTACACTTTTAGAGTTCAATACTTTCTAAACAGTATCACAAAAAAACCTTTGTAACATAGTGTATTAATGAAATAAAAAAATAATTAAGAAGTTAAAATTGAAATGAATAAATTTCATACGAAATAAAACACGTAAAAAAATGCCAATTTAAAAGGTAAGGACCCAATCGCTTTGATAGTTTTTGAAAATAAGTGAGCCGTATGGCGAAGCTATACGGCTTTTTTTTCAAAACTAACGAAATAATTTAATATAAAGAAACACAATTTCTTACTATATAAGTATCTGTAGAAAATTAAATATTGAAGAGCCTTAAAGAAACTGGATATACAGGGTGGCCCATTTATATCGGTCAGTATGGGAAAGTCTGATCCTATACGACATACGAAAATTTCTTCTTAGGAACCATGACATCAATTTTAATAACAAGAAAAACTGCATTCATACATTTAAAAAAAACCTGTACTCAGCTCTGTAATCGAACCCGGTGGTTTTGAAAAACAACTTACACTATTTCTATTTAGATATCGATTGTGTACGTCAAGCAGTAAAATGTGTCTCCATGAAACAAAGTATGTGAAAACAATGAATGAAAAAATGTTTCATGGTGAAATCCGTCTGTGAAGGCCTTTACTTCCTGGGGTTGAGGCCTTCGTGCAATGTATTGCTTCGGGTTGAAGATGAATTTGTTTCGGTACCTAGGTCGGTTGCTGTTTCGATGAGATTCCTCCAACAAATTCATAAAATATTTCAGTGCGTGGTACCCTAGCAGGTTTCCACAAGTGTAAAGTGACGTACCACTTTTACCATGACGTACCACTTTTACCATGACTTACTAAATTAGTTCAGTTTAGGTTGAGATAAAGGGATAGAGCTGTATAACTCCTATAGCTCTGTCCCTTTCTCTCAGCCTAATCTGAACTACATAGCAATGTCATAATACCCCTACAGGTAATGAGATTACATTTAGCGGAACAGCAATATTAGAAATTGAATTAAAAACATCAACAACAACATTATTATTTGATCGTCTTTGAAAAATACTTTTCCTTTTTACTTATAATATAACTTTAATATTAGGAACTTAAATATCGCTTCAAAGAAGAACATTCCTTTGATTTTGGTCCTAATTTCATAGAAATCATTAATTGAAGAATTTTCACGCCCGTTCCTTTTTCATTTTAGGTCTTGCCTATTTTACGACGCAATACGTATTGCGAAATATGAAAAGAATATTTATTTCTAGCGCATTGAGAGAACAGCGTTCTAATGGTTATTTTTATATTGAGTAAAGCCGTATTGCTTTTGAGATGTTTACCGTATTGTTTATAGCTTGGTTGCTATTACTGTCAAGTAAATAAAAAGGTAAACAATAGGATAACATTTCAAATGGAGATAGGGTCAGGTGGTAAACAATGAACCGGTGGTACACAACGAACCAACGCTTTATTTTAAAAACGCGACGTTACCAAACCGTGCCGCGAGTAAAAATGTACTTTAATTTGGTGGCGCCACTCGCCCCCCAGTCGGCGTCCAGCCAGCGTCAAAACCGCACGTGTGACAAGGTGTTTTGTGATTTTCGGCACAAAAACAAGGAAAAAAATAAGTGTTTTGACGTTTTATTTTACTTATATGTTGTCAATTTTAGAACATTCCGTTTTTTTAGCTGTCTTGGCTATCGCTTAGAAATACTGTGCCGTCTCCATCTTGTGTCGTATTTTTTTAAACTAACCTAAAACAACGAAAGGTGTAGATGGTACACAGTGTCTCACGAGGATAGGGTACACATTGACCCAGCGGAATGTGTTACAGCTATTGGTACACAATTTAAGTTTTACTGATATATGTTAAAGAATTAGATATATGATTATAGTTAAAAAATTTGATGTTATGATATTAAATTAGAACTATGTTGCAATAATTGAAGGCATAACATTGTGGTTTAAGACAAATATTTAGATTTTTATATTACGTTACGCCGGTTTGCGACTATTAATTAAAATAAATATAACCTTTTCTCGAAATAAATATATTGTTTTATTAATCAGCTTAATATTTTCCGAAATCAGTTCACATAGAGTCCGCTAATTTAAGTTTAATCTATGCACCATCTATCATCATCATCATCATCAACATCATCATCATCTATGTCTATCTATGTGTACTCGGTAGGTTCATTGTATGCCTACCCCCGGATCATTGTGTACTTATTGTTGGACACAATGAACCATTTCTCATGTTTTAAAAAAGTTAAAAAATCTCTACTTCTATTCAATTTTATGATAAGATTTGAATGCAAAATTAAAGCCAAATAAATAATAAATCGCCGAGCAAAAAAATATTTGTAATACTTTCGCATAGGAATAAATTATGGAATTTCAAACTTTTTGTGGTTCATTGTTGGCCACCTCACCCTACCTTTTTTTGACCGTAAATAATTTGTATCGTTATCGTTTCCCAACAGTGTCTTTTACCAATCCATTTTTTTCTGTAACAAATAGAGCTAAAGGCCGAGCCGCTATGTTTATACGCACCGAGTACTCAGCCAAGAGCAGTCTCACCCCGTTTGCTCGGTACGTGTGATCAAGGCATAAATGAAGTACCGTAAAACGGGGTCAGTAGGAGTTAAGGGGTAAGTAGGGACACAACTTGTTGGTTCAACTCGGTCAGCCATGAATTACTTACTACTCATCAAATTGATAAACATAGCACTCGAAATGTTTAAATCATACCTTTCGGAGCGCTACCAGGTAGTCAAAATAGGAGATTATGAAATTAGTCCGATGTGGTGTGCCCCAAGGATCTATTTTAGGACCCCTGCTTGTTCTTATTCATATTAACAATATATGTAATTGAGATCTGAGATACAGCCCCTAAAACCCACTTAAAGTTAATACAAACGACCCAAAATAGGCAAATCAAAACATTATTTCACTATAATTTTCTAACACCTACAAAAAAAAATCTATCAGCAAACCGGATTAATGAACATTGCGCAAACGTATGTTTATAGCGTGTAACTAGTATGTATGTATGTATGTAAATTAACAATTACAAAACATGTTTGCATCAATATAAATAATGTACATAGGCGAACTTTACCCACATGGGATCTCTTCCAGTTAACCTTGGAGTAGAATAAGCAAGGACAATGCCGAAGGACAGACATTTCATTTTGAACTAAACGTCATATCGACTGATCAAACTTCTTTGTTTTTCGGAGATGTTCGAAATTTGATTGAAATAATATAATCGAAATCGATGTTATTATTGAGCAATAGTAACATTTCTACAGATAAGAAATTGGTTCTAACAAAACAGACTATTTTTATGGTGGTCATAATGTGCGGTTCTTGAACTTATCATGGAGAGTTTATGATATTTGGGTAGATAAAAAGATAAAGGAAATAATACATAAATATACAGCAATTTTTTTTTTGTTCAACTGTTATTAATTTTTAATTTTAATAATCATGTCATATAGGTACTTTATTTTATCTCAAAGAAGCAAACAATTTAAAGGAATGATAAATAAAGCAAATGTACATATACCTACAAATCTTTACCTTTTTTTCTTTTTAACATCTAGCTTTTATATTTTCGTAACCAAATTACCTAAATTATAAACCTTCATTTGTATTAAATTAACAGCACGATTACGAGATGCCACATCTAGTTGTTCTAACTCCGTCACTAAGCCAGTGTTGTTTACCACTTACCGGGTAATTACCGGGTAATTCTTATCTGGATAAAAATTGTGACGGTAAATGTTTATTGGTATGTGTTTTTTTCTTATGTTCTCACGCTCATTGCATATTTTAAGACTGCGCCGAGCGTACGCCAGATGTACAGTGGCGCCCTCATTACTATTATTGTGTTTTCTAATAAACTAAATTATTTTCTTTAAATTGGTTGGTAGGTTTTTGTACTACAAATGAAAACACAACTTATAGGGTTTATCACATAGTTTGATAACAATTCACCTTCGAGTTATCAACTTAACTGAAAAAAGTGGCCACCTTTTCCCGTTAAGCTGACTACACTCAAAGGGTAATTATTATTAAAGTTTGTTACGTATCCTATAGGTTGTGATTTTACTTGCGCTACAAAAACGTATCGTCTGATTGCAAAGAAATTCTTTATTTAATTAGAAAACAATAACAGCAATGAGGGCGCCATTGGCCGCTCGACGTTTGCTCGGTGCAGTCTTAATGTTAAGTTCTCATGTAAGCGAATTGTACAATTCTTTATGAGAATAAATAATCTTTACAACTTAAAATAAGTCTTAACTTGTTACAAATAAGAACAAGTATTAAACGGACAATAACGCTACCGTAAAGCTACACAACTATGGTCCTGGCCTACAATAATAGTCCAATTTTACTTATCATATTATTCTGAAAATATGATAGCTTTAGCTATAGCTTGAGTTTAGAGCAATCGATTTTAGGCTAAACAGTACACATACCCAGCAATAATAGCCGTAAGGTATCATACTTTAGATTAATGTAATGAGGAAAATTGGACTATTGTTACAGGCTAGGACCATAGTTGTGTAGTTTTACGGTACGTCTATTAACATATACCGGTTAACTGGGATATCCAAGCGGCGAGATTAAGTAGTCCCGTCAGTGCGAACAAAACACATTGTAGCGCGTGCATTTTCAATTTAGCAGCACGATGGGTCGAACGTATAAGGCTGCTTAATTGAAAATGCACGCGCTACAATGTGTTTTGTTCGCACTGACGGGACTACTTAATCTCGCCGCTTGGATATCACTCGACAGTCCGCACGACCGGCGTTGTTTACAGAATCACTACCCTGCACTCGTGGCTAGATCATTTTGAGCATGTTATTCTGCTTAAGTACTTTTGATGCTGACTGTACCAAAGTGTGCAGCTACTCGTACTTAGCTGCCTGTACGTAGGCAATACGCAGCATTCAATATAGTAAATTACCCGTATTAATCGAAATATACACTTGAACAGTCATACGACCAAAACAACGTTACTCAAAACAATAGCCAGTTGAATCTCGAACTTTATGCCATTATGATAGGAATCGAATTTTAATGGATTGAATGAGGGCTTTGTGTTTATTTGGGTCGGTTATGTAAATGAATTTAACGTAACAGACATAGGGATGATTAATTGCCTGTTATTGCGTGTGACATCATTACTTAAGCCAGTGGTTCTCAACCGGTGCGAGAGCTTAGGGAGTGGTCCACAGCAGGGTTCAAATAAAATATATTAACATATTTAAACTCACGCCTTAATTCCCAGAGTGGGATAGGCAAAACTACACAATTACCAACAACTCGAAAAACTTGTTGATAGTAAAGTTCTGTAACAAAATAACGCAACTAAATTGAGGTTTTAAAATAAACTTGCTATGCATAAGGTAAACGATAATACGCTTCTTTCAGTACCATCGTGTAGAGCTCTATAGGTTAGGTTAGGTTAGTTTTATAATTTATGGGATACGTAACAAACTTTAATAACAATTACCCTTTGAGTAGTCAGCTTAACGGGAAAAGGTGGCCACTTTTTTCCGTTAAGTTGATAACTCGAAGGTGAATTGTTATCAAACTATGTGATTTACCCCATAAGTTGTATTTTGATTTGTAATACAAAAACCTACTGACCAATTCCAAGAAAATACTCATTATCCATTAACCTACCGCCAAACAGCAGTGTTCGCATTGTTGTGTTCCGGTTTGCGGATAAGACAGCCGGTGAAATGACTAGCATAGAGGCATTCCATCTTAGCCTCAGGGTTGGCAACGCATTTGCAGTCTTAGGATTGCATTGCAGTCTTGTGATTGCAAATGTCTATGGGTCACAGTTTCCACTTACCATCAGGTGGCCTGTGTGCTCGTTTGTCTACTAGATGCCATAAAAATAATAAAAAAAACTTTAGTTTAATAGTAATGAGGGCGCCACTGTACATCCGGCGTACGCTCGGCGCAGTCCTTAATAATAATAGCCCTTAGAGATGACGCGGTACTTTCAAGAGATCAATGCCTCTTATTGACCTCGTAACACAATCCCTAAGTTGCCAGGATATTGTCAATCAAGTGACATATGATTGTCATGTTGGACATCCTTTAATAGTATCAGCGTATCCGGTAAAATATGTCAACATCCGGTCAACGATATCAACATAATTCGCTCTCTTATTGCCGTATCCCAAATATTTACACACAATTACGAGTATAGGATAGTAGGGTAGATTTATGTGTGGCAATTGAATATTAACTGTAATGTTGAGGCAGAAAGTAGGTCACAACAGGGGTCTTTGATACGATTGTGAATGCTATTTGAGTTTGATGCTATTTGATGAGGGGTGTACCCGTGTGGTTGCCGGGTTAGAATAGTGCCACTCCATATCTTCCAGTGGATGTCGTAAGAGACGGCTAAGTTAATAAAGGCATATAGTACTGTTAGGCGATGGGCTTGCAACCTGTCACTAATACACTGGTAAACATCTTAGCCTAAGTGTGCAAAATGTGGTTACAGAAATTATCAACAAGCTTTTAGAGTTGTTGGTAATTCTGTAGCTCTGCCTACCCCACTCTGGGAATAAAGGCGTGAGTTTATGTATGTATGTATGTATGATGAGGGGTTATCGATTCGCTTTAGTCCCATCTCGTAGCCAGATTTGGAAGCCAGCTTCGAAATGGGAAAAATAATATCAATTGGAAGCTGACTACGAAACAGGAATTCTTTAGTCCCATCTCGTAGCCACATTTGGTAGCTGGCTTCGAAATAGGAAAAATAATCCCGATTCGAAGCCGGCTACGAGACGGGAAAATGCATTTCCCATTTCGAAGAGGCTACCAAACCTGGCTACGAGATGGGAAGAGCATTCCCATTTCATATCTGGTTACGAGACGGGAAAATGCATTTCCCATTTCGAAGCTGGCTACCAAACCTGGCTACGAGATGGGAAGAGCATTCCCATTTCATATCTGGTTACGAGACGGGAAAATGCATTTCCCATTTCGAAGCTGGCTACCAAACCTGGCTTCGAGATGGGAAAAGCATTCCCATTTCATACCTGGCTACGAGACGGGAAAATGCATTTCCCATTTCGAAACTGGCTCCAAACCTGGCCACGAGATGGGACTAAAGGATCAATTCATCGATTGAACCATTTCATCGAACGCTTTATTCTGTTGAATCCATGATGTATTCAGAATATCTTAAAATGCATTACGTAAATTGAGTTAGACGTGTTACTACCAAAAAAAAAAGAACTCATGCCGAGAGAAATGACATGAAGTGAAAATTCAGCGTAATGATACGTTCGTGTGTTTTGATAAAATAATAGGTCCAAAAAATCCCGAATACTATTTATTTTAAAGTTTTATGTTTATGGCAAGGTTTAACCAAATGCACGCACAAGCTTCCTGTTAGAAAGCGAAGTCTGAGGCCTATAGACTAGTATAGACGCATTCCCTGCATTAGGCTTGGACCGGGCATGTTTGTCACATGCACCCACAGAGGTGGGCCAATGCGGCAACCTACTCCCCTTGGACGGCTACAGACGGCGAGGCAGACCTAAACTGAGAAGGCGGAATGACTTGGACGAAGATTGCCACAGACAGAAAGGTGTAGAAATCGAGGGAGGAGGCCTTTACCCAGCAGTTGGACACTATACAGGGTGACACCTAAGACGTAATACAACATTTTATTTTCTAGATCTACTCATCAGTACGATCAACTTTTACTATGGGACTAATATCGAAATCGGTAGATTTTTTTTTAATCTCCCATACTAAAAGCAATCAGCTGGTTTCACAATTTGTATGGAGACGTCGATTTTGTGTTTACGTTTTCGAAGTTGGTCCCATATTAATAGTTGATTGTAATCATGAGTAGATTCGGGAAATTACATTTTGTATTACGTCTTAAGTGTCACCTAGTATTAGGCTAATCCATTCTAATATTATAAATGCGAAAGTGTGTCTGTCTGTCTGTCTGTCTGTTACCTCTTCACACTTAAACCGCTAAACCGATTGAAGTGAAATTTGGTGCAAAGATAGTTTGAATCCTGAACAAGGAGATAGGATTTTTTTTTTCCCAAAATTCATCTCCTGAGGGTGTGAAATAGAGGGTGAAAAATTGTATGGAGCTACGATATAAACGAGTTCCACGCGGACGGAGTCACGGGCAGAAGCTAGTTAATAATAATAAAAGTAAATGTGCTTTAATTAAGGATACGTAACTCTAGCGTTTAAATATTTCATTTAGAGTTAAATTTTCCGTTTCGGACGAGGCTTTAACTTTATCCTTTGTGTTGTTACGATCCATAAAGCTGGTAATACTTCATAATTTTCTGTAAATACTATTTGAATTCAAAAAAATGTGTTCTTTTCGAGTGTGATACGAAAAGTATTCCACACACCTATTTGCGTTATCTCCGTTACGTAAAATACTTGCTCCGTCGGCTTTATTTTCATCGTTAAATATGTTTATTACGGTCGTAAAATTTGCACTTTCATTGTCGATTTTAACATCGTGCCTCGATGATTTGAATACTTCATTTCAATTGTCGTTTTCGTGCCGAGTGTGTTTGACGAAGTGTTTTGGAATCGCTGAATATTTCTTTATTTTGTTACTTTTATTCATTTTTATTCTAAAACTGGAGAAAATATCGTTTACCACGTGTCGTATGGCGTCCGTCATCGTGGAGATCTTTCGGGACCGCTCAAGTCCGTAATTCGGGTTGACAAAACAAACAATTGCAAAATGGATGACTACTCTCGAAGACAGCATGATGGAATCGACACTTTTCGAATTGATCAAGACAACGCAAGCTTCTAGTGATTCAAATGATTTGTGAAATGTTTTAAAGTTAATTTCCTTTATTTTTTGTTTTATTTCTTGTAAAATTTAAAAGTTGCAATGTTTACTGCTTTTCGATATCTTTTACGCAATACGCAATTGAATCTTTACCGCCATTGTAGCAAACCGTTTCTGAAACGATTAAAAGATTGAATAACGCCAATCAGAGTTCCAAGTTTGACTTTGGAACCCTAACCGAAGTCAAAGTAAGGAACCCTTGTAGTTTCACCATGTCTGTCTGCCTATGTGTCACACTCACTTTTGGTCAGAAACTACCTATTAACTTGAAATTTAAGGCATTATGGGACCAAGTCAACTTAAGATTTAGTCCGATTCAATATCAAGGCATTATAAGACAATTCAGTCGTAATAAAATGTACTCAGTTAAATGAATCAGTGAGTCAATAAGTAGGTAAGTAATGATAGGGTAGTAAAAGCAGTCATAGAAGAAGGTCAATATGTTGTTTTAAATTTCAAGTTTAGGTTTGGGATACAGGTGTTACGAATTTTAGTAATGGTAATATTAAGGATACGGTGTTTAAAGAAAAAACTGGTATTTGGCATGTAGGCATAGACGTGTATTGGTAACAGGGTATTAAGACTTGTCGTAATTAAACTTCTTTTAAAATGGTAGGTAGGTAAAAATACTGTGGGACGGTTAAAACATTTTAGTACATGCTAGGTGGCATGTACAACTGGGATAATATATCATTATTTCTTGCCAGGCTTTCCTTTTGTTGTTGGTGTTTCAGATTCTCTTTTATTTTTGTATCAGCTCGTTTATGCACTTTGGTGTTTACTACTTTATTGTTGAGGTATCCAATTATCTGATCTATTTGGCTGTCTAACTGTCGAACTATGGAAGTTTCTACGGGTTTCTTTATTGGAAGACCAATTCCATCAATTTTTATTCTAGGGGGTCTAATAACTTCATTTCTTGCATCGAAACTTAGCTGTTTCTTTGATTCATATTCTTTGGAATTTTGTTGTTCCTTCAGTTCCAAACTTTCAAAACTTAGTGGTTTCTTCAGATCATATCCTTCGGAATTGGGTAGTTCTTTCGGTTCCAAACCTTTTAAACTGTGTTGTGTTTTTGGGTCGAAATCTCTGTCACTGTGTGGTTTCTTACGCTCGAATCCTCTTAATCTTTGGTATTGTATTTTTGGTTCTAAATCTCTGAAATTGTATTTTTCATTTAGGTCGAAACCCCTGAAATTGAATTCATTAATTTCGAAACCTGCGGCAGTATGAGTTGACTGCGATTGGAAATTGGGATTATAATGTATTTTTGGGCCTTCAGAATTTTGTAGGTTTTTCTGTTCAACACTTTGAAAATTTTCTTTGAATGCTTCTAAATCTTCAATACTTGGTTGATCAAAAACCAACAATAATTCTTGCAAAGCATTCAGATCAGGTTCAGGTTGCTCAATTTCAAGGGAGTTACTCCATATTGTTTGTTCCTCCGGTTCATAATGCAAAATTTGTTTCAAAAGATCAGAGTAATTACTAAATCTAGTATTTTGTTTTAATTTAGGCTTGCTTCTTATTTTAGAATTAATTACAGCTTGATCTCTATCTGTTTCGTTTGATGCACCTTCCTTATTATCAACCAATGATTTTACGTTCATATCTAGTTCATGCCCAGGTGCAGCGACAGATATTTCCGTAGTAACTTTAGCTCTTTCTTTTGCGAACTTTTTATCTGCTGAACTTATTCCATAAAGTTCTTCAATATCTAAATAGGACGTATGTTTTAAAGTGGATTTGGATGGGTCCGGCTCAAAAGTAGTATCTGTTGAGCTCCTAGAACTACGTGTGACCCTATCTGCATCTTCAAGTGATTCAGTATTATCGGTACTCTTCTTTTGCGCGTGGTTTTTGTTTTCGTCTTTTGCTTGTTTCCTAACAGCACTTTGTTGAGCGTTTGAATTTTCGCTTATCTGTTTGTTTCTAAGGAATTCTTTGAATTCCTTATCGTATACCGTTCGGAGATTTGTTTCTCGAGAATAATCTGTTGTACTTCGTATGATTGGTGTAATTTTGAAATTATTGTCAATGTCGGTTAACCCCATTGTGGCCTCGATGGTGTGGTAGAAATAAGGTCGTTGACGCTTCGTGGGCTCTGCAGTATATGTTGCTCGTGTCTGGATTGTCTGGAATGATAAAATGATCACACTACAGTCACGAAGCTATTGTTATGGACGAAAAAAATTATTGAAATAATTATAGAATGTAGACAACACGGTAAGTCTAGCTGACCTACGGAACTAGCAGTTACCGGTTCAATTCCAGTTAAAAAACTACTAGATTTTGTGTTAATATTACCTCCCATTTTTTTTTACGCACATTCACCCTGATATTTTAATTTCAGAACGTATTTTATAATTCGGCTTTAAAAAAAAACTTTCCCAATACCTGTTCCATGATGCTTTCAATCCAGTCAGCGTAGAAACCGACTTTGGTGAAGACAGTGGGTGCGGCGGTGGCGCCGCAGGAGACCGCGCCGAAGCTGACCACGCCCACCAGCTGGCCTTCCACCACGCCCGGCGCGCCCACATCGCGCTGCAACACCAACAGGACCGAGCTGAAGGGCCATCGCCACCCCCTTTACTCATGATAAGAGTTACAACCCTGTTCCTTATAAGACAGGTTTACCTAGTTTAGGGAACAGGAAGCCAACTCCAAGCCTAGCCAAATTTTTGTCTAGTAGGTACTAGATAATTATACTACAAAAATGTATTACTTTTGTACCTACTATTCTGTCTATACCTACATCTAAGTGATACTACAGTAATGTACACTAGGCTACTCATGTAAATAGCTGAAATAAATGATTGATTGATTGATTGATTGATTAATAATAACTTAGCTGCTGTAATCAAAAAAAAAAAAAACGTATCGCTAGTGAATCGATCTATTCCTCACAGTATTCTTATAGAGTGCTAGGGAGAGCGCATTCGACTCGCTAGAGAATACTGTAATTGTAACTCATTGTACAGGACTTTTCGATCGCCTTTAAAACTAAATTACAGTCCCACTTTAGGCTCAGCGTTTGCGGCCTGCTAATTTCTTTGCGAAAAATACCGCCTGATTAGGCCAAGGTATATCAGGTCGCGGTAAATAGGGATATATTTTTGAGGATAATAATAGAGTTTGGATAGTCGGAAAAAAAATACCACAGAACGTGTATCTTTGATGAGGAATACACAACTTCAAAGGTATGTATGTATGTATGTATGTATGTAAACTCTTTATTGTACAAACAGAAAATAACAAATCAAAAATAAACAGAAACAAAAAAGGTATGTACAAAGGCGAACTTATCCCTATAAGGGATCTCTTCCAGTTAACCTTTGGTAAAGGTTACTTTAATATGACATTTAGCCGATCTCTATATAAATTCTCTAGGTATATAATAAAAGTTAGAGGGTTTAGTCTCTTTTCAGTCCTTTGGAGGATAATTTCTCCCAACAGGATGAGATTGGGCAGCTAAAAAAAAACAAGTGTTTGTTATTTTAGACGACTCTCTAACATATATCAAAATAAACCAAATCGGAGCCAGACAGTTGGGCACCTTTTCGAATCATTCCAAATAATTTGTATGAACACCTTTTGAAAAAATCATGTTGTCAATTTGTAACCAGATAATTTAATTGACCTGTGTTACTCGTAAATAAGATTATCTTATCTTATCTTACTGGTGGGGTCCTTACGGATAAACTTCGACCCTATGGCTTCTTTTGTGTAATTACCCCTCTTGTAGACTTAATCTAATGCAGCCTCCACCCCTTACAAATAGCGGATAGTGGAGTGCAATGGCAGTGCCTTGAAATCGTTCGGTTCTGGGTAGCCACAACCGAGGATTTTCATTCTTACTCCGGCGACGGCGTCACATTCACACAATAAGCGTTTCTTTGTTTCCTCTTCGCTGCATATTCTACAATCTGTGTTGTCATAAAGGCCCATCTTTGCTAGGAGATGTTTATCCCCACGTAAATAAGCTACTGTCATAATGCAATCATCATCAAAACCGTTTCTTATGCAATCTTATAAACAGACTTACATTACATGCGCCGCCACCTTGAGAAAAGAATCCCGCGCAGAAACTCTTATCCATCACGTGCGACCTGCAAGGTATTGTATCATGTTACCTAAGATTATGATTACCTGACTAAGGTTATTGAATACACCAGAATATGGCACGCCATGTAGAGCGTCCTGTGACTTGGTGGAGCGACGATATACACAGAGGAGTTAGTGGCAGGGGGAGTTGCTGGCAGTGACTAGAGGGCTGGACTAGTGGCGTGCAAAAGGCCTATCGTCCCTTTCCTTTGACGACGCGCTGGCCTAGTGGGTAGTGACCCTGCCTACGAAGCTAGCGGCCCTGGGTTCGAATCCCGGTAAGGGCAGATATATTTGTGTGATGAGCGCGAATATTTGTTCCTGAGTCATGGATGTTTTCTATGTATTTAAGTATAAATTTCTCTATAATTATAAGTATTTATATCGTTGTCTAACTAGTACCCATTAGTACAAGCCTAGAGCTTAGTTTGGGACTAGGTCAATTGGTGTGAGATTAACCCCTTATAGGTATTTATTATTATTATTATTTACTTTCTCAACCTCGTATCTAATCGAATAGTTAGATAATTCTTTAGGAGACATGAGTGCTTTTCCTATCGAACTATTCGATCAGATACGAGGTTGAGAAGGTAAACGGGCGCTATGTCCAGCAGGTTGTCACCGATGGCATAAACAACCAACACTCAACTGTACTCGATGCTTACTTGGGGTAGATCTTCTGGCATTCATATCTCGGGTAGTAGTCTAGTTGCGCTTCGGACAACTTGTCTTGCCAAGCAGCTTTGACCTTATTTACAGTCTGAAAAATATTATACTTATCTTAGCAGAACTCTTTCTATACTTGTTACGATTGTGATATCGTTACTACTTTAGAAAAAAGTCATATCTGATATTTCGAGATATTGTATGAGTTGGAACTTAATACTTTTCACGTTTAAGTTTAAAATTGTACGTCACAAAATATGCGATACGAGGTTTTTTTTAAAGAAATGACAAGAATATACAAAAGGAACCTTACAGTGAATCACTTATTTATGACTACATGTTATCAGATGCTCAAGATAAGTTTCAGCAGTTGCAGTCTGTGATTGATACTAAGGAATGCAATTTAACCGGCTATTGACAGTTTTTGTATGAAAATAACCGGTTAAAACCGGTAATTTGCATTCCCTAATTGATACCTTCAACCAGTTTGCTTCCATCCATGAAGTGGCATTAAAGCGCATCACAAACCTGGAGGAAAAACATGGCGCTGCAAATGAAGAATTAAATTATTTAAGGAAAGAACGCCAGTGTTATGATGGTTTATTAACAGAGAACCTGTGTCAAGGGCTGGTTGGTACCATATTTTTTTTCGAAAAAGAAAACGTGTTTTTGCTAAAGTCCAAATAATAGTGGGAAATAGGACATAATATTTAACCAGAGTAAAGTAAAAAAAAACGGAATATTCAGTTCAGTAAATCGGGAGTATTAATAGTATACTGACAGATGGCAGAGAGTGTGACAGCGTTAAACAGACAAGTACTATTAATAAAAGAAGATGTAGTGACTAACATTGAAAAGGGCATGCTTCGATGGTTCGGTCATTTGGAAAGGATGGATGAAAGAAAATTGACGATTGAGATATACAGATCGAAAGTGAGTGGACGGGTCGGTAGGGGCCGCCCTAGGCGTACTTTTTCGAGTCAAATCGGAGAAATACTGGAAAAGGGCCGAATCTTAAGTACCCGAAACCGACGTGCGTGCATGACTCGATGTATGAATGTGGAAGAAGCGAAAGAAATTTGTCAAGATCGTAGCAAGTGGAAAGAAGTGGTCTCTGCCTACCCCTTCGGGAAACAGGCGTGATTTAATGTATGTATGTATGTACTGTTAATACTCTGCTTTTAATATTCATAATGTACTTACGGTCTTAGCGCCCCAACCAATCAAAGTAATGCTACCAGTGTTCTGCGATAGGGCCCAGTTGTTGCGATCAATTTCTATCCGCTTAATCCTTTTTTCTTTTTTGCGAAACTTGATGATCCTGCGAAGTCTCATGAGGGCCAGATTGTTGCGCAGGGTCGAGGGGTCGTATAAGGGGTGGAAGTAGACCTCCACCACGGAGATCGACTCCCCGCCGAGGTCGTAGTAGCTGCTGCCCACGCGCACGGTCAGGGACAAGGGGTTCTCGCGGAAGAAGCGGTTGTTGTGGAGTCTGAGGACGAAGATCGTATCATGCTAGAAACATATGAGATATCTATGCGTACTGCAAGCAAAACAAAAGCTTTTGTGACAAGAGACATCAAGGTTAACAGTTTATGTTGAACGTCATGACTATCTTTTAAGCTGACGACGGTGTCGTTTAATGAATGAAATAATTCGTCATAAAACTAGCACGCAATTCACAACACACAATTTTGGGTAGGTAAACAAAAGTGAAAACTAAATTGGGAATCAATTAACATATGACAACAGTCTGTACTCTTACCATGAGTTACAAACCTAGCTAGCGAGTAAGGTGGTTGTAACTCCTGGTAAGGGTACTTAACTTTGGGATAAAGTAAAATTAAGAGATTCCAAGAGGAAACACTGCCTGTATATTAGGCACAATGTCACTAGGTCTAATTAGATATTTTTATTATAAATATGATCCATATTTACAATTGCAAGCATGAAGCAGCAGTGAGGACCAGGTCCTTGTCGATAATGGAGCCTGCGCACGTGAACACATTGAATAAGTGCACGCTGACCAAAAAGGGATAGTTTTGGATCTTCGTCCGCTGGCCATGGAAGATACGGCGAGTCTCGCTTGGCACTGGGAAATAAAGTATAATTTATAAAACTATCTACACAATTCTGCGATAGTCATACTCGTTTACGTTTGCCAATATCGAAGATAACCAAGGGTATCCGTGAAGACGTGACCGAGTCTTCTAACGGCAGTCGGGGTCCGGGGAGGGGGAGGGGGGGGTTGGGTATTGGTGATCTAAATTATAGGTAGGTACTTAAATACTTTTTGAAAATTTTGATTTACATACTATCTTAACATAACTTTAATAAAGTTCGCCTATGTACATTATTTATATTGATGGCAACATGTCTTGTAATTGTCTATGTGCAATAAAGAGTTAACATACATACATACATACTTCAAAGGAAAAAATAATTAAACCATGAAATGTTAATTGATATTATTTTAAATGGTTAAGTAGGTACTCACTTTATTTTGAAAAATGCCACTCACCCCATAAGTCACTATCGCTGTTTTCGGCCGACGCTTTTGCTTTATTCTCTGTGTTGTTATAGTCCCTATTATAAAGCTGCAATACTTCATTATTTTCGGTACTATCAGAATCATTGAAAAAGGATTTTTCTTTTAGTTTCTTGAGTGTGTTAAGAAAGTATTTAATGTAAATATTTGCTTTATCTTCAATAACTAAATCACTTGCTCCTTCAGCTTTATTTTCGTCACTCAATACCTCATTTATTACGGTTGTTAAATCTGCACTCCCATTATCGATTTTAATATCGCGCCTCGATAATTTGAATACTTCATTCCAATTGTCGTTTTCGAGCCGAGTGAGTTTGACAAAGTGCTTGTGGATAGCCGAATATTTCTTTGTTTTGTTACTTTTATTCATTTTTATTCTTAGACTAGAGAATACATCGTTGAGCACGTGTCGTATAGTGTCAGTCGTCGCGGAGATCTTTCGGGACCGCTCAAGTCCGTAATTGGGGTTGACAAAACAAACAATTGCAAAATGGATGACTACTCTCGAAGACAGCATGATGGAATCGACACTTTTCGGATTGATCAAGACAACGCAAGCTGCTAGAGAATCAAATGATTTGTGAAATGGTTTAAAGTTAATTTCTTCTAGGTTTTGTTTTATTTCTGTTGGAAATTGAAACTTTGCAATGTTTCACTGCTTTTTGATATCTATAACGCAATACGCGATTATACTTTTACTACCTTTGCAATACACGTTTCTAAAATTATTAATAGAATGGACTTACGCCATTTCTAGGGCTCTGAAGTCAAACAAGGAACTCTTATAGTTCCGCCATGTCCGTCGGTCTGTCTGTATGTCACACTCACTTTTGATTCTCAGAAACTCTCTATCAAAGTTACAAAACTGGTATTTTGTACATCCTATTTACACCGCGCAATACATCAATGATGACGTCACGCCCTCGTTCCCAGAGTAGGGTAGGCAGAGCTACAAAATTACCGACAACTTTAAAAACATGTAAATAATTCTGTAACCGCATTTAGCACAAATAGGCTAAGTTGTTTACCAGCGTATTAGTGAAAGGTTGCAAGCCCATCGCCTAACAGTACCTTTTTTTTTTTTTTTTTTTTTTTTTTTTTTTTTTTTTTTTTTTTTTTTTTTTTTTTTTTTTTTTTTTTTTTTGACAGGGTGGAAAATCCTTTATGGATTCCCCTCACCATGGGAGTGGTGAGGGGATATGTGGGACTCACCCGCCACCCCCCCTCAGAATGAGAGGGAGCGGCGAAGCGCAACCCACTAAAAACCACCCTGGCGTACCCTCCTGCCGGCTCGGAGACAACGTGGAACCTGCCTAAGCCTTACCCACGCTGCCTCCCGGCTGCCCCAGCCACTGCCGGGGCTACCCGCGCCAAAGGAGAGAGGGGCCGAGCACGCCTGGTCCCTCTCCCAGACAACCCAGTGGCTAGCCTACGGCGGGCCGGGGACTCCCATCCCTGACCCGCAGCCACTAAGGGTTGAGGCGGGCGGCAAAACGCCGCCGCCTCACCCCCTGCCGTCTGCGCCGGAGCGGATGCGCGTGAGGGGAATCCTCGCGCACACGCTCCGCGGCCTCCTTCTGCGAGATGACACACTCGCAGAAGGAGACCACAGCCCTCCAGGACCTGTCGCTGCACAGCATTGCAGACACAACGCTGTGCAGGGAGAGGTCCCACTGCCCGATGGCCAGTGCCATGTCGGCGCGCTCCGAACTCCAACGGCTGCACACCGCGAGGGTGTGCTGAGCTGTGTCGTCCGGATCGCCGCACTCATGGCACTGCGGGCCGGGCTCCCTCCCAATTTTGTGCAGGTAATGACCGAAGCATCCGTGTCCGGTCAAAACCTGCACAAGCCGGTACGATGTAGCGCCGACTGCCCTCCCCAACCAGGTGTCCAGCGACGGGAGGATCGCCCCTATGGTCCGAACGCCATAGGGAGCGTCCCCCAGGTGCGCTTTCCACCTGTCCCGCAGTCGGCGCGCCATCATACGGCGCGTCCCCTCAACCTCCTCAGGGTCCGGGCGTTCACCCCTAGCCCGGGCCCTGGACCTAACAAAGTAGGTCTCAGCTTGCACCTCCGCATCCAACTCCCAGGGCGGGGTGCAAGCGAGGAGGCAGGCCGCGGCGTGGGCCACCGTCATGTAGGCCCTCACAATTCGGAGGGCCACCACCCGCTGTGGCCTCTGTAGCAGGGCCCGGTTCCGGGCGGACAACTTGTCCGCCCAGATGGGGGCCCCGTACAGAGCCATGCTCCTTGTGACGCCGGCATATAGCCGGCGGCACAAGGAGCCCGGCCCACCCACGTTCGGCAGAAGCCTACTCATCGCCGACGCGGCGCCCACAATTCGGGGAGCTAACTGTATAAAGTGCTCCCCGAAATTCCAATGTCGGTCCAGGATGAGCCCCAAGTATTTAATATGGGGCCTGATCCGGACCGACTCCCCCCCCAGAGTGAGCGCCGCGCCCGCCGGCAGCCTCCACCCCCGCCCCCCGAAGACAATCGCCTCAGTCTTCGGGAGGGCCACCTTTAGGCCGAGCCGACCGATCCGGTAAATCGTCAGCTCGGCCGCCGCTTCCGCCCGGCACAGCACCTCCCTCATGTTGCTCCCGCGCACGGCCACCATGGTGTCATCTGCATAGCAGATGGTGGCCGTCCGTGGGAGCAACTCCCCCCTGATGGCCCAATCGTACCCCAGGTTCCATAAGAGCGGACCGAGCACGGAACCTTGGGGCACGCCACAGGCCATCTCCGTCGACCCCCGTCGACCGTCCCTCTGCTCATAGAGCACTACCCTTTCGGTCAGGTAGTGTTCTATGACACGCCGCAGGTAGGGAGGCACTCGATGGTAGGTGAGTGCCTCCCTTATCACCCCAAAGGGGAGGGTGCCAAACGCGTTGGCGATGTCCAATGACACCGCCACTACACCCTCCCCTCTGCTCGACGCGTACTCGCAGAAGTCCCTGAGGGACTTCAACGCGTCGAGCGTAGACCGCCCTTCCCGAAACCCGAACTGTCTATTCGAGACATTCGGGCCGGCGGTCTCTAAGTGCCGCTGGATCCTGGAGGCCAGGATTCTCTCGAACATTTTCCCAGCCTCATCCAGCAGCACTAAGGGGCGATAGGCAGAGGGACAATCCGGGGGTCGACCTTCCTTCCGGAGGAGGCAAAGCCTCCCCTCCTTCCACACCCTCGGGAACCGTCCATCCCTCAGGCAGTCGTCCATTAACTGCCTGAGACGGTCCCCGAGGTGTTTTAGGGCGATGGGGAGCACCTTACCCGGTACTCCGTCCGGCCCCGGGGCTTTTTTGCAACCCCGGAGCCTGTCCACCGCCCTCTCGAACTCGTCATCGCTTACCGGTGCGATAACGAGCTCGAGTGGGTCCTCCAAGTCCCCCGGTGGCTCGGTCATCACCGGGGGAGTTATCGAGGGGGCTTGGGGGAAAAGCCCCTCGATGACCCTCCTGAGGAGGGGGGGCTCCAGGGAGTCCATGGGGGGGGCGGTGCGCATCTTGTTGCGCACCACCCTGTACGGCCGCCCCCACGGATCCCGGTCCAGTTCGGCCAAGAATGAGGCATATGCCTCCTCCTTGGCCTTGGCAATTGCCAGAACCAGGGCCCCCTTACGCCTAACAGTACCTACTCCAAGCCTCTATTCCCTTAGTCGTCTCTTACAACATCCACAGGACGCGAGCGAGGGCGGATCGCTAGTTCAATACTTATACTTAAAAGATATCATGGGATTCTTAAGTAATAGTTTTAATGTCAATCAATGTCTCTGTAAAATGTTATTTTAGTTAGTAATAAGTAAGTATAGTTATTTTCAACGTAGCCTATTCAAAAAAGAAATTCAAAAGTACGAAACATGAACTTGAACTTGAAATATCTGGCACATTATCGCGTAAAAAGCTACTCATATTTTCCATTTTATGGTATATTTATATTTAAAATCAGCATAAGAAAAATATAGAAAAGATGTTTTTGTAATGTGAATATACCATCAAAACTTTTAACGAATGATCTAGAACTCATTTTAAAGTGTACCTATGTGACAAACGAGATCGTTTGTTGATTCAGTTGTCATCAATTCGATTACTTTCAACATGCAAATAGTTACGTTGTACGACAACATAACATGTACCTATGAATTATGTTTTTTAGGATTCCGTAGAGAAATGTCATAAATATGGAAACCTTATATACAAACACATTGTGATTTTTCCTTACTCCTTAGTTTTTACACAACCTCAATTTTTGGGGTCTATGCGCCGAAGTAATAAATCGATGTCAAGTAGGGAATACAATTTAATCGGTTATTAACCGTTTTGTATAACCGGTTAAAACCGGTTGTAACCGGTTATTTGAATTCCCTAATATCAAATGATATGCCAGTTTAAGGTAACGCCGAAGTACAAGTATCATAATCGGGGTTCGGAGTTTTTATAGCACTGTAAGACTAATGAGAGCTGTGGAGTCGACATTAACATTAAAATTCAACTCTTATCCATATTCATTTGAATATTTAATTCTAAAATGCTTTTATATTCCCTCTGAGCCCCTGAGTAAAGCTGCTAAGCTAAGTTATGAAAGATTACAAAAATAAACAAAATATTTTCATTGTACATAATTATTATGTAATACTAATCTTAGGTATGTTATGAATATTTAAAATGAAAGTTATCATCCCTATTTCTAATAAATTTTTTTTTTTTCAAAATAATAATCAAATATGAGTATGAATATAAGTAAGTTTTTTTATGGTTATGTCGACTGCACAGCTCTCTTTCGTCTACCGTGCTATAAAAAAACTCCAAACCCTGATAATATCACAATAATACCTAGTGTCATCTTTGACGCGTGTAATTAAGTAGTTCGTGAATAACCGCTAAATAATCTAAACCTAAAACCGTACATTTGAGTAAAAGTTGCTTTTTAGCAAGAAAAATAATCCATAATTTCAAAGGGTTAAGTATTTTACTATTCCGATCCAATTTCCACTTTAACTGAACAGAAACAGAATGGACAATTTGACCTGCTTCAGCATTGAAAGCACTTGATAAATTAATTAATCAACTGTTTCCCCTACTTCAATTTAAATCGCATTACACCTGGCACCGGTAAATTTAAATTTAACCAATAAACTTGAAAAAAAAAAGGAATTACAAGATTTCCAAAACATTCTAAAACCACTGCAGTTTTTAAGTTCTGTGTTTTGCGTTCGTAAAAATCCCTCTTCCTGTATCACCGACGTCAGAGTGTCCATATCAACAGGAAGAGTTAAGGTCTTAAAGCCGAGCCTTGGTGCACGCCTACTACCGCCACACTGAACTCGTCAGTGGTTGCCGAGAGCCAACCGCTGTTTAAGGTTTGACTTTGAGAAAATTTCACGTGTTTTCCTATTTCGGTTCAAGTAATACAGCATTTGTTAAGGTCTAGGTAAAATCACTAAAAAAAACACGTTTTGTATGGGAGCCGATTTTTTTTACTATTTATTGTTATAGTAACGAATTATTATAAAGATCCGATCAAATAATCACTACATAGTATGAAACAAAGTCGCTTCCCGCTGTCTGTCTGTCTGTCCCTATGTATGCTTAGATCTTTAAAACTACGCAACGGATTTTGATGCGGTTTTTTTTAATAGAGAATAGATGTACGGGTGTTACAGAAAAATCATATAAATCTAAGCGAAGCGAGGGCGGGACGCTAGTACTTAAAAAACAATCGCAAAGGTAAGGTTTAAATAAAAATACGCTGCTTATAGCTAAAAAAATACCAATATTCATTAAAACCAGTTGCTATTCTATGCAAATCTAATTTTCACTTTAACTGGACTGAGTCGTCAATACTTACCTACTTCAATATTAAAAGCACTTTCCAATTCAAATAATTAACTTTCTTTCTTACCGTCGTTATTTTTTAACTTCAGTCGCAATTTCAAAGTACACCAGGCAACAACACAAAATTAAAACTAGGTTTGAATATTACCAAAAATAGTGGAAAATCTCATAAACACATCCTAAGGACTTAAAAAATAACAGAATGGAATTGGACAAAGATTTCCAAAACATTCTTAGGCCACTTTACATTTTAAGTACCATATTTTGCGTTCGTAAATATACTATACATAAAAATATGGTGTCCAAAATAGGTTACAGAGAAGTATCAAAATCTTTATGTGTAAATATCTTACTGGTGTGTTTAATGTACAGAACATTTAAGGAAATCCAGAACGTTGATGGATATTCGTTTACATTTTACTATTTACTTATATACGGACAGCACTTGACTAATTTTATAATAATTAGTTGCTATAGTTTCGGTTTGAGTAAAACCCATGTTGATCTGATCGAAAAACTCCATGTCATCAACAAATTCGATGACAATTTTGAGACGTCCAAAAAAGTGCAAAGAAAATTACGCTATTCATGCATGATTCTTGTTTTTGTATATATTACAATGATTGTGCCGAAGTTGGTATTGGACCCGTATTGGAACTGGGCTAGAGCGGCATTTTTATCATTAACTCTGGTGATAGACATTGAAATGCTATTTGCAATATTCGTCACAGATTTTTTAGCGTTGAAGAAAACTGCCTGGTCTCAAGTGGCTGCTGAACTTGGAAAGGATAAAATCAACTCTCAGTTCAATGTAGAAAATGATGCTTCTTTAAATGAAATAACTGAAATAGACGAATATGATATATTTAATGAACGAAATAATGGATCCGATGATGCAACGGAAAATGGTAACGTGAAAGCGTTCTTTGCAGTTTATACAGCAATTATAGACGGCTCGTCTTTAATGCGGAATGCTTTTCAATTTATGGTAAAAAAAAATCTGTATATGTTGAAGTAAGTAGGTACAGAAACGTAGATTAATTAAGATAAATCGTGATACTTTTCTTGTCATTATTACAGATTTTCTTTCACTCGGCATCGATATTTCTACAATCAATTGTAAACTTGGGGGTTCTTTTACTATGGATCAAGCACACAGAGGTAAGGATTTAAATAAAACATTTCAAAATAAAAATCGATCGATCGATCGTTGTGTTTTTTTTTTGCAATTATATAATATTATTATTTTGACATTTGACTACAAAACTGATACATGATACAGTTCTTGATATAATAATTCAAAGATTCAAATTCACAACCAAAATACATTATTTAGCAAGTTATTGGCAACAGGAGAAATCTTTGACACGTTGGTAAGTAATATGAAGTGAATCTACTAGCGCTCCGGAAGACAGT
This sequence comes from Acleris laterana, assembly GCA_963966035.1. Classification (NCBI taxonomy): domain Eukaryota; kingdom Metazoa; phylum Arthropoda; class Insecta; order Lepidoptera; family Tortricidae; genus Acleris; species Acleris laterana. The sequence goes on along the minus strand of OZ014458.1, from coordinate 2,048,850 downwards.
TAGAGAACATGACAAGAAAATAGGAGAAGCGCCGCAAGAAATTACAGCAGGTCATTGTTTCAACCATAAAATGCAATAATACTTAAAAGCAAGTTACATCACAAGATGAAAAAGTATTAGGTACATAATAACGAATAAAACTAGCACAAATAAAAACATTAAAAATGTAAGGTCAATAACATTAAAGTTAAAAATAATGATTAGGAGAGCAACACGACGATGTCACGCGAAAAGCCATAGAACAGTTGGATTATATGATTTGGCTCAGTTCAACAGGCACTTAGAGATGGATATAGTGACAAGCCACTCGATCGGGGTGGCGCTTTGGATGGCCAAGGCTCTGATGCTGCAGACCATGCTGGGGAGGGCGACTGAAGCCCTGAGCGCGGGCGGCAGGGCTGCGCAGACGGCTGCCTGTATCCTGATTAGTCAACAGCATTCACGTAAGATTTACTCACGGTGTAACAAATAAGGTTGATTTTGACATAAAAATACATCTAATTTTATAACGTCTTTCGCCCTTTTCAGTAGTTCAGAAATATCAGGGTTATTGGTCTGGACATGATGTTATCAATGATGATGTTGAGGATATCATGATAATGATGTCGTTGATAAAAATAATATGCTCACGTATGTTTCAAAATAATTTGGCAAAGGTTATTGTTTTACAATATTTTTTATTTCGTAAATAAATACAAATCTAACTTAACCGTAACGTTTAAGTTTGTAAAATGAAACGTTTGCCAAATGAAAGGATGACAAAGGTGCAGTGATGATGTTGATGATGACCGTGACAATTATGATAACAATGAAGATAATATATTCGGGTACACTACATAAATACGAAAAACTAAATTCCGAGTATAGGAATCACGAATTTCATAATACCGATTATTATAATTCCGAATGTTTTAAAACTCCGAATATAAGTATTCCGATTTTTAATTTTTCCGATATTTATAAATCCGAAATTACAAAATGTCTAAAGTTAACAATTACGATTTGCAAAATTCTGAATTTCAATACACCGAACAATAATAAGTCCGAATGAATAATAATCAGAAATATCAAAAATACGAATTCCGATTATTAAAATACCGATCTTCAAAACTCCGAATATCATTACACCGACTAATAATAAACCCGAATAATCAAAAGTATGAAACATCAGAATTACAAGTGACAGGGGCGACTGGATAGTGACAATTTAAGATTCCGCCTTAGCTCCGGCGCTGCGGGGAGAGAAGCCATTTCGCCCTCGCGTGACAAAGGACGGTCGCCCGTGCTCCGCGTCTCCGGCTTTTTATATACACTCTAGGGGTAAGACAGACAAGACCACGTAGATTTTGGGGTGCTCCAATTCGGTTTTGTTACCTGTGTCTACAATGGGAACACCCAAATACTCCGAAATACTTTATTCCGAATTTACTAATTCCGATTTATAAAATATAATTCCTAATAAATAAAATTCCGATTATTTAAAACACGAATTTCATTATCCCGAATATCAAATTTCCGAAATAGTAATAAAGTTTCGGAAAATTAAAAATTGGAATTTTGTTTTTCGGGCCAATGACACTTCGGGCTTTTCATTATTTGGAGTTATAAAAATCGGAAAAATATACAATCGGAATTTGGAAATTCGGATAAATAAATTTCGTGTTTTTTAGTAAGTATCTAATCGAAATTTTATTCCTTAGGAATTATGAAATGGGTTATAAAAATGGGTGGGTTTGGTTTTAAAAATCGGAATTAGTAAATTCGGAATAAAATATTTCGGAGTATTTGGGTGTTCCCAATATATTCTCCCCCGCATGGTTGCCGGGTTAGAATAGTGCCACTGCCACTACCATCCCTCCATATTCAACGACGACTAAAGGGAGTAAAGGCTGTGTAGTACGAGTACTGTTAGGCGATGGGCTTGCAACCTGTCACTAATACACTGGTAAACATATTAGCCTAATTGTTCAAAATGTGGTTATAGAATTATTAACAAGTTTTTAGAGTTGTTAGTAATTTTGAAGCTCTGACCGTATGTATGTATGTATGTATGAAGATATCTTAATCGTTATTATCATAATATTCGTTGATTATTATGGTAATGACGATGATGATCATGATTTTTCTAGCAACAACGACCCAGCACGCTAAAAACGTGATCCGGCTGGCTGACGCGCGTTCCGGCCGGTTCTGCGCGTGCGGCGCGCTCGCGGTCGACGCGGCACTGCCTCTGCGGCTCGCTTCGCTCGTCGCCGCCTACACAGTTGTTTTGTTGCAATTAGCACTTCTTTAGCATCATGACAAAGAAATAAATGTGTTAAATAACTTGTCGTTTCTTTTACTAAGCTAAATGGATAAGAATTGGAAAAAAATAATAAGATCCGAAGAAAGATCCAATAATATTAGGGTCTGTGAAAATATTTTTTTGATTAAGGAATTTGTTTATGTAACGTAGGGTAGAAGTACCGGTTTTGGCCATCGTTACACCATTTTTGGCCACTTTACGTTTTAACTTATATGTAAATCATTATGATAATTATGAAATTCCGAAACTATTTCTATATTTTATCTTAATATAAATTTTCAGTCTTAACTATTTATTATGAATATTCTTTTTAATTTTACAGTGTTTTTGATACTCATTTCAACCTTAAATGGCCAAAAAGGGTACAGTGGCCACAAGCGGTACTTCTACCCTATATCGCTTGTGTCAGCGACAAATCAATATAAACTAAGGTTGAAGAATATTAAAGGTATTCTGTCGTACAGCTACTAGGGGTGTTTACTTGCCTTTCCTCGCCCAGACGCTGCCCAATCAATTACACCTTATTCCTGTTATTATAGTGTGTATTTACAGCTTTTAATAAAGATATTCCTTGGCACCAAACGACGCCATCTTAAACTATGCTGGAAAGTAAAGACCGTGAATTGACCATAGATGTGCAGAAAGAGACTGGTTTAGAGATACAGCCATTTTTGGGTACAAGAACTGTTTTTATTAGTTTCTTTTATTAGAAAAAAATAACCAAAATTGGTAGAATACAGTTTAATGCAATTTATTAAGTACATATTATACAAATTAATCTGAGTTTTCGTAGGTTTATTTAATAAACAAAGTAGTTGGTCGTTTTCCGTAGAATTAATGTGCTATCCTGCTTTCGATCGATAATTCAATGAAACCGACCATTGCTCTGGCTGACTTATGCTGAATACAATATTGTACCTACTTATTCTTATAAAAAGAGCTATTACGCAGATCGTAATCATCCAATACCCTAGACGACTTATGCTTATTATGGATTCTAGTATTTATATAGAAAGAGCTATATGTTCATTGTAATAAATAAAAAACTCTTGTAATAATTAATAAGAAAGTGAGAGCAAAATTTGAACGGGCACTCTGCGAAAACGACCAAACATGGGGTAGAACACATGTTAGGCAAGTACAGTCACGAGATTAAATTTGGGACCCACCTTAGGTCCAAAGTCAATCTGACGTTCTACAACAATAAGGTTCAGTTTCCTAAAAGGTAGAAATGACTTGACATCTCTAATGACATTGACGACTTCAAGCATATTTATCTTGAAATGGGTCCCAAATTAACGCTCGTGACCGTACAATTGTAAAAACATCCATCAATCATAATCATAACCATATATTATTGCATATTAACCTATGTATAATTGTAATAACAATAACAATAGACAATTATTAGTTAAGACTCATTAACTCATAATAGTACATTGTGTATTAAGGGTGGTAAAGAAAGAATTACAAACGAGAGTCTGTTAGAAGCCCGAAGCCGAAGGCTGAGGGCTTTAATGACTCGAGATTTGTATTTATTTTACCACCCGTGTAACATACAATGTTTTTCATCACAATTGCGAGGAAATGAAATAAAATCAGACAAAAGATCATATTTTTAACTTATTAGCGGCAGACCACAGATTATAGGATATGTCTCGGCAGACTACATCATTGTCTGTGACTTACCACAGCTAATGTCAAACGGGTTCGGAGTCCGATTCTAGTGACAGTCGAGATCAATAGTTTATATGCGAGATTTTTAGGAAATTGTATGCTACTGACATTTCATCTCGAATGAAACTTCATATCTAATAAAACACGTTGTCTTTTCACAAGGCTTACTGCAACTACTTTTATTTCACACAAAGGTTATACATGTCATAGTAAATGACGGTGACAGTTTCTATTATTTAAAAGGACCAACAGATGGTGTTAGTTGTTCCATTGATGTAATAATTATAACACCCCCACTACATCAATGTAACAAAAAAAACTCTACTCTTCAACAAGTCCCAGACCTCCAATACAATGGTAATGTTTCATAGGGCTTAGAGCCTTAGTGAGTACATCAGCTGGCATATCATTTGTTGGCAAGTATTTAATACTGACAATTTTATCACTAACTGCCTCTCTAACAAAATGATATCGGATATCTATATGTTTACTTTTTTTATGTAAACCATAATTTAATGCCAATTTTTGGGCACTTTGGCTATCGTTATATAAAGTAATAGGATATACATTATTAGTTATTTCTGATTGCAAAGCTCTGAGATACATAGCTTCCTTACATGATTCAGTTAAAGACATATACTCAGCCTCCATACTGGAGAGAGCCACAGTCCTCTGCTTTTTACTCTCCCAGGACACAGCTGCACCTGACATAGTAAAACAGTAACCTGTATAGGATTTGCGATCAATACTATTGCCTGCCCAGTCGGCATCAACAAAACCTTCCAGCTCATTGCTACCATTTGTACTACTATATTGTAAGCAATAGTTTTTTGTTTTCTTTAAATATCTGAGAATGCGTTTAGCATAGCTCCAATGAACATCACTATGACATTTATTAAATTGACTCATAAAGCTTACACAATAAGATATATCGGGTCTAGTCAACACTGACAAGTACATAAGGCTGCCAATTAAGTGCTGATATGGAACATTATCATCACATACACTATTTTGTTCTAAATTTAATTTACATTCCATTGGCGTACTAGCTTCTTTGCAACTTGTCATATTAAATTTGTTTAACAATTGCTCAATGTACTGAGTTTGGTCCAGAGTAACTACATTTGTTTTTTTATCTATTTTAACCCTCATTCCCAAACATTGCTGAACCTGTCCTAAGTTTTTAATTTTAAATTTAGAGCTCAGTACAGAAATTAAATTTTCAGTTTCTGCATTATTGTTTGAATACACAAAAAAATCATCTACGTATAGAGCCACAATAACTTTTGCATCATCATTAAATTTTGTAAACACACATGGTTCTAGAGCGCTTTTCTTAAAATCTAATTCTCTCAAACAATGATCAACCCTCTCGTACCAAGATCTAGATGACTGCTTTAACCCGTAGATAGCTTTATTAAGTTTAACAACTTTATTACAACTTTCATTATCTACATTTGGTTTAGACATATATATATCTTCTTTAAGATTACCATTTAGGAAGGCAGTTTTCACATCCAAGTGACTAACATTTAAATTTAATTGCACAGATAGAGCAAACAACATTCTAAGTGTAGAGTGTCTAACAACTGGTGAAAATGTCTCATCATAGTCTATTCCTGGTTTCTGGGTGAAGCCCTTAGCCACTAGACGAGCTCTAAAACGCACACTGTTATCACTATCTAGTTTTCTTTTAAAAACCCACTTACACTGCACTAATGTTTTGTTTGAAGGCACTTTATCAACAACAACCCAAGCATTATTTTCTTCGAATGCATTAAGTTCCTCCTTCATAGCAGCTATCCACTTTTCTTTGTCTGGACTTTGTAGGGCCTCTTTAACACTGACTGGATCGTTGCATATCTCCTCATTGGATGAGGTACAAATATTTGAAAATCCATAACGGTCCGGAGGTCGCCTTGTCCTTTTTGTTATTTGTGGCTGTATCTCTTCTTCTACATTCTGCAAAGTAGAATCTAAATCAGTCTGAGCATTATCATACTCGGATTCAGAAGAAACATTAAGTTCAATGGACTCATTGGGTTCATCTTGTATTCTTTCTTGACCCTCAACATTGTAATCTTTATCCTGTACTGGGACAACTTCCCCCACTGAAACTGATGCATTACTGTCTCTCAAAATATTCCTGTGTAAGTTCTCTTGGATAATTACATCCCTACTTATAGATACACCTCCTTTAACAGAGTCATATATCCTATATCCCTTAACATTTTCTGCATAACCAACAAGTATATGTTGTTTAGACTTAATGTCCCATTTAAGCCGTTTCTCCTTTGGGATATGCATCATTACTCGGCTACCAAATATCCGAACATGACTTAAATCTGGTTTTTTATTAGTCCAGAGTTCATATGGTGTAATGTTATCTAATCCAGATGCTACTGATCTATTTCGTAGATATACAGCTGTGTTAACAGCCTCAGCCCAGAATCTTTTGTCAAGCCCTGCATCAAACAACATACAACGAGCCCTCTCAACAACAGTTCTATTCATCCGCTCACTTACACCATTTTGTTCTGGAGTGTATGTATTCGTTTTTTGATGAATAATACCAGCTTCAGACAAATAACTTTCAAACTCATTGCTGCAAAACTCTAAACCATTATCAGTTCTAAATATTTTTATTCTTTTATTCTGCTGGTTTTCTACCAATGCTTTAAATTCTTTAAAGAACTTAAATACTTGATTTTTTGCTTTGAGAAAATATACAAAAGCCATTCGAGTATAATCATCAACCATAATTAGGAAATACCTGCATCCTCCAATAGAAGCCTTCTCCATTGGTCCACACAGGTCTGCATGGATGATGTTCAGTGCTTCATTGCTCCTTATGCTTGCATTGCTGAAGGGTAACCTTGACTGTTTTCCTTCGCAGCATACAACACATGTATTTCTGTCAATGTTCGCCTTGCTTTTGTAGTCGATACCGGTAACTGCACCATTCTTCATTTTATTTAAATCGTTGCTATTCAAATGACCGAGCCTTCTATGCCACACTTCACTGCTGGCACCAGATGATGAAGTAAACAGACAATGTTTATAATCAATGTTTAATCTGTACACACCATCTGTCAGGTCCGCCACTGCAACCAACTCACGCTCCTTGTTATAGATGTAACAACCTTTTTCTTTGAAATCTACGCTATTGCCATTCTGAACTAGCTTACTAACAGATATCAGGTTCGTTGCGAGGTTAGGTACGCATACGACATTTTTCAACGTGACTTCATATTTACATTTCAATGTAATGGTCATTATGTCCACATCGCCCGAGCACAACACTGGCATAGCACTTTGATTTGCAGCGATAACTTCCTTAATACTCGTATCACTGTCGGCGTTTCGAATGCTGTTTACATCATTCGTCATATGTGTACTAGCTCCGGAATCAAGATACCAATCCCGCTTACTAAAGTTTCCACTTAGAAATACTGCGGAAAATACGTTGGTACTTTTTATTTTGTCACATCTTTCTTGTGTACACTGACTTTTATAATGTCCCGTTTGTTTACAGCGATAACATTTTATCTTTTTCTTGACATTTTTAACATTCGATGATTCGCCATATTTGTTAAAGTTAGAGTTGCCAGCTTTGTGAAATCTTTGCTTCTGGTTCTGGTTATTATAGTGTTGCCCACTAGTAAAAAAAGCACTGTTCGGCGAATCATTATTTCCTGCCATGTCAATCAACTTTGACTTAACTACATCCGCCGTAATGGCGATACCTGAATGCTCAATTGCCATAATCATTGGGAAATATTTCTCAGGTAGCCCCGCCATCATCAAGCAGCCAATCCACTCATCATTTACCATAAATCCTGTTCTTGATAATTTCTGTCCGGTCTCAATAATTTGCGTTACATAATTCGTCATCGAGTCGCAATTTTCAAGACGAATTGAAATTAAATTTCTTAATAATGTTATCCTTCTTGAGAACCCGGAATCATCGAACATCTGCTTCAACTTAAGCCACAAATCTTTTGTCGTTGCAGCATCTTTAATGTGTACGAACAATGAGGGATCAATGGTAAGAATTAACTTTGCTTTCGTCTTAGCGTCGTCAGAAGCAGCTGCAGTCTCTTTCTTAATGGAATCCTCTTTTCCTTCAAGTACAAGTAAATTCTTTGCAGCAAACGCCCACTCGTCATAATTTTCTCGCCCCTTTAATTTAGGCACACTAGCAATAAACGAGTTCAAAGCCATTTCCGTTAAGTCCAACACAATCACTGCGTAGTTAAAGTCACAACATGAATTTAGCACAGTTTAACAGTTTCTTAAGACAATGACTGAGCACATAACCTAATAAAACACGTTGTCTTTTCACAAGGCTTACTGCAACTACTTTTATTTCACACAAAGGTTATACATGTCATAGTAAATGACGGTGACAGTTTCTATTATTTAAAAGGACCAACAGATGGTGTTAGTTGTTCCATTGATGTAATAATTATAACAATATCGAATGGCACAAGAATTGGGGTCCTGACGTATTGTGATAGTTTGAGTCCACGTGTAATATTAAAAAAAAAAGCTATTACGTACGTTAGAAGCGTAATGGTAAAAAAAGGCCCGCGGGTATTATTTTGGATTTACGGTCGATTTTTCTAGCATGTTAGGACACTATTTACGAGCAAGTGTGATGAAAAATCTTAAATATTTAAGATTTGTAGTTAAGTTTATAACATTGACAATGTAACCAAAGGAAATAAACAGATTCAAATTTTTTTAATTCTTTTTTTAACAAGGGTAGAACGAAAAACAACAATTGCTGAAACCGACCATCTGCTTGGTCGTTTTAAGCAGATTAAATAATGTGCTCACTTGACACTTTTGTTTATTGTATAATGTTAATGACTAGTTGACCGATAGTAGATTGGCTGTGTTCCGCAATTTAAAAATATAGTATTTTATTGGACAAAGTAGACTACATCAAGTACTTTGGCTGCTTTCGACATTATACAATGCAAATTTCGTTATTAGTCCAACCATTGGTACCAATGGTACGGGCCCCACCGAGCCCTTATACCAAAGATGGTATTAGTTCTAGAGAAAGGCAAATTGCAGAATCACGATGGTGTACGTAGCGAGTAACGCGCCGACACGCAGCGGTAACGCAGCGTCCACGGTGAACACGCCGCAAGCGCTTAAAGAGGTGAAACCCGTCGCGCTCACGCGTCGCAAATTCTTAGCCATTGTCCGCGTTTTTACTAAAAAAAAGTTTATTTATGTAAATTTTGGCCAAAAAAAATACAAAAACAGTTCTTCACTTTAGACATAATTAAGTTTTTAAACCTTAAATATGGAAGTTCTGGAAAAATAACATAAAGTTAACGAAATAAATTATTCTTCTTTTTATACGATTAGCTAGTTATTTTAATTAGTACAAACTCTTAATGCGCCAGTTCAAAAGGGGCTAGTTTCTATCAAATTAGTTACATTGATATGTCAACTGCAAAGAAAAGAGGGGGGAGGAGGGGTTACTGGAGCTGACTGTACATTAATATCTATCGCATATGCCAGCCCATATAAAAATATAGGTACCTACTTATATTAAAAGTCACACACAGAGATGCAAGTCAATGTACAGTCACAAAGCGGGATTGTTGAGCTACTTGCCACTGTTCATATCCTCAAGTGCGAGAGTGACGGAAGCTTTATCCACCACGATAAAGGCGACCATAATAAGCCATTTGATAGTCTTCGTAATTTGGCCGAGTATACTGGATATACGAGTATAATAATCCCGATTTGAATTACACGACCTGAGGGCCTGTTGCCTCACGCACTCGCAAAGGCAATCGACTTCAAAGCGGCACATTTTTTTTATTTTGAATGCATGTAAGGCTTCGGTTTTCAAACTGAAATCGATTGTGAGTGCGTTAGGCAATAGCCCCTCAGGTCGTGTAATTCAAATCGGGATTATTATACTCGTATATCCAGTATACTCTGCCAAATTACGAAGACTATCAAATGGCTTAACATTTCCGTGTTGTGTTGGTTACTGTAGCTACTTATCATACTTACGAGATTTCCGTAGACTAAGTCCCACGGTGACAATGGTCTTCGCGTCCTGGACGCCGAGACTGATACTCTCGCAAGATACGCACAGGGTCGTCAACAAAACCAACCCTTTACTGATGACAGCTCCCAAGCCAATGGTGTGGCTCATCGTGACGTTCCACAGCTGACTCGGCTCAGTATAAACCGAAGACTGGAAGTAGACAGATCGCTTTAGGGATTAGTAGGAATAACTTCATGGAAGAGGTTGGATGTACGGTCACGAGCGTTAATTTGGGACCCGTTTCCAGAAAAATATGCTTGAAGTCGTCAATGTCATTAGAGATGTCAAGTCACATGCATACATACATACATACATACATCACATCATAGACCGTACCTTTTCGTAGGTACAAAGAACCATTTAATGAAATTAGTAGGAAGATGTTTGCAGAAGTGTGACTTCGCAACTTTCTTCCTCTGGACTTATTTTACCTCACTCCAGGGCGCAGAGAAAAAACCAGGAGGCCTGAGTGAAGACAAGGCAGGATGCCAATTAGGGTAAAATATTGGCTGAAACGAAATTACCCCTCGTGTAGAGAAGTTAGTGAAGTTCTGAAGCTGCAAGAGATACTTACGCCTTTCATATTCGTCCGAATTATTGCGATGCAGATGGAGATCATACATTGTATAAATATCGTGATTACGTGGAACAAAATCTGGAAAGCAAAGGTTTGTTCATCAAAGTAGGTAATGAATCTTTTTGACTTTTGGGTGGCTCTGCTTCATTGAGACGAGACTCGTTTAAATTCCGACCCAGTGAAGTCCCTCTTGGAACCCCAAGACCACCGAGGTTCCTAGACAAGGTTCTATAGTCTCTTAACATAATTATAGCCTGTTGCCGTACTGTGATTCCAATCCACGACGATTGACGGTTGCGTCAATTTAGGTTGGTACGTAAAATTGTAAAATAATTAACTTAGTTTAGTTTATAGCATTTCAAAAAAAACTAAATTACATTTAAATCGTCAACATAAATACTAATAATCAAAGAATACAAAAAACACAAATATACATATTTACATTTGCATTTGTAATATACAATTTACCTTGCATAATGTTGGGTATCCGCTATTTTTGGATAATTGTGTTCTAAAAGTCCGATATTTACAAATAAAATATACCTGAACAAAATTTAAGAATCGTCAAAATTTTCGAAGTTTTATGTACAGTGGCGTTCAGAATTGCATGGACAGTTTATGAATGAATTCATTCATAAATTGTCCATGCAATTCTGAACGCCACTGTACCTACACAGGCAGAATTTTTAATAAAACCTGAACAAAATATCGATAATTGGCGGATACCAGATCTTTTACATGGCATACCTTACCTTGTATAGAAGAATAAAAGCTTGAAAAAATGCCGACGAATTCTTGAATACATACCCTGAACTTGAACACTTGTTGCATAAGAAAGAATGCGTCGATCATGTCATAATACGCCTTGAACATTACATCCGCAACGATAGTTTCTTCTGGTTCTTCTACACCCTCCTTAAAGTACCTAGTTGCTTTCATAACGTTGTTCCACCTTTTCATTTTACACGCTAAGTAATAAGCTAGTACGTTGATATATACCATTTCAAAGTCTAGCGTCAGGGTGAAGATATAGAGGAATATACGAGAGAGGTGCCAAAGGGAATCGAGATAGTACTTTGAGATGACCACGCAACAGTGAAGAGTAGTAAGCGTGGCAAAGGATACCCAGGTTATTATTTTTAATTTAGCTATATCATCCTTATGATAAAGAAGTCTGTTGATACTTTGAAGTTTCAGAATTAGTCTCGTATTAGTCTTCCTGTGGTAAACATTGACTACGCTCACCACAGAAAAGTTAAAGACGTATTGACTGTATGTAATTACGAAGAAACATTGAAACAACGCAGAGTTAAAATACGGAAGGAGCGTAACAGTTTCCATAATCATTAGGCCGATGTTTACTATGTTAAAAGTTAACGTAAACAGAATGTCTTTAGCTGATATGGTTGTTACGAAATTCTCATTGATCCTGAATTTTCGAATTGAAAAAATTGTGTGGAACAAATAGAACGGGCGTAGGATTGATTTGATTTCGTTGTCCAAAGTGTATTTTCTTTTTGATCTCATAATTGGTAACTTAAATTTCATCTTGTCGTCACCGAGCCTGGCCTCTTACTGAAATAAGTTCGCTTGATAAGTTGATGAAAAACCCACTGTGATGTTTGCTTGAACAAAGTATAACACTATCAACAGTGACATCTTGTTAGTTTATGATTGTGACTTTGATGAATTGGTCTGCTATAATTTCCATTAATAAAAACCAACTTCTATTAGAGATATTGGTTATTAATAAAGAACTGTAAAGTGTTCCTACTTTGGTTATATTAGGCAATCTATATTGTAAATCATCTATTGCCTTCATTCACTTCGTGGTTGGATGTCATCGATTATTTTTAGCAATTTTAGTAAAAGTGTGCCAGTTGTAATGATTCATTAAATATCGACTGTTTACCGACAACTTTTTTCCTGACAATAATATGGATCTGACATTGACATTTCTGGTAATAGTAGGTCCAAAGTCACTCTGACATTCTACAACAATAAATAAATGCTCTGTCCCTCACACTCTATAAGAATACTTGCGACGGACATAGCTTCGACTCGCTAGCGAGTACAGTAATTGTAACTCATGGTAAGGGTACTGTTGTACAGGGTGGAAAGTTGAAAGAAAATGTATGGAAAACATTTTCTTTGATTTGTGAGTGTTCTAGTACTCTAACCTCAGTTGGTCTCAAAGAATGTTTTAATCCTTATGAGAAATGGGATCGAATGGCATTAAAAAAAACTAATTTCTGTCGATTTTCTCGCCGACTGACCTTTTATCAAAAATCTGTGAATGTCGATTGTCATCACTCAAAAAGTTGGGTGAGGTCTCCTAAGATCATTTTCGCGTGGCAGCAAGGGTTCTGGTAGCTGCTCTTAATGCCCCATCTCAACTTTCCACCCTGTATATCGCTTTCACTCTCTTTCTGGCATAACATAATACACTGACGGATGTCAGAGAGAGAGAGGGACAGCGAAAGACTAAGTATAAGTATATGTAATAACCTCTTTACGGATAGGGAAAAAGGCAATAAAACCCAAATATAATAATGCTCTTAAATGCAGTTTATTTAGTTAAACGGAAACAAAAATAATACTCCTTCGCCCCTCTTGGGCCTCCCCCCACCATGCCAACCCCTTAAACTAGGAGTAGGGGACCAAAAACTAGTATTAATCTGAATAAAAATAAAATGCTAAATACGCCTAAAATAATTAGACGTGAAAAATGCAGGAAAAATAGGTTCTTTTATAGAAGAATAACCAGCTTCATTTCCCCATACTCGGTGAAAAAAAAAACTTATAATAATGTCTTTTCTGGCGACGTTAAAATCTGCACCCAGTGTGCACCGCTAGCACGGGCAGGCTCTACGCATGGACGATAGGTATACATCTATCCTAAACAATTTAAGACATTCACTACCTATATTTTTAGAAGTAACTCAGCACAAGACTCATTTTTCTTTAGAATTTTAAAAGGCGCTTTATGTTATTACATACTGAGCATACGCCAGATGTACAAAATCAAATAAACTGAAGTAATGTCTTGAGATCGAGTAGTTGTTTTTTTTTACAAATGAACACACAATTTATAGCATATGTGACAGTTAAAAAAACTAATTTTATAGTTTATACTTTTAGGTATTTACAAAAAATGTAAACAAAACTACTATGTACCTACGTGATATAGTTCGTCAGCAAAGTCAAAGTGCAATGAAACAGTCTTGTTTGGCTGTTTAACAATTTCACGTGGTTTGGATTGTTTAATTTTTTTTAAATAACTTATGATAGTGTACATCAAAAAGTCACTTTTCGATTACAAGTAAATTCTTTTTTTTTACAATATTAGAAAGGGCGTTGTTGGACGATCAGCGTTGGCTTTGTGCACTGCTGTCCTACCAAAGAAGGTGGGTAACCGCAGTGTACACTTGAGAGCAAAGAAATCGGGTCACTTAGTACTGAATTTCCATAGAAAGTGGCTCGATATCTTTGCTCCCAAGTATAGTAGTCGAACCATTCTATATTCTATTGCTTACGACATTAAAATTAAAATGCTCTACTATCACTATGCAGTTAGTCGCCTTTTTTGGTAGGACGACAGTGCAGTCGTAATAAACTTTTTTCTTCAAGTCGAACCCAGCCAGCACTGCTACGAGTGCTACGCTGTAGCCTGTAGGAACATTTTTCCGCTACGTAGCGAGAATCTGCTACGAGCAGTGGACCAGGCCCCTATTTCACCATCTTGAAAATGACAGGTGACATTTCAGTGTATATGGCGCAGCTGATATGAATCCCTCTTATGTGAAAGCTTGTTAACTTTGCAATGCAGAGCGAATTGTCAACAGTCACCTATAATTGTCAAGATGCTGAACTAGGGGTAGGTAGTTGGCACAGAATATATCGATGATTAAAATGGCAATTGGCGTATAGGACAATTTTACAGTACAATTTAGCTGTCCTTTACGTTAATGGTCATTGGGAAGATTTTAGTTGTCCTTTACGCCAATTGTCATTTAAGCTATCGATATCGACTATATCAGCTGAATATACGCTGACGCAACGCTTAGGCACTGATACGTCTTTACGTTTATGACGTGCTTTTTACGACCGGTGTGGTCACGTTTAAAATAACGTCATAAAATTACGTTAACGATTTTGGCCCAGCTTCAGTATTTAAAGGTCGAGTACGGTTGATCCTTTTGTCCTCATTATTTTAGACCATCTTGCATTGATATCTTATAACAATATCGTAGCAAGATGGTTGAATACAATATGGACCTCAAAGTGAATTTTCATCGACGACGAAATTTTTTACTTTATGTTTTTAGGCCCAAGAAAATCACAAGAAAACTGAGTGTTGTGCACCTTTGTGGAATGCCTGGGATTGGCTAATCGCAGATACATTTTTAAATTAATGGAGGCTCGTTATGATTAAGAATTAGTACTAAATACTCAAATGTATTGCTAAAAACACAGGGTGATATTCCCCTTCATAAGGCCTATGTCCACCAGTGGACGTATTTTGATGGTGACACTATTTTGTAGTATGCGACTTACGACCATTTCAAACCTAAAATACATTTCATAATATACACATAGTCATACTTAATCACAAGTATATCTTAAAAAAACAATAAAATTAACCTAATAAAACATAATTCATTAAAACATTGTAAAATGAGCATGCGTATACACAAGCCTCCATTTTTTTTAAATATTGTTAATCGAATCAAATCGTTTCATATATGGCAAGTTTCATATATCTCCAGAGCCATGATATTTCGCGGCAAAAAAAAGACGGTCGCAATCTAGCTAGTGATAGAAACACTTTTTTATCGATATCGAGTTTTATTAAAACCAATCATACCGATACATTTACATTATTTGATAATCATTCGCGGTAGTTGATTTATGTGTTATTCCATCTAAACTTTAACTCCTACTTTGTCATATCAAGTAATAAAATAACCGTCGGGTAACTTTGAATGAAGTGACTATACTACCTCATTGAATATAATAGACACTTCAAAAAACTGCATAGACGTCGGATGTTGTTTCATTACGTACGATAGTAAAAATATATATATTGAGTCTAAATATAATTTGTTTCTTAAAACGCTTTGAAAAGGACTATATAATGTTATACTACTTATATATTTTATGTAAAAAAAAATCGTTTTTTTTCTTCTGTTACTCAACTATCGATATATCGATAAAAAAATAGCTAAAACTATCTAGATTGCGACAGTCTTTTGTTTTGCCGCAAAAATCCCGGACTCCGTATATCTCTAAGCATTACAATTTGCCGCTCGCAATCACCGCCAAACGGTCTCCTTTTGATTGTAATGATCACAATACCATCTGCGATAGCCATCCAACCCATACGTCATAAAACTTATAAAACTATACGCACGCGTACAGAAAGGCCGATGTACGTTACAAGGGGGCCAGCAGAACGTGCCTTGCCTAATTGGTCGCTTCTTCTTAACCTATATTTTATAGATTTTCATTAAAATCAAATTTTACAAAATGACGTACGGCAAAACAAATAAGGAAAAAGGTAACAAACCAAAACTTGTACCATAATTTTTTTCCTGTATATTTTTAGTGTTGACTTGATAAACTGATGTTCTGTTTTCAATCATGTGTTAACATTTTAAGTTGCAAAAGAAAGGAAATAATACAGCCTTCAAAGTACAGATCTAGTACAAAGAAAATAAAATGGAATTTCTTTCGCTTTCATGACTTAAATGGGAAAATATTTGGCTTCCTACCATTTCACTACGATGGGACTAGCATATTTCACCATAATGACAGTGACAGGTGACAGGTGCATGAATTCTAGTGATGTTAAACAACTACAACTATAAGGGGACAATCTCACACCAATTGACCTAGTCCCAAACTAAGCTCTAGGCTTGTACTATGGGTACTAGACAACGATATAAATACTTATATAGAGAAATATATACTTAAATACATAGAAAACATCCATGATTCAGGAACAAATATTCGAGCTCATCACACAAATATCTGCCCTTACCAGGATTCGAACCCAGGACCGCTAGCTTCGTAGGCAGGGTCACGTCCCACTAGGCCAGCGCGTCGTCAAAACTTGTTAACTTTGCGATGTATATCGAATTGTCACCTGTCACCAATTATTGTCGGGATGGTAAAATACTGAGCACGTGCAGTTGCCGTTAAATCTACAGTCTGTCAATGGCCAGCTTAATGTTAGAACTGATAGACCGATTTCAATGCAGTTCTTTTTATTTTCAAGCTTGTATTCCTGTGATTGTTCTTATCTAACACACACACATAAACTCACGCCTTTATTTGACGACGCGCTGGCCTAGTGGGTAGTGACCCTGCCTACGAAGCTAGCGGTCCTGGGTTCGAATCCCGGTAAGGGCAGATATTTGTGTGATGAGCGCGAATATTAGTTCCTGAGTCATGGATGTTTTCTAATGTATTTAAGTATATATTTCTCTATATAAGTATTTATATCGTTGTCTAGTACCCATAGTACAAGCCTAGAGCTTAGTTTGGGACTAGGTCAATCGGTGTGAGATTGTCCCCTTATATTTATTATTATATTATTATTATTTATTATTATTATTCCCAGAGTGGGGTAGGCAGAGCTACAGAATTACCAACAACTCTAAAAAGTAGTTAATAATTCTGTAACCACATTTAGCACTTTTAGGCTAAGATGTTTACCAGTGTATTAGTGACAGGTTGCAAGCCCATCGCCTAACAGTACTATACGCCTTTATTCCCTTAGCCGTCTCTCACGACATCCACGGGAAGATATGGAGTGGCACAATTCTAACCCAGCAACCACACGGGTAACTAACTTCTTATCTAACTTTTATCAAAATCGGTGTGGCACTATTTTACCCGTGTGGTTGCCGGGTAAGAATAGTGCCACTCCATATCTTCCCGTGGATGTCGTAAGAGACGGCTAAGGGAATAAAGGCGTATAGTATTGTTAGGCGATGGGCTTGCAACCTGTCACTAATACACTGGTAAACATCTTAGCCTAAGTGTGCAAGATGTGGTTACTGAATTATCAACAAGTTTTTATAGTTGTTGGTAATTCTGTAGCTCTGCCTACCGCACTCTGGGAATAAAGGCGTGAGTTTATGTATGTATGTATGTGTATCAAAATCGGTCAGGCCAGTTCAAAGTTTGGTGGTACTATTGTAACCAAAACAGATGGATCCATTCAGCGGTTTCTAAGATTAACCTCCTAAGGCCTCCATACATCGGAATTTGTCAATGAAATATGAATCTATGATGAATGAAATCCCCGTGTGGTTGCCGGATTAGAATAGTGCCACTCCAAGTCTTCCCGTGGATGTCGTAATAGCCGACTAAGGTAATAAAGGCGTGTAGTACTGTTAGGCGATGGGCTTGCAACCTGTCACTAATACACTGGTAAACATCTTCGTCTAAGTGTGCAAAATGTGGTTACAGAATTATCAAAAAGTTTTTATAGTTGTTGGAAATTCTGTAGCTCTGCCTACCCCACTCTGGGAATAAAGGCGTGAGTTTATGTGTGTGTGTGTGTGTGTGTATGAAAGAAAGTCAATGTTCAAATTTAATTAGTCATAAAAAAAACAAAAGAAATTCTACGTACGACAAGTAAGTATCCTTGTATTTCAATGGCCGTATTATGTACTGCTACAAGGAACCTCTGGAAGTTAATATAAAGCGAGTTAAACTGGAGTGATTCATGCTAGCTTTAATGAACGATTTAGCTGTTAGAGAGTCAACAGCTCGCAAGTCAGACAAATTTGAAAGTCTTTAGGTATTTAATATTAATCTATGGTATGTCGACAAAGACAAGGCAAGTTCTGCCAGCTGCAGGATACTGCGGCGCTAAGGCGATCGCATACACGACGTAACGAGGTAGAATTTTCATCAATTTTACTATGTAAACGCGATCACAATAAATTACTCTAAAATATTAATAATACTCATTGCTTGTGGTGCAGAAGCTTCGTATGGTCACAGCGCGTTGTCATTATCACTGCGTCTGCAATATAAATGAATGGTTTGAAATACATTTTTATGCAAAATTAATACATCGAAAGTGAGTGGACGGGTCGGAGGGGGCCTAGGCGTACTTTTTCGAGACAAATCGGAGAAATACTGGAAAAGGGCCGAATCTTAAGTACCCGAAACCGACGTGTGTGCATGACTCGATGTACGAATATGGAACAAGCGAAAGAAATTTGTCAAGGTCGTAGCAAGTGGAAAGAAGTGGTCTCTGCCTACCCCTCTGGGAAACAGTAGGCGTGATTTAATGTATGTATGTATGTAATATAACCTAACCTAACCTAACCTTTTTGGTAGAAGGGTTAGAAACAAATCGATTTCCTACTATGTCTTTAACGACGAGGATGACA
>OZ014458.1:1850892-2029595 GCA_963966035.1 Acleris laterana | reverse complement strand
AATATGGAGTTTTACCAATACTATGCCTGAATAGATATAATACCATTGCCTTTTTCACGAGAAAAAAAGCTGTCATACTTCAAATTTGACATTTGCAGATGGATAGATACTTAGGGCCACTTGCACGCAGAATTTAACCCTGGTTTAAGGCACTAACTCGAGTTAGTAGACGTTAGATTCATACGAAAACTGTCATTTTAACTCGAGTTAGTGTCTTAACCCAGGGTTGCAGGGTGCAAGTGGCCCTTAGAGAATTATCGTTGACATGATACTTTTTTATATACAGATTGGACTAACGTAATATGTCCATTGTGTCATAGAAATGAAGTTTACGCCCTTTTAGAATAAGTACATCTTAATAAATTAATAATAAAATAAATTATTTATTCTAGAGAAAATTTTAAAACTATTAGTGTCTTCCTCCTTCCAAACAGTATCTATAAAACGAATAAAATTAAAGTCTTGAAAATATGAAATCTTGTCAATTGCCACTTTTCTCTACTCTGTGCTAGCTTTTTCACCTCCTGATACCACACGACACTGGCCTTTTGTCTTATTTGGTTGACGTTAGTAAGCCTAGGTCTTCCTCTTCCTCTTTTTCCTTCGAGTTTACCCTCTAAAATGTTCAAAAAGAAACTATCATGCTGTATCAAGTGTCCTATCATCTTTCCTTTTCTACATTCTATAGTTTTTAAAATATGTCTTTCTTCGTTCACCAAATAGATAGGAATAAGAAAAAATACACACGGACTTTAGAGGAATGGGAATAAGTAAGAAGTTTATTACGAGAAAACATGGTTTTTATTTTATATTATTTTTTTATTCATTCAAAAGATTGTTTTGTATCATTACGTCAGCTGTTTTGTTCTACTGTGTTTTTTTTACTTAAAGATTACATAAATGTTTCACCATTTAATGGTGTGAGTAACATTCTTTTTTTTGTTTATTTTTTCATCAGTGGATGTCGTAAAACCCCTAAATAATAACAAACCCTAAACAAGCAATAAACGCTAAATTGAAAACTTGTAATGCTCCGTTCTTTGCATTGAGTGTCGAAAGTTCCTCTCTGTGGTAATACGCATTACAATAAGAGTAACCTCTTTGTAAATTTACATTGTAAAAAAGCTCACAGATGGAATAAAATCAAATAAAATTGATTTATATTATTACATTTAAGAAATTTCCATAAATAGTTTGTACAGATTGCTGTATTTAAAAGGGTGACCATGACCACAGCTAAGCTGAATTTGAGCTCACCCGTGGTCAGCCATGGAGAGATTAGGTACATTAATTAAACTGAGCTTAGTTATAAATATTGTCCATAGACATATGAAATAACATAAATGTTTTTCTCTTCAATTAAGAGTCCCCCTTTTCTGCTTAGTTATTATAATTAATGTGCATTATGACTTTCATAATAAATAGGGAATGCAAATAACCGGTTGTAACCCGTTTTAATCTGTTATTTTCATACAAAAATGGCCAATAACCGGTTAAATTGCTTTCCCTAATAATGAAGGCATATAAGATTAGGTATTTAGACGCTTAGGCAATGTAAAATTATGGTTAACCTTTGCAATGCTATGTCAAAAACAAAGTTGTGACTCACATGCCAATGACACCTAAACGCCAGAGTGAATGTCAACCGTACCTCAGAGCTACTCTGGTCTAATTCATGCTGTCAACCATGACAGAAATATCTGTTGTTGGCGTTAAACCTGTGGTGCAGGTATATCCGTCAATGGTGTGGGAAACGTTAATGATGTTTAGGACAAAATAATGTTATGGCAAATGTATATTATGCCAAACATTACTTAGGGCGATATGACTTTAGGACAAACAATATTATAGATCGTTAATGACACCCATTTATAAGCTATCTTAATTTTAGCCTTACGAATATTCGCTTTAAGTAAAAAGTGCAGAAATAAATTATTTTTCTTCCTCCTCTGATACCCATATTTTATATATAACGGTGAGTTTAGACCAAGCAAACGAACAATAATTCTAAGGCATTATCTCTTACGTTTTCTTTGCAAAAATAAAGACTAAACATGTTCTAGAGCATTCGCTCGTTTGGTCTAAACCCACCGTAACGCAAACAGAGGGGTCTGTTTGACTTGTGGATTAATAAAG
This sequence comes from Acleris laterana, assembly GCA_963966035.1. Taxonomy (NCBI): domain Eukaryota; kingdom Metazoa; phylum Arthropoda; class Insecta; order Lepidoptera; family Tortricidae; genus Acleris; species Acleris laterana. Next base: position 2,027,459 of record OZ014458.1, on the reverse strand, counting down.
TAACAGACTGGTCTCTGTCTCACTAATAACAAAGGTCATAAGTAGACCTCTTTGCTAGCTCAACTACGCGTTGATTCAAGTGGTACTCACGTCTGGCCTTTCCTCCCGTTGCGGCTCATAGTCGTCAGTCACCGGAGCGGGCACGGGAGCGGTACAGGACGGCGTTTCTTCCAACGGGATCATCACTATCGCTAACCACAGACCCAATGCCAGGCCCACCAAAAACCACCCATTATGCTTCACTTGCGACACCACGTAGCGCGACAACATGGCCGTGAGCTGCCGAAATTATACTGAGGGATCGAGGCCGCCGATACGTTATCCAGATTTGCTTAGATAAGCAAAAACATGATCGCGAGAAATTGGGCGATTTCCGGGAACGTTGACAGTGACGTTTGGTTGACGTTGATGTCAAATGTCAGATGCGTTTCGTTTCACAATAAAAACACCAAGGAATCGCTGTACAAAATGGTGATCTCAGTCAACACTGTTTTTTTGTCGAAATAAAAGACGATTTTGAGACAAACTTTGTTTACCCGAGTGCCGAGAATAGTAGATTGTTTTTTTATAATATTATGTATACAGTGCGTGACATCCATAAGAACAAAAAAATCAAATAACGATAGCTTTAATTGCTGTGAAACGTTTAAAGAAGACATTAAATTAAGTTAATAGCTCCAATAAATTTAGTGAGCAGCAATGTATAACATTAAGTCCAAGTTAATTGCAAGTTATTTGAGGAATTAAGCAATTTTTCATACATTGCGTGTCGAATTAGAAGGTATTATATAAAAAAGCACAACTTATTTAACATCACACCATGTTTTTATGTTAATTAGGAGATACCTACATTGTTAACAGTTGTCAAAATTATACAATGTTCGTATGGATGTCACACACTTTATACTCTTTGTCCCGTTGGCGTTTAGGGTGCGTTTCCACCAGAGATGTGAGAGGATGCGTTGTGAGGGATGTGTTTGTCTTGAACCAATAGAAACACTTCATTTAACTTTCCTCGCTTAGCTTAGCTCTGGTGGAAACAGCTCTGATCAGCGGAGCGAGGTTTTTGTACATACAAAAGGGAAAAATGTGTGCGAGGAATGTGTTGCGAGGAATTGGTAGCGAGGGATGTGTTGCGAGGCGGCGGCTGGAAACGCAGCCTTAATCTAGGTATAAAGATTTTATTCCAGTTTGATCGAATCCAACCTTATCATGGTAACAAAATCATAAGTCGATGAATATTTAATCATATTTTTCTTGTTATTTTCTACTCAGATACATTTTAAAGACAACGAACAACAAAAAAATTACACTAAAGAACGAACTCGCTTAACTACTTACGGCGCTAGGTAGGTACTCAACGTATCCGAGCTCAAACGTGTTTACTTTGATTTCAATTCAGAATTCTTAGTGATGATGCAGCAAAAGTACAGTCTGCTTTAATTCAAATAAACAGAACTAACACTGGTATGAACGTCATGTTTGCTAAGCGTTGCCTGGCAACGCCGAGTCGATACTCCGCAGAGTTCCTACGTCCACAACAGAACTGCGTAGTGTCTAAGCATAACCACTGAATCAGCGGTCCTCGATATTCTGAACAAGTACTCAGGTAAGTTTGCGGCGAAAACAGCACGATTTACAGTCGGGATCCTTTCAGTCCGTCACTCATATAAACAAATCAATTTACTAAATACTCGCGTACTTTTGAATCTTATATTTTTATGAAAAGCACTTTCGGTGATGATACAATCGGACTGAGTGACTCACATTATTGTTTTTATTTTTAATATACGAGGGCAGAGTGAGAAATCTGGTAAAAATCATATTAGGGGTATTTTTTTCACAAATACATTAATGTCAATTAGTAATGCAGCCTTTTTAGAGGTAAATCGTTAATTTTCAGCCAGTTCGCACGGCTAGTTTTTTTTGACAGCTATAAAAAACAAAGAAGAAAAGTGAGTTTCGTGTTCTGATTAAGTAAACATTATGTTTTGCAAAAACAAAACATAAAAAAGATTGTTTAATTTTTTCCAGACTTTTCACTCTGCCCTCGTATTTGCCATGAAAATGTAGTAATGTTTTGATAGATTTGATTGATTTATGATGAGAGAGTTTCGTCTCTGTCGCACACAGCATATAATACGATGATAATGATGAATAGGTATTTATTCAACCTTTTTAATTTTCTAATCAGAGGTGAGGTTGCATTATTCTCATCAGTTCATCACTATTTCATCCTCTATCTAAAGACAATTACAAACAGGTATACTTGTTATTATCATTGGCAGTCTGAATAGGAACAGACTTTAGAGATAGTGAGTAAGTTGGATCTGCTGTGAGTAGGTCAATTGGCATGAAACTAACTAACTAACCGAATTAATTGAAGTTAAGGTAGTGCTTACTAGTGTTTCGAGAAATAGTTTGGGAAATATTACCTATCCAAGGGGCCTAATATGGCTGAGTTTATCGCGTGACATAGTGTAGATAAGGCATCCGTCACCTTCTGACACGTAAATAAGTACGAGAGTGACGGATGCTTCCACATTTGACACACGATATAGACGCAGCCATATTAGGCCTGCAAGTGTCGTTAGTCATGCTGGCCTAGTGGGTAGTGACCCTGCAGATATTAGTTTGATGAGCGCGAATATTTGTTCCTGAGTCATGGATGTTGTCTATGTATTTAATACATATTTCTCTATAAAAGTATTTATTTCGTTGTCTAGTACCCATAGTACAAGCCTAGAGCTTAGTTCGGGACTAGGTCAATTGGTGTGAGATTGTCCCCTTATATTTATTTATTTATTTATTACCGCACATATTGCGCAAAATATTTTTTCACCTCAGCACCTCAAACTCAAATAGACAGAGTCCTACTCCGCGACTCACCTAGCTATAAGTCTCCCTCCCATCCCAACCCCCACTTCTAAAGTACCTAAGCAGAATAACATATTCAAAATGATCTAGACACGACGTATTCTCTTGACAATAGAGTCGAATGCAGATCATTTTGACCTCTTCCGTTGCGTTGCTACTTCACCTGCTGACTGTACAGAAGACCTACACCCGCATCAAAGTAATTACTTGAGTAAAAGTAATGACTAAAGTAACGATTTTTATATGACTTTTGACACTAATAATACTTAAGTAATTACTTTTCTTGACTATAAATACGGGTGCTATTGACACGACACGATGTGTTCCATTTCCAGTAAGACCATGGGTCTTCTAGACCGCGTATCCACATGGCTGGGCGGGAGACCTCGTGTAGCAGCTCCAGTGCTGGTGCTCGGTCTAGATCGCGCTGGGAAGACCTCACTCCTCAGAGCGCTGCGGCCGCCTGATCCTAACGCTTCGACCACGCCAGCTGCGGCACCAAATACGGCCACGCCACAGATTGAACAATTCCAGAGTAAGACACCGGCTACACGCAAATCATACTAGCGCAAATTCCAATTTGCACAAGCAAGAATATGCGCTAAGACGGCAAAACGGTATTGCGGGTGGTAGGACCTTGTGCAGGGTCCGTCCGGATCGCTACCACCATCTTATCCATTACCCTACCGCCAAACAACAGTGTTCGCATTGTTGTGTTCCGGTTTGGGGATAAGACAGCCGGTAAAATGACTAGCATAGAGGCATTCCATCTTAGTCCTCAGGGTTAGCAACGCATTTGCAGTCTTAGGATTGCATTGCAGTCTTGTGAATGCAAATGTCTATGGGTCACAGTTTCCACTTACCATCAGGTGGCCTGTGTGCTCGTTTGTCTTCTCTATGCCATAAAAAAACCAAAAAAAAACCCACATAAATGGCTTGCACAAAACACTCATTGGCAGAAACTAGATTTGTACAAATAAGTACGTGCGTTAAGACGGCAAAACGGTATACCGCACAAACCGTTTGAAGTGCATACAAGTCGCTATAGTGTGGACGCCATACAGTTCTTGTGTCAATTTTTGGTCAAACCGTTTGCGCATGCAAGTCACTGAAACATGCAATAGGTCATTTACTTTACAGGTCATTTACTTAAACCCCTTTGAACGCCAAGAACAAAAAAGTGGTCGTGTACTGTCGTGCCTACAACGCCATCGACCCATATAGTGGTTATAGATGCAGTGCAAAATAAGCCTGAGTACTTCTGACGTAAAGTTGACATTAGCTGTAGTTTTCAGCTGTCATTGGTGTGTGAGGACGACGTTTGCATCAAGTCAAAGGCGTTCAAAGGGTTAAGTTTTTCACCTATAGCGCTGGCGCTAGCGAGTTGGCTGATAAAAGTTGACGCTAGATGTCGCTAGGTCACCATGCACAACAATATTCAGGACTTCTTACTCGTACTATCAGCCCAATGGAACCCTGACGGTGTCACAGTGACATTATAAAACAATTTGTTTGACACTTCTTATGACTTGAATCATAAATAACGTCTCTGTGACACAGTTCTATGGTGGGTCAAGGTTCCAATGGTCTGATAGTACACCGCCATTTTCTTTTCGGTCCGGTCGGTCCATTCTTAGCAGTGGATGTCTTTCAGCTGAGATAAGAAGATGAAGAAAAATAACTCTCGCGATAGTGATTTCATGATAACCTTGAATTTGTCTGTCAGGTGGAGGAGTAACGTTCAGTGCGTGGGACGTGTCGGGCGCTGCGCGGGCGCGTGCGCTATGGGAGCGGCACTATCGGCGCGCGCAGGCCGTCATCTTCGTCGTCGATGCCGCGGACCACTTGCGGCTCGGTCAGTATCAAAACTATACTAAATCTTGAACAGTCAAAGTCAAAGATGTAATAAGTTAAAAAACGATAATATTAGCCCAAACGTTGGCAACGTTTATAAATAAAAAAAGTCTTATAAATATGTACGCCGTTACATTGCACTTCGAGAAAATTAATACTTAATGACTTAGTACACTACACTTAAGACTGCACCGAGCAAACGTAGTGTCCAGTGGCGCCCTCATTACTTTTATTGTGTTTTCTACTTAAGTAAAGAATTTCCTTCCAATCAGACGATACTTTTTTGTAGCGCAAGTAAAAACACAATTTATGGGATACGTGACACACTTACAATTAACAATTACCCTTTGAGTAGTCAGCCGGGAAAAGATGACCACTTTTTTCCGTTAAGTTGATAACTCAAAGGTGAATTATTATTAAACTATGTGATATACCCTATAAGTTGTGTTTTCATTTGTAGTACAAAAACCTACCAACCAATTTCAAGAAAATACTTTAGTTTAATAGAAAACACAACAATAGTAGGGAAGGCGCCACTGTACATCCGGTGTACGCTCGGCATAGTCTTAAAGTACGTACAGTCAACCAATTTGATTTCTAGGCCACTTTGGACTATGTTAAAGTGACGTTGTCAACCAAAACGTAAGAGACTCCCTATGATTTGGTTTACAACGTCACGTTGACAAAGTCCATTTTTTTTATGTCATAGAGAAGTCAAATGAGCACACAGGCCACCTGATGGTAAGTGGAAACTGTGACCCATAGACATTCGCATTCACAAGACAGCAATGCAATCCTAAGACTGCAAATGCGTTGCCAACCCTGAGGACTAAGATGGAATGCCTCTATAGTCATTTCACCGGCTGTCTTATCCCCAAACCGGAACACAACAATGCGAACACTGCTGTTTGGCGGTAGGTTAATGGATAAGATGGTGGTAGCGATCCGGACGGACCCTGCACAAGGTCCTACCACCCGCAAAATCCATAGTCCATAGTGGCCTAGGAATCAAATTGGTTGACTGTACATGCATAGTTCGACTTACAGAGAAAACAATAGATTGCGGCAGCCTATAATGGGTCTAGTCTTACCATCAACCCCCAATTTTACATAGCTTAATTGGATTGGTACACTGTATTTTTCCCGTGTGGTTCCCAGCTAAGAGTAGTGCCACTCCATGTCTTCCCGTGGAAGTCGTAAGGCGACAACAGGAATAAAGGTGTGTAGTACTGTTAGGCGATGGGCTTGCAACCTGTCACTAATACGCTGGTAAATATCGTAGCCTATTTGTGCAAAGTGTGGTTACAGAATTAACAATTGCGGGTGGTAAGACCTTGTGCAGGGTCCGTCCGGATCGCTACCACCATCTTATCCATTAACCTACCGCCAAACAGCAGTGTTCGCATTGTTGTGTTCCGGTTTGGGGATAAGACAGCCGGTGAAATGACTAGCATAGAGGCATTCCATCTTAGTCCTCAGGGTTGGCAACTTATTTGCAGTCTTAGGATTGCATTGCAGTCCTATGATTGCGAATGTCTATGGGTCACAGTTTCCACTTACCATCAGGTGGCCTGTGTGCTCGTTTGTCTACTCGATGCCATAAAAAAAAAAAAAAAACGAGTGTTTAGAGTTGTTGGTAGTTCTGTAGCAAGCTCTGCCTATATATGCTTGGATCTTTGAGATTAAGCTACGGATTTTGATTCGGTTTTTTTTAATAGATCGAGTAATTCAAGGGGAAGATTTTTATGCATAATAAATTCTGCTTTATGCCCGGGTGTTACAGAAAACCCACAAACCGAAGCGAAGCGAGAACGGGTCGCAAGTTTTAGATAAAATACAACTATACTGTCTTCCACAGTGGTAGCCCGTGAAGAGCTGGAGCTGGTCCTAGCGCACCCAGACATGTGTGCTCGGCGGATTCCTCTCCTCGTTCTCGGGAACAAGTCAGACGCTGCTGGTGCCCTGGAGCCGGCGCGGCTGGCGGCCACGCTGGGGCTGGCTCGGGTGGTGGACCGGCCGTGGCACGTGGCGGCCACCAGTGCGCACTCAGGTGCTGGGCTTGCTGATGGTGTAGCCTGGCTGGCGAGGCAGGTGCGCGAGCTGCATACACCCGCGCGGGTGGCTGAGCATTGAGCTGATGATCGATTTGGGATCGACTCGTGAATTGTATTGTCAATAGTAATAGAAAACGCTGCTTACGTTTCTATTCTCTATCGGCTTGTAATGTATTGTAGCGATGGAACCAATAATGAACAAGGATCAATAATGGACAATTGATTCTTATGATACAGAAGATTAGGGTTGGTCATTTATTTTGAAACAATTAATTTATAACCTTATGATCTTTTAATTGGGTCTCTATTGACTGCCATAATTATTTTTTTAAGCCATAATTTTTCCAAGTCGTAATGCATTTTTCTCAGAACACGGACACTTCAGGTAACTAATCTACACGATAAACATTCATTAAAAACTGTAACTTCAGCCTGAACTAACAATACATTATGACCAACGATATGTATGGCAGTCAAAGGGGGGGGGGAGAAAGGGGGGAGTTACGTGACCATTATTGACACCTTTGGTTAGCTTCAGCAGTCATTCGACTCGACAGGTTACTTCTTCTGATATAAATGTATAAGTTAATACGTTTATTTTCATAAATGATTACAAAGTTTTACTAAAATGTACATCAAAACGAGCGTCTCTACAGAGCATCGGCGTCGAATATTTGAGTGGACGTTGACGCGAGCGTTACAAAGCCTACACACCACTCGATGTTCGACATCGAATGCTCATTACATGCGAATACTGTCAATGGGGACGCTCTTAAGTAAAAAAGATAACTAAGGTATTTAAATACTTAGAAACTTTTTTTCAAGTTTAAAAGTGTGATTATTAGTTTATAATACCACTAATTACCTACTCATATACGTAGGTACTTTCTACATACGTAATTAAGATAAAATTATTTTTATTTTATTGTTCACTAAACAAAATTTGTTAATGCAAAATAAACTTATACTACGCACGTATGTATTACAATTTTAAGCAGTTAAAAAGTTGTTAGTGTGATATTAAAATTGAATTGATATTAAAAATAATGTTTCTCTTGTTTGATAGAAATACCATATTTTTTGTCTATATTATGTTATTTATTCAGCTATGAAGATTATTTCATAGCTACAGTCAACCTAATAAAAAACTACACACTTTGGTACCTTGTCACTCTTAACGGCTTTGTCAGACTAGAGCACTGCAGCAGCTTAAACATGACGTAAGGCTGCCTGTCAAGGATAGCGATTCTCTCAAAAACCACAGACGGGCGGACGAACGAGCGAAATCGCAGCGGCGAGTTTAGGTATAGTCTTTATTATTTCTAGCGAGCCGATCTTCTACACAAAGGCCATTGTTTGTGTACAATACTATTATCTTTCTTTGTGTCCGTAACCGCAAGCCGATTACATACAAAAAAGTTAGAACTACATTGAATGTCCATAGAATTATCAACCCTATCCTCTTAGTCAGTAGGTTTAAAATGTAAGTGTCAGGATACAGATATGTCTTTATTATCTGGCGACAGAAGATGGTAATATTGTGTAGGGAATAAGATCGGTTCAAATAATAAAGACATATCTGTATCCTGACACTTTACATTTTAAACCTATTGACTAAGAGGATAGGGTTGATAATTCTATGGACATTCAATGTAGTTCTAACTTTTTTGCTTTTTTGGGCTTGCGGTTACGGAAACAAAGAAAGATAATAGTATTGTACACAAACAATGGTCTTTGTGTAGAAGATCGGCTCGCTAGAAATAATAAAGACTATAGTTCCGTTAGAGCGAACAAAACACTTTACAGCGCGTGCATTTTCAATTAAGCAGGTTCAGTTTTGTGTGACTTAGTTATTAATATAAATGTTTACTTAGATGTTTACTAACAAAAATATTGATAAAAAATAAGAGAGATCCGATAATGCACTGTGACGTCATATACAGTCAAGGACTTTAATTGTTAAGCCACTATGGAACCCTGTCGCATAACGTTGATCATTAATTATAGCGTAATTTCTTTCATATGGTTTGACGCTGTCATTATGACAGGGTTCCATAGTGGCTTAACAATTAAAGTCCTTGACTGTAACACGTCGACCATATACTCCATGTTAAATTATGTTTTGCTAGAAAGAGATAGGAAGAAATCTTTGTCAGCTTATATCTTGGTTATAGAGCTATTGAAAAATTGTGTATTTTCAACTGTATGTTTAAAAAAAAAAACTGATTCTTGTAATCAGCTTTTATTGAAGATGTGGAATAAAGTCTGTAACGAGAATAAAGTGTGTAACAGTCGTCGTAAATTTTATTTTAATATTAATAAATCGTCCCCTTACTTCTAGAACCGCTTAACTGCATGAAGTATAGTTTTGAGAAAAACGCATTTAAAGGTTTGAGTGTTTAAATGTCTAGTTAAACCCAATTCTAAGTGAATGATATTATAGATTTTATAAGGAGAGGTTATTAGTAATCAAAACTGTAAGTAAAAAAATTGTATATTCTTTAAACAAATGGTTTAAATTGAGGCTTTTGTAAAAAAGGTGGTGCAGATAAGCGTTTTTTGCTGTAGAGTCAATTTATTCGTATCTTTTAAACTAATAGGCTTCGGCAGTATTAATTCAAAGTTTAACTTTCTTACTTATATAAGTTTCACTTTGGACTAGAAAAATATTGGGAATTGTGATTAATTATGCAGTTATCTTAGTTTATATTACAGTCACGAGTCAGTTAGTTGGTTTTGGCTGTAGAGAATATGATATTTCAGAATTAAGTGCACTTAAAATGCTAATATGTTACTAGTATGTTTTGTACTGTAACTTACTTTACCGACTGCCCCGTCTCTACAAGATATAGCGGTATGTTTTGTAAAGTTTGCACTATTCAAAACTTAAAACTATTCGTTTACAAAATTTCATCGGATTATGTTTACTAATAAGGCGTTTATTAGATAAAAAGCAACATTGAGACAAACATTGGTGTTGACTGGAGAAATTAGTGGTTAAAACTAAAATAAACGTCACATAGGTTTAAAAAATTGTTTATTAGGGTTATAAAAAACACGTAGGAGTAGACCAAAAAAAAAAAAAGGGTACTCGCTCAAATCCATCAAATTATCGGCCTATCGCTTTAACATCCTTGTTCTCCAAGATAATGGAACATGTTATTAATCGTCAGCTGCTGAGGTATCTGGAGGATAATCAGCTATTAAGTGACCACCAATATGGCTTCCGCCGTGGGCGTTCAGCTGGTGATCTTTTAGTTTACCTCACTCATTGTTGGGCTGCGTCCGTGGAGAGCAAGGGCGAGGCATTGGCCGTTAGTTTGGATGTAGCGAAGGCCTTTGATCGGGTTTGGCACAAAGCACTTTTGTCGAAGCTGCCTTCTTATGGGCTCCCAGAGAGTTTCTGTAAATGGGCAGCCAGCTTTCTTACGGGAAAGAGCATCCAAATAACAGTTGATGGCTCATGCTCGAAACTCATGCCCGTATTGTCCCCTACGCTGTTTCTTCTGCATATCAACGATATGTTGCAGATTAGTAACATTTATTGCTATGCAGATGATAGCACTAGTCACACGCGCTACTTTGGCCGGAGTAATCTCTCTCGAGCCGACACCGAAGACTGCCGAGCAAAGCTTGTGTCTGAAACTGAGTCATCGCTGGAGGCGGTCTCAAAGTGGGGCAGACTCAACCTGGTCCAATTTAACCCCACTAAGACACAACTGTGCGTGTTATCAGCCAAGAAAAGCCCTTTCGTCACAACACCTCAGTTCGAAGGCACTTCCCTCGCCATCAAGCCCAGTATCGGAATCCTGGGCGTTGACATTTCTCATGACGTTAAGTTCCGTAGTCATTTGGAAGATAAAGCCAAATTGGCTTCCAGGAGGCTTGGCGTGCTTAGTAGAGCAAGACGGTACTTCACAGCTGATCACTGCCTCCAACTTTATATGGCTCAGGTTCGGCCGCATATGGAGTACTGTTCTCATCTCGGGCTGGGGCACCCCAATACCTCCTTCTTCCACTTGACCGGATACAACGCAGAGCGGTTCGAATCGTCAACGACCCAGCGCTCTCCGTCCGATTGGATTCCCTCTCTATCCGAAGGGACGTCAGTTCACTTTGCGTGCTGTATAGGCTTTACAACGGGGAGTGTTCTGATGAATTATTTGGACTTTTACCGGCCGCAGAGTTCCACCACCGAACTACTCGTCGCAATGCCAGGTTCCATCAACATCACCTTGATGAAGGGCGTTCTTCCACCGTGCGTTTCACTAGGCACTTTTTGCCTCGTACAGTGAAACTGTGGAATGAGCTCTTCGAGCGGTATTTCCCACCAGTTATGACATGGGTGCCTTCAAGAAAAGAGCTTACATCTCCCTTATTGGCCGGCAACGCACCGTCAACTCTTCTTGAGCTGATGGTGTTTATGGGCGGTGGTATTTACTTCCCATCAGGTAACCTACATGCTCGTTTGCCTCCCACTGATATATAAAAAAAAAAAAGTTATTCTTCGTCACTGCTAGTGTCGGCTGCGGCTCTGGATTACAGTTATCTGAAACATAATAGGTACTAGCTTTAAGTTATGTACTTAACTTACATCCCTTTTCTGTACACATTGTATTTTCTTTTTTCATTTTGTGCAATAAATAATTTTAATACATACACTGTAGAATAACTAATTCTTTACCCTAAAAAGTTTTTCCTAAAAAATTCATTTTGCTGACACTTTATTGTTGCCGACTGTACTTGTACTATTGATAACAAACTCGCTATTGAAAGACGACTCAAACGAATCCAAACTCTATGGACCTACTATAAACCGTTGAGGAGTTCTGATGGCCACCTTACGTCTCGATCACCATACCAGCTCGTTGGTACCATAATATTATTGTATTGTCATTGGCATCACACTAGCATGCAAAATTTCAAGTATCTCCAACAACGAAAAGTAAGTTAAAATCGTCTTCCAAGATTTATTTAAGTAAGTACCTACATAGTTTCAAATTGAGTCAATCAAAAACTTACCTACTCAAAATTGTTTTGTATAGGTACTTAATATGAAACAAAGACATTTAAAATTGAAATAGGTAGTATTGAATTTTGTTAAGTGACGTACCTATTTACTGGTAAGTATGTAGGTAGGAACGTGTTATAATCCGCGGCAAACAGTTAAGAAGTAGGTAGTTGTAATACCTACCTAAATTGTTTTCACATTCGACTTCCATCCTTTGGTTGATTTGTCCGTGACTTGGCGACTCATTGACACCAGAAGATAGCTTGTTGTCATCATCTATAACGAAAACTTTTTTGTTTAGGTATGTTGGGGTCAACGCCCCGCGCGATTTGCCGTAATTAATATGTTCAACATGCAAATTCGTTGTCTTAAATGGCATTGACTAAAATAGTTCGCCTTATTCAGTGAGATTTTAGTAACAGTAACAGTAGGAGCTTTAATATTGTTCTCGTGATTTACCTAACCTATCAATTTTAACATAATTAATAGAAACAGTCATTTTTACTTACCTTTATGCAAACCACTGTTTCCAAGCACCAAGCTGAACATTTTTTGTACGGGAATTCATGTTTTAACCCTTGTCATCACTATTATTAGGTAAATATTACATGCGTGCACGCAATCGGCGTCGACACTTGCAAACAGGTGAGACGCGACTAAGCGCCGTAAGTGCGGTTAGCGCCTAGCGGGGAGGCCCTCACTAGGGAGTACAGCGTGAAGCGCGTACGCGCACGTTAAGCGGTTTTTGCTGTATCGGATTCTACCGGCAAAAGCAAAAAAGATGCAAACAAAACACATTATAATATGTTTTTGTTGTTTTTGCTGATTAATATTTTTGACTTTTGACTAATTAGGAAGTGGAAAAACATATTATCGATTGGTTTGAATGTTTTTGTAGATGGCAAAATAAACGTTTATATCTTATGGTTAGCACCAAAAAACTACTACACATGTTTAGTATCTTATTAGAGTAACTAAATTGTATTTTATTTAAACATGAAACCTGCTAAAACCACTTTAATGAGGACAAAATGTTTTTCTTCTTAAAAATTTAAAAATATCGATTATAACAACCATTTAGTAGCTTTTGCTTGTTCAATATTAAAAAAATCGCCGTTAAACTACTTTAAGCTAGAGGCTATCTTAGGAACGGAGCATGGTATTAAAAAACGGGTTTTACCAACACGTAGATATTGAAAAGTACTTTCTAACGATGTTCGTACCTTGATTTTGCCTAAAAGGTACTTTAAGCGGTTCTAGAAGAAAGGGGACGAAATCTATGTTGGCGTAGTATGTGTGGTGTGAAACTGATTGATAGCTGAGTAAGGAATGAAAAAGTCGGAGAGAAATGTGGAAAAAAAGAAGATGTAGTGAGTAAGATTGAAAAAGGCGTGCTTCGATGGTTCGGTTATTTGGAAAGGACAAGATCGAAAGTGAGTGGACGGGTTGGAAGGGCGTACTTTTTCGAGTCAAATCGGAGAAATACTGGAAAAGGGCCGAATCTTAAGTACCCAAAACTGACGTGCGTGCATGACTCGATGTATGACAGTGGAGGAAGCGAATGAAAATTGTCAAGATCGTAGCAAGTGGAAAGAAGTGCTCTCTGGGAAACCGACGTGGTTTAATGTATTTATGTATGTAATAATTCAAGTTGAATTTGTATAGCTTTTATTCTGATGTTTAGTCAGGCGTCTGTAGACAACAAGATTCATGAATAATGGTAAGATGCTTTGGGACAAGTGGTTTCTCTGAAGTAGGTAATCAACAATTCTCTATTACCCTTGAATGAGGCCCTTTAATATTAATGCTACTCGTTTTTAGGGTTCCGTACCAAAATGGTCAAACAGGAACCCTTATGGCAAGATTTTGGTGTATGTCTGTATGTCACAGGAATTTTCTCTGAATCTATAAAAGCTATCCACTTGAAAATTGGCATAAATTAACACGCATCTGCTTTAATTTTTCCCAAGTTTAAAAAAAAAACATTTTCGGGACAAACTTTTACTGCCGACTATACTTTTTTGCACAGTCGTCGTCTACTTGTCAAGACGATTCTAACAAACCCTAACACGACGGGTTTATCATGTGTAATTTAGGAGTTCCTATGGTCACCATGAGTCTCCATCATCAGACAAGCTCGATGGTACTATATTATTGTACTGTCATCAGAACTAAAGGCGTATACAAATTTTCAGCTTCATCGGAAACCAGGAAGTGGGTCAAATTTAACTAGCAAGATTTGACCCTTACATTCATACAAACATAAATACATTGCAAGTTAAATAAAAGCTTTTAAAATTAAAGAGATTTGACTATAGCAAACGATGTCATATGAAAGGGCTCAATCTGAAAATTACAAAACGATTTTCTTTATAATTTTCTGTGAATTGGACCGATTTTACGAACTCGACTAACAGCGAATTTAGCCAGTACTTTTACCACGAGTTACAATTTACCGTACTCGCTAGAGAGTCGAAAGCTCTGTTACTCGACTCTGTAAGAATACAGCGAGTTTTGCGAGGGACAGAGCATTCGACTCGCTAGCGAGTACGGTAATTGTAGCTCGTGGTAAGGGTACTGTGGGGCTAGACAAGTTGCCATCGTTCACGAACGCTGGCGTTAGGCGATCACTTTGGTGATCACGTGTCACTTGGCGCTATCAAAATTAAATAGGCTAGACAAGTTGCCATCGAATGTAACGCTAGCATTAGGCGATCACTGTCGACATGCAATGTCAAAAATGAATAATCTAGCCAAGTTGTATGCCCACGATGAATACAACCTCGCTCGGTTGTCTAGTTTTCTTCTTCTAAAAATGATAAATTTGTCTATACTTTTCGACAACTAGTACCGCGTAACGACCGTAGTCGTCAAACCTATCACTAGCGCGAGTGATAGTGATCACTTTTCAGCGTGTCAGTTGTAACGACTGATGTATCACGTGACATACGTCATTCCCATACATTTTTCAACAACACTATGTCTGAACGATGGCAACTTGTCTAGACCCACAGATGACTTTTAGGCGAGTTGATGCCGGTGACCACTTGCATTTTCGACTATTTGATACCTAACCCCCTCTCGGTTCTTAAGTTGAACTATTATAGTGTAATTCAAGATACCTTAAAACAGGGTGTCTAGGGATTAAGGGGTGAGTAGGGACACAACCTAAAATGAAGCATATGTTACTAATTATAAAACTAAAACTATTTCCTAAGTATACACTTAACTTTATTTTCCATTTAATACTTATTAATTATTATTTATTTATTTATTTATTAAACCAGCAACAAAAATTACAAATATACAAAAGCCCTGCAAAACTGTATTAGTACAGTTTGTCTGCAGGAAGACTTTAAAATAACAGTAAGCACTATAATCTTAATAATAATATACAATGTTTAGTTCGACACAATGGATAGCGATAATATAATTCTAAGGCAGTATATCTAAAAGATATTTCTTTAGTTTTCTCTTAAATATACGTTTATTTTGCTCAAGACGGATGTCCTCAGGTAAACTGTTGAGAATATATGGCAGGCGCTTTTTTAAAGTTCTGTCCCCGTAATAGTTGTTAACTCTAGGCACATCGAATTTACCGGCAGACACCAATCTCGTTCCATGATTATGATCAATTCTACGCAGGTCATGCTGCCAATTGTCATGGTTATTAATAGCTAAAAGGTATTTGTGCTTTAAAGTGACAGGGAGGATCTTACATATTTGAACAATTTTCGATAATCATTTTTACAGTTATTTTTAATCTTTTGAGGGACAAGAAATTTTAAAAAACGCAATTGCAAGGACTTGGACTTGTTCTTATTTGTAACAAGTTATGACTTATTCTAGGTGGTCCTACTCACCCCTTAATCCTTACTCACCCCGTTTTACAGTACATTCCTAAAAAAGTGGGCGAATACTTTAAAAATACATACATTAAATCACGCCTGTTTCCCAGAGGGGTAGGCAGAGACCACTGTTTTCCATTTGCTACGATCTTGACAAATTTATTTCGCTTCTTCCACATTCATACATCGAGTCATGCACGCACGTCGGTGTCGGGTACTTAAGATTCGTCCCTTTTCCAGTATTTCTTCGATTTGACTCGAAAAAGTACGCCTAGGGCGGCCCCTTCCGACCCGTCCACTCACTTTCGATCTGTATATCTCTTTCGTCAATCTTCTTTCATCCATCCTTTCCAAAATAATGTTATTTAATAAACGATAGTGCTGTAAAAGTTATAGAAATACTAAGTATTATCCGGTTTGACTGCTTGGCAAAAGCGGAAGCTTACCAAGCAGCCAAAGTAGAAGAGAAATGTTATGATCTTGTTTACGTCGGTAAATCCAGTGAAATAATAATATCTACGGCGGGATAAAATCGAGTCCGGTGCACCTGACAATGTTCGGTCGGCGTTTTTCAGAATACTTATTGGTCTAGGTATTTAAAACAGTTTGAAAGCAGTTGTCTCAATAAGGGATATGACGTGCCTTTAAAAATAACAATAATTCTGAAATGATATTAGACATAAATGATGCCTAATATTAATTCAAATTTCGGGGGAGATAAAAAAACAAATACATTTTGAGGGTAGAATGAGGTGACCTAAATTTGAGCCTGTTGAAGAACACTTGTCGTACAAAATCAATTGGAACCCTAATATCTGGAAGCCTGGATTGTACTGGGCAAATCCTAATATCTGCAGGCCTGGATTCTACTGGGTAAACCCTAATATCTGCAGGCCTGTATTCTACTGGGCAAACCCTAATATCTGCAGGCCTGGATTCTACTGCGTAAACCCTA
Source organism: Acleris laterana (assembly GCA_963966035.1). Taxonomy (NCBI): domain Eukaryota; kingdom Metazoa; phylum Arthropoda; class Insecta; order Lepidoptera; family Tortricidae; genus Acleris; species Acleris laterana. The sequence continues at coordinate 2,010,860 of OZ014458.1, read as the reverse complement.
ATATCTGCAGGCCTGGATTCTACTGCGTAAACCCTAATATCTGCAGGCCTGTATTCTACTGGGCAAACCCTAATATCTGCAGGCCTGTATTCTACTGGGCAAACCCTAATATCTGCAGGCCTGTATTCTACTGGGCAAACCCTAATATCTGCAGGCCTGGATTCTACTAGGCAAACCCTAATATCTGCAGGCCTGGATTCTACTTGGTAAACCCTAATATCTGCAGGCCTGGATTCTACTTGGTAAACCCTAATATCTGCAGGCCTGGATTCTACTTGGTAAACCCTAATATCTGCAGGCCTGTATTCTACTGGGCAAACCCTAATATCTGCAGGCCTGGATTCTACTAGGCAAACCCTAATATCTGCAGGCCTGGATTCTACTGGATAAACCCTAATATCTGCAGGCCTGGATTCTACTGGATAAACCCTAATATCTGCAGGCCTGGATTCTACTGGATAAACCCTAATATCTGCAGGCCTGGATTCTACTGGATAAACCCTAATATCTGCAGGCCTGGATTCTACTGGGTAAAACCAATGGTTTTTATTATTATCGCGTTTGACATGTTATCGTATAACAAACGTTGCGATAGCTCTTAATGGCGACCGAGTTACAAGCAATGCGATAACATGTGAAAAAGAAATAGGGAATAAACATGACTTATTTCACAGTTTCGATAAAAGCTGATTCATGTAACAAACACTAGAAAAATCATTTTGTAACAGCTATAAAAATAACCAAGATCATTTTGTTCTTATCTCTTTCAAGCATAACAAAATTTTGCTTAGAGGTTATATGGCCGATCGGTTAAGCCAGGTTTACATTGGTCAATGAAAGTGGACAGTGGACAAGTGACAGTGGGGTTTACCGATCGGATAGTGGCGAGTCAAGTTGCCTTGCCAGTGGATCCTAATAGAATCGCATTCTGTTTTTCCACTCCACTGTTCTTGACCAATGTAAATCGGGCTTTACATGACGTGCTCATCGGATCTCTTGGTATAATTGCTGTCTAATTAGCAGGTTAAAATGCTTTTATCATCTGTATTTCTTAGCTTATTTTTATTTTAATTTCACTTTTAGTGATCTCTTTCAATCAATCAATCAATCAAATCGTTTATTGCTTGAAAGTGAGTACAAAAGGTGGTACATAAAATGTATTGATCTGTCACAATCTGCTAGTATCTAGCGTGCAATATAAAATAATTCTTATAACTAAATACCTAGTAATGACTAGTTAAATAAACTTAACTTTCAACGTTAAATTAATTTATACGTACAATTTATGTTATTATTAATGTAATGGCACATCAGGGATTAGAAATTGTCATTCATATATTCATCTATCGAATAGAACCCTTTCTTAACCAAGTATCTATTTAACAATCTTTTAAACTACAATATGTTTACATTCTCTATTTTAATTTGGCAAGCTGTTGTAAATCCTTGGTGCCATTCCTATAATACTTTTGGATAAGAGAGCTGTATTCATGGAGATGGCACGAATTTATTTTACGGTATTATCATATTAAGTTGAAAAATGTGATTAAAAAAACCTATGCATATTTCTTGTTGCTTCTAACATGTTATCGTTTTGTCAACGTTATAAAATCTCTTATATACCTACTTGACAGTTATGGCGTCCGATATAAAAATCATGCGATATCATGTCAAAAGCGAAGTTTTAGCCCAAATAAAATAGAGCTAGGGCAAAATTCAAGGGAAGTCAGTCAAACTCGCTTGAATTAGGCACTTGTTTATGACGGAAAATCCACTAAAATCTCATAGAGCGAGATGAGATCGGGTCCGAAGCGGCAGTCGGTCGCCGGCCGGCGTCGAGACGGCACGCGTACGCAACGACGCACGTTCACCGATCGCGTGACAAAGAAGTTGTGTGAAGTGTGCTTAAGTTGTTGGTTTTGTGTGATCTAAGTTTGACTGTGAACTGTTTGGAGTTTTTGTTGGTAAGTGGGATGGAAAATTATGTTAAATGTGTGTGTTTTATGAATGTCGTTTTTTTTTAAATTGTAATGTAAAACTATTTATTTATATAAACAATGAAACGCCCAACATAAATTCACAGTATAAATTATACTAATAATTTACAGTATAATTATAATAATTATACTTAAAATATTGTATTCTACGTAATACAGAATCTGTATATTTATCGCAGTGGATTGGTCGAATTTTGCGACGCCTAACTACATACATACACATACATTAAATCACGCCTGTTTCCCAGAGGGGTAGGCAGAGACCACTTCTTCACGCCTAATTATACTTGGTTATAAGCTGTGACTAATGGCCGGGATACACGAGGCTAGTTTTTCAAGCCAGGATAGCCAGTAGTACTAGTAAGTTAGCAAGCTAGTGCGTCTATCTTCCTGTTTACAAAATTCGCTTACTTCCAGGCTAGAAAGCTAGGTGCTGAAGCCAGGAAAGTTTTTAATAGCTGGCCGTTCTATTTTTTGTGCTAGTAGGGCCACCCACCGGTGATTTTGCTGTCCTGGCTTGCTTACTAGCTTTGTGTAGCAGTTCTTTTTACTGACCGACACTGACTGACTTTTCACGAATATTTATTAATATTGTCACTGCAATAGTACTTGAATGGCTTAAAATTACTGGCATTCATGTGTCCAAGCGAGGGCAGTAATACTAGCGTACTAGCTTGCTACCCTGGCCCGAAAAACTAGCCTCGTGTATCCTGGCCATTAGAGACTAGAGATTCTACAGGAAAGGTTTTACAAACGGGTAAAAAGAGTTGGGAAAAAAATGGGGTGAGCCAAAGTTGAACTAATTTTTCTATGTCGATTATCGGAACTCCGAAAATGTTGTTCCTAAAAATTTACATCCTAATAATCACTTCTCATAACTACTCTGATCCTAAAGTTCTGAATTCCTAATGATCACTGTTCCTAAAATTTTGTTTCCTAAAGTTTCCATTCCTACCGTTTATTTTACTATAAACGTAGTCCATAACACTCAGTTTTCCGAAAATTGATTTTCCTAACGATTCGTACTCCTAATTTTCACTGTTCCGAGTGAGCGAGCGAGCGAAGCGAGCGAGCAAGACCTCTCTGGGCAGAACCGACTTGAATAGGTTAGGTTAGAAGGCTATGGCGGGAGCGAAGCGAAGCAAGCTCCCGCCTTAGCCTTCGAGGTTATTTTTTTTATATCCCTTGAATAAGCTATGCGATACCATTTGACTGCAAATTAAAATCGTATGCTTTTTTTCAAACGTTTCATTTCACACACCTTCACAAACTGCACCCTACTCTAAATTTTAGGAACAGTGATCATTAGGAGTAAAATTTTTAGGAAAATCAATTTTCGGAAAACTGAGTGTTATGGACTACGTTAATAGTATAATAAAATGTAGGAACGGAAACTTTAGGAAACAAAATTTTAGGAACAGTGATCATTAGGAGTACAAATCGTTAGGAAAATCAATTTCGGGTGATGAACTTTAGCGAAGCCAATATGGACCCAAAAAAATGGTGGAGCTGTTTGAAAAAGAACTACTTAGTTACTATCCTCTTTGACTGCGTTCTTGGATAAATTCATGCGTTTACTATTCCGGATCCTTGGCTGTAAACAATTGATTGAGTTTTTGTTATACTTGAATGCCAAAGAGGGTACCTAGTGTATCAGGTGTAACATAAAAAACTCGTTCGTAGGAAAAGCTTAAAACAACGTTCTGTGCGGTAAACAGTAATCTTATTACCCTTAGAGTCCTGCTCCGTTGCCCTATTTACGTGTCATTAATGTCTGGTGTACAGTCAACAGCATAAATAAGTGATCATTTATGTACCTTGTCACTTTAACGTTGTGTTTGAAATGTTATTCAAAAATCTGAAACGATTGAAAGCGACAAGGTACAGAAATGATCACTTATTTATGCTGTTGAATGTACAGTACCCCAATCAGTTAAGCAATTTACTGCACTGTCATAATAAACTTCAAACTGGAAATCAAATGACAATAACAAAGGCAGTAACATCGACAAGGTTCTAAGTATGCTCAACATTTTTGTTGACTGTACCAATAACTTTGTACATGCCATACGTAAGTAATAAATTTGAGGCTGTTTATCCGTGGGTAGTATTATATCATTTCCAAGATCGCAATAAGGAAATAGTTGTAGTGTGGTCCGGCAAAGCTTTTCTTTCACTGATTTATGGACAGTGTTTCCCTTGAAGTTTATTCAACTATTATATGTGAATATATTAGTTGAATAATATTATATTATATTATATATTATATTTATTATCATATTTATTCCATTTTACTGCTTAAGTGTCTCCCTAAATTGGATTATATTAACACTTGTCTTACCAGCCAGCTGCCAATGAGGGCAACCTAACATTATACACTATTATATTATGTTAATAAAGTATAGTAAAATAATATTATCAGAGCGTCTATTCCATTCGGTAAATTATATCACCTTTGACATGTTTATTGTATTGTACATACAAACATACATAAGCTCACGCCTTTATTGCATCACTTTTGAGAAGAATGCGAGGCAGCTCCAATAGGATCCTTGAAATGATTTCAAGGAGGTTCGATTGTCCTATAGTCTTAAGTATGTGTAATTTAGTTAAGTCGAATTTAGAGTTTAAGTTTTGATGTTCTTCCTCAGTACTAACATTAGACAGTAAGATAATAGTGTATACTAACCAATATGGGTCATGTTACCCGAAATAAATGTTTTGAATTTGAATTTGAATTTAATTCCCAGAGTGGGGTAGGCAGAGCTACAGAATCTGTAACAACTCTAAAAACTTATTAATAATTCTGTAACCACATTTTGCACAATCAGGCTAAGATGTTTGCCATTGTATTAGTGACAGGTTGCAAGCCTATCGCCTAACAGTACTACACAGCTTTTATTCTCTTAAAGGCCGTTGTGGCCGTTGATCAGTAGTTAAATTAAATAAAATTTGAAAAGGGAATAAAAATTTGAAGGAATCTCAAGGAAATGTGTCAAATTTTCAATTCCATTTTCGAATTTAAAGTAACTACTGATCAAACAACAGGCCCTTAGTCGTCTCTTTCGACATCCACGGGAATACATGGAGTGGCACTATTCTAACCCGGCAATCGCGCGTGGACAATACCGTAACAGGTCAATAAATACGATATGGTTTTTACCGCTGGGAATAGAGGTCCCAGGTGACATGTGTTGTTTACCCGATTTATTAACAGACTTTAAAAAAGTGTAACACTTTATTTTCGCCCGCGGCATGAGATTGGGGTCGTGTGGTCACTTGGCTCGAGGGTCAATCGCGAAAGGTTTGGCCGACGTAGAGAGAGATGAAGAGATCGACTGACCACAAACAGGATCGATGGTGATGGTTTAAAAAAAAAAAGGTAAGGCGTTACAATTAAATGTGGTTTAATTTCTAACACAGTTTTAAACGGTACAAACAAGAGTAATAAGAACTTTTTAGTACTTAAATGATAATTAACCGCGCCTTAAGGGTCACAGAAGAAGTAATTTCAAATATTTATAATACCAACGGAGGACATTATTTTTTTCAATGCAAACAATGAGACGAAATTTTTCGCATTTTGAATGTTAGTGTGATGATACTGCTGATTAATGTATTATTGACATCATAATAGGTCTTACTGTCAATGAAATAAAAGCTACCGGGACGTTAGCATTATGACTACGATGTGAAAGCAAGACGGCTAAACCTTTGAAGTAACAGCAGTCACGTAGCTTTAGCTAGAGTGCCTTTCAGTGCTAACTCGTACGGATTCGTGAGGAGGCTATAAAGGGGTACTCAATTTCATTTAGAAAGTACATCTTACTAGCTTCTCCTCGACTTCATCCGCGGTTCCCTCCGGAACTTTAAATTTTTCTGGGATGAAATGTAGTCTATGTGTTAATCCAGGGTATGAGCTGGCATCAGGTAAATTTCATCCAAATCCGTCCAGCCATTGCAGCGTGAAGAAGAAAAAAACCAACACACACACAAACTTTCGGATTTGTATATTGGGTCCGTAACTATGAAATTGGCGTTTTTTTTACGTGTTTTATGTCGTACGGAATTTATTCATTTCAATTTTTATATCCAAATTATTTTTAAATTTCCTTTATACATTATGTTACAAAGGTTTTAGATACAAATATGGTTAAATTTCTTACTTAGTGTGAACTCAACTCTTTTCATATACCTACTGCGAGTTCAAGTGTTTTAATTACGCATAGTTTTATGAAGTTAACTATTTTTAAGTAATTTAGATAATTTGTATAATATAGCTTAGAAGTGTCCAATGCGTCAAATTGTCAACGGTCACGTGTCATTGTCAAGATGGTGAAATAGAAGGCTGAAGAAAGGAAGGGGAAGGAAGGAAAAAAAACGGGTAAGAGCATGTCTGACCATACTCTGTGTAAGGTTCCGAAGCTGTTACTACACTACACTAAAACTATCGTAAAGAACAACAAGTATGAACTAGTTGTCTATTAAAAGTTAATTAATTTTAGTGCTGTCTTAGATGATTTTAGTAAGTACAAACTCTTTAGTCACCTGTTTTTCAGGAACCAATCAAGTCTACTTAGTCGTGATAGTTTTCCTTTAAAATTCGTTAAAGTGCTTTCATTTAAGATTTTTTCAGAGTTTAGTATTTGTATCCGTATCTTTCCGTGGATGTCGTAAAAGCCGACTAAGGTAATAAAGGCGTGTAGTACTGTTAGACGATGGGCTTGCAACCTGTCACTAATACACTGGTAAACATCTTTGCCTAAGTGTGCAAAATGGATCTATATCTGAATCCCTAAAGTTTTTTAACCTATTTTTGTATTCCCTAACGTTGTATGTCATAATGATCACTTGTCCTAACGCTCACATGGCCTATCTTTAGGATTCCTAACATCGTATGGATGATTTTTTTTTTCCATAATGTTTTATTTCCTAACATCACTTGCCATATTGATTCTTCATCCTAACGTTATGTGCCATAATAGTCATGTGTCATAATTATCGGTAAGCATAATGATCGTTAATCCTAATGATTATTTTTCCTAACTTTTTATGGCATATTGTAATTTGTCCTAAATTTGTACTACCTAACATTATTTGCCCTAATGCATATTTTCCCTAATTGTGATTAACCTACTTTTCTGCCGATAGTAGGTAACCTACTTACCTGACAGCAGTCTGGTTCTGGCTTTAGGGTCACAGTTCAACCTAACACTCCTCCTCGCTACGCTCGTCGTCGTACCTAACTGGGCTCTGCCTTAGACTTATCCAATTGCGCGCCATACAATAGACAAATACAATTAAATACAATTTATAACCTTAACTCTGTACACTAGTTAGTGGTAAGCCCGCCGCCTACGAAGCTCAAAAAACTAACTACGAAGTTCCGGGTTTAAATCTTGATAAGTAGTTATTGCAAACATATTAGGGAACCTGATATTTATAGTATACCTATTTCGGACAAATGAGTTTTAGGGTAATCATTACATTATGGAAAATGATTGTTCTGGCTATTGATCGTTAGGGCTAATGTCCATAGGACAACTACACTTAGGATAAATGACATGAGGTGAAATGATATTAGGGATTTTGAGGAATATGCCAAATAACATTAGGAATTATTAATAGTTATGGTTAAAAATACTCGGGCAAATGAGTTTTAGGGCAATCATTACATTATGGAAAATGATTGATATGGCAATTGATCGTTAGGGCTAATGCCCATTAGAGCAAAATCAAATCAAATCAAATCAAATCATTTATTCTGTAAGTAGGCCCTGTAGGCACTTTTACAAGTCTGAGTCTACCAGCGCTTCCAAAGAGACCACTGTTGAGAAGAAGCGCCGCAAGAAACTCAACAGTAAGCCGTTTTTTAAAAATAAATCACTTATTACAATACTAAACTTAAGCTACATAATTTAAATGTCATATGGATGTACAGGTCCCAGTAGTAATAATAATTAAATACATCAAAATGTCAGATTAAAATAAATAATACAATTTCGGAGATGTAAACAGGCTCCAGGTAATATAGGGTGAATCTACCAGCGCTTCGGACGAGACCATCATTGCGGAGAAGAAGCGCGAAACTAAGTTACATTAAGTAAAGTAAGTTACATTAGGTAATAAAGTAATAAATAATAATTTCTTAAAACTACCAAAAAAAAAATCATTACAAATGTAAGGTCAATAAACCTTAAATAAAAACAAACAAACAATAAAACACTATGAGAACAACACGACGAGGTCTCTACGTCAAAAGCCATAACTAGAATAATTTATTTAACAAAAAGTCCTTGCAAACGTGAACAGACCGGACCCCACAAACAGCACCCGTTCACGAGTATGACGCGTATCTCAGCCATCGCCTCTCTCAACCATATGTTCGGGAAAGTGGCGACCCGATCAACGACGCCGCCGTAAGCAAAGACCTTTGAGCGAGCGTGACATGCTCATGCTGCCGGACAACATAAAAGTAATATTGTGTGAAGCAGCTGTCCGGCGAGAAACATCACAGTGTGTTCTTAATTAAAAGCGTCTTGTACACACAAGAACTAGAAAAGATAAAATACAAATAGTAAACATAACATTGATTGCTTGAATACACAGTTTGCTTATAGGCTATGCTTAAAATTCTACGAGTAAATATACCTGACACTATTTAAAGACATCTTGGTCACCAATGAAGTCATTTACAGTGTAATATGCCCTACCCAACAAGCAGCGCTTGATGTGGGACTTAAATTTATTGAACGGCATATTGACGATATCAGAAGGTAACTTGTTGTAAAAACGTATACAGTTCCCCACAAACGAAGTGCTTACTTTACGGAGACGGTGACCTGGAAGAGCGAGCTTATCCCTATTTCTAGTATTTAAGTTATGAACGTCGCGGTTATGCCTAAAATCATGTATGTTTTTGCGTACATACATGATATTCTCAAAGATATATTGAGACGCGACTGTAAGAATGTTGATTTCTTTAAATTTATCCCTAAGTGAAACACGAGACCCCAATTGATAAATCGCACGTACAGCCCTTTTCTGTAGTACAAAGATAACTTGGATGTCAGCCGCTCTTCCCCACAGCAAAATTCCGTAGCTCATAACACTATGGAAATAACTATAGTACACCAGTCTCGCCGTCTCGACGTCAGTAAGTTGTCGAATTCGCTTTACCGCATAAGCCGCCGAACTTAGTTTACCTGCAAGTGTGGATATATGCGCACTCCATTGCAGTTTCGAGTCAAGAGTGACACCTAAAAATACTGTTCTATCTTCGAATTCCAGTGGCTCATCCTTCAGTCTTATTCTATCCACATTCATACTTTTCACGTTGGAAAGAGAAAATTTAATGCACTTGGTTTTCTTGGCATTTAAAAGTAAGTTGTTGGCTGTAAACCAGTCAACAATTGTAGACAACGCAACATTGATGTCATTATAATTATCCCGTTTCCTATCCACTTTGAATATAAGTGACGTATCGTCAGCAAACAAGACTATTTCAAGTTTATCGCGCACTACATACGGGAGATCGTTAATATAGATTAAAAATAAGAACGGGCCCAGGATAGAGCCTTGAGGCACTCCCATAGCAACAGATGACCCAGAAGATTGTGTTCTGTTAATGTCTACCCGCTGAGTTCTATGAGCAAGGTAAGATGTAAGAAGATCAAGGGCACCGTTTTTGATGCCATAGTAGCTTAACTTCCGCACTAACGTAACATGATCAACACAATCAAATGCCTTGGACAGATCACAAAACACTCCAATTATATCCAATGATTTCTCCCAGGCATCAAAGATATGTTTTACCAAAGTTGAACCGGCATCGGTAGTAGATCGTCCTTTGGTAAATCCGAATTGACTGCTATGAAGTAGCTTGTATTGATTAAAGTGTGAGGATATTTGATTAAGAATTAATTTCTCAAAAACTTTACTTAGTGCTGGTAGTATTGAAATCGGTCTAAAATTTGTGGGGTCTGATTTAGCCCCTGACTTAAACAAGGGTATGATCTTACTATGTTTCATGAGATCAGGAAATACTCCAGTATCGACACACTTGTTAAACATAGTAGCTAGGTAAGGCGCAGTTGACTCTAAGATGGAGTTGAGTACTGTAACTGAGAGGCCCCAAAGATCTTCAGTCTTTTTGATATTAAGAGACCTAAACGTTTTGATCACAACTTTGGAGGTGACATGATAAAATTTAAACACATTTGTGCATTCCTTAACATTAGATCTTAATAATATTTCAGCCTTATCAGGAGATGATAGTAAAGATTCAGTGGTCTCCAAAGGTATATTCGTAAAAAACCGCTCGAATTCTTTTGCCACATCAAGGTCAGAGTTTACTAGAGTATCTTCAACTTGCAGGCTGTAGTGCGGGTCTCTAATTCTAGTTCTACCGGTTTCAGTGTTAATTACATTCCAAACGGTTTTAATCTTGTTGTCAGATTTACAAATTTTATTCGAATAGTACTCGGACTTCGCAGCAGCACAAATCTGCTTGAATTCCTTAGAATAATTTTTGACGTACTCTAGAAACTCAGGCCTATGATCGACAGCTCTCATAGCATACAACTCATACAATTTGTACCTCTTTTCATGAATCTCCGGTGTAGCCCAATCATTAAATTTCGTACCTAGCTTGGCTTTTACCTTTTTCAGACTAAAGCATGCATCAAATTCCTTAATAATACAACTAAATAAAGAAGTACATAAGGTATCCGGATCTTCCCCAGTACACGTCATATAACTTAGTTGGTTAGTGACCTTATTTTTAAATAATTCCAATCGATTTTCAGTAATTTGTCTAAGTATAAACTCTTGGGGGGCATTATCAGTCTTCCCCTTAAAGGAAGCTTGCTGGCCGCAGTGATCCGAACTTAAGATATTGATTACGGATTTCTGAACAGGGTCAAAATTACTAAATATATTATCAATACACGTAGCTGTAATTCTTGTTGGCTCATAGAACAGATTGACTAAATTGAAAGATTTAAAAGCACTCAGTAAATTAACAGAGGTGGGTGATTTGTCCAGCAGATTAACATTAAAATCACCACAAACAACAATACACTTTTGAGTATTAAAAACACAACTCAGAACATTCTCTAAAATGCTCTCAAAAAGCCTGTAATCCGCCGTAGGGGGTCTGTACACGCAAATAATAATAAATTGTTCCAATTCAACACACGCAAGTTCAATATGACGTTCAACTGACTTCGCAACAATATCTTTGCGCTCCTTACATTTAATGTTTCGTCTGACCATAATCAGGGATCCGCCTCGACCGCAAGATTGTCTAGCAAACATGCTAACAATATCATGATTATTAAAATTAAACATGCACTCATGACTCTTAAGCCAATGCTCAGTGACACATAAAACGTGTATATTAGCACTATCTATAAACAAACTAATTTCTAGTTCCTTACTAGAAAATCCCTGTATATTCTGATGAATTATATTTATTACATTATTACTAAACTTATTTTTAATGTTCGTCGGCCTGTGGGCAGGCACGGGGCCGCCGCGACTGTCGCCGCGGACGACAACCGCGGCCGTTGTCGAAGCTGTCAGTTTAAATGAACTGGCAGCTCCGGCGCGGGGCCGGCGCTAATAAAACTCAGCGCAGGCTCCGTCCTACAGTCGCTCGCTATGCTAGTCATAGCGGAGTCTAAAATATTATATGCTAGCAAATTAGCACACTCATCTAAGTACCTACGTGGTAAATAACAAAAACAGTTCGGGCAAGTGATTTTAGGACAAAAGATGTTAGGGATCGTGAAGGAGACCCGTGCAAAATGTGGTTACAGAATTATCAAAAAGTTTTTATAAGTAGTTGTTGGAAATTCTGTAGCTCTGCCTTGTACTTTGGGAATAAAGGCGTGAGTTTATGTATGTATGTGTGTACGGCGATACTATAAGAGTTCCTTGTTTGACTACGGAACCCTAGTTAAAGATTTCAACCTCGATGGTGTTAACATTGATTCATTTTTAAATCACACCTCAAGAATTTCCTTTTAATTTGCTTTGCTGTGCAAATAGAAATGTTGTTAAAGGGTTTCTATACGTTCCAATTAATTAGTGCCATGCACTTGCACGATTTGATCATTGAGTAGTTCCATCGTGTTTATAGTTTGGAACCGTACGAGTTTGTATTCTGACAACAGCGTTCTAATTAGTTAGAACGTTCTAGAGGAAGTTGGAAGGACTGTATAGCTACAAGTATGTTGCTTGTGGAAGTGATTGGAGAAAAGTTTGTTTACTGTTACAATTAAAGTTTAAATAGAAGTGTCAAGCCAGAACTTCTTTAGTCGAGATGTAAAAGAATCTACAGACTGAGACTGCCTAATTTCAGGAGGCAATAGATTCCACAACCGCACAGCGTGTACCGAAAACGATTTAGAATAAGCTCTACCTCTCTCTCTTCTCTTCTCTTTTCTTCTTTTCTTCTGCTCTCTTTATTTCGGTTTACCGTGAATAGAAAAATAAATGTACCTCCATATTGTCTTAAGTATAGAGTTATTAATTAATGTTAAATCTCAAGTGAAGTCAAAACTTGTAGTCTCCAAGTTTTGAATTCAATCGTACGCTTAACTTTTGTTCTATCGCAACAGCTGTGATTTAACGTATTAACCAAACTATTGTGACTCCGAGTCTCGTGGAAATTGTTCAAAATTGAAGGTTTGAATAAGCTGGGTAACTTGGGTTAAACTTTTGCTGTAAAATATCTTTTGTTGCACTTTATATCGCTGGTTTCCATAACGCTGCCGTGGCGTTCATTGTCACCTATCAAATATGCTGCCCTCCTGAATAAAAAGGACGCGTGCGCAATTTGCTAGTCAAAGTAAATTTAACCCTTCATCTTAAGTACTAAGGTGGCTAATACATACGCGGTTCTATAAGACATACGCCCTTTTTCGTAACGAGGGCAGTATCACAAGACTCGCCAGTGGCATATTGGAAGAAATATATCGGTTCCCAACCGTTTCATTCGCCAACCCGCTTTTTTTTCCTGTAACTGTAAATATTTCAATTTGGTTATAAAATTTTACCTAACCTATTAGGTTCTACACGATGATACTGAAATAAATCCTGAAATATTTACAGTTACAGAAACAAAGCGGGTTGGCAAATGAAACGGTTCTGAAATTATATATTCTGTCAAACATACTTCGGTCAAAAGGCAGGATGTCCGTTATTAGATTTGTTACGATTTTGATTTCGGTGTGATGATACAAAACGTTATAAAAAATATCGATATTTTTATACGATTTTTTTAACGCGTTAATAATATTTTTCATTACGTTATTAAGGTGCTTCTCTTCGGTATCTCTCTATTTTGGTTGCATTTAACCAGTATGTCGTCGCGTTAGTTAGAACAAGCAAGATGCACTTGAATGCACAATGCACCTTAACTCAGAAGGCGAGTTTAAATTCGATTCACGTACAGTGCAGCATGCACGTTTCACGAGGTTCCATATTCTACAAGATTAGATGCATTTTGAAATCAATTATTCAAGCTTTATCTTAGCTATTTCACTTTATTCTTACAAGCTTGCTTTAAATATTTAACTTGCACTTTTCATGCAGGTACGGAAACGTAACAAGTTTTCTATCACAGTTACTTTCTATTTTACAAGCTTTTATTTAACTAGCAATGTATGTAGTATGTACATGTCAAATCTTGTTAGTTGAAGGGCATTAGTTAAATTTGTTCAAAGAATATTGTAATTTTTTTTCAACGGCCACGAATGATTTTTTCTTAGTTATTTAGAGCACCTCAAAATACACATAAATACATATAATTTATGTAGGAATGGAATATAAGAATGATCGTGAAACGGAACGTAAGTGGGTGAGAAGGAGGAGACGAGAGGGACGAGAGGGGGAAATGATTGGAACGACGAAAGAGTGCGCGTGTGTCTTAAGGAGAATAATTATAGTTTTAAAGTTTTTTAAGGTATTAAACCGAGTATTTAAGATAAATAGGCTTTTTATTTCAAGGCAACAATTAATCCCACATTTATGGCGTTTAATAATATCAGAGCCGAGATATTTAAGATTTAAGTGTTCAGTTTTTGGTACTAAAAGTACGCCCAGGTAAGAATATTAAATATCTCGGCTGCGATGCACTTAAAAGTATTACATTACATAACAAAACATGTTTACTTTGAATTATTCTATCATAATTTACCACTTTTACTAATGGCCGCTCATCTTCAAAATGTATGACTTTTACAAATGTCAGCACTTTTACCCAAACCCCTTTTATTTCACTAATTATCATACCCATTAGAACCTATTCCCATACAAATAAAGATCATTCTTATCATCCCTTCCAATTTCTGCTCTGCGTAGTATCCTGTTTACTCCTTCCATGCATACCCATAGCTTATAACACCCTACCAGGCAATAAACAACCTTATCTCTACCCAACAGCGTTCAAATTCAGTAGTCATTGTAATAAACAACGTTATCTCTTATCGTACTGCATGCGACAATCAACCTTATTACGTACAAATAAAGGTTATAATTTTTAAGCATGTGACCGTTCAATTTACATGTTCACATCGAAGGATTAATTTACGGTTGATTATACGAATTTGAATTTACTGTTTGTAGCGCTACGCCGTAGCACGTCTACGCCATTGCACGTCTACGCCGTTATATGGCTACGCTACAGGGGCTCTAATTCTAAGTGGTAAAACCGGGCAAGAGCATGTCGGACCATGCTCAGTGTAGGGTTCCGAAGCCGTAACGACAAACACAAAAAACTATCTCAAAAATCAACATGTATGAAACAATTTTCTATTTAAAGTTATTTGGCGCTGTCTTAGATGATTTTTAGTAGGTATAAACCCGTTAATCGCCTGTATCTCAGGAACTAATCATGTCTACTTAGCCGTGATAGTTTTCCTTTAAAATTCGTTATATGCGCTTTCGTTGAAGATTTTTTTCAGATTTTTAGTACTTGTAGTTTTGGCTGTAGGGGGGGGGGGGACACTTGACTCTAACAAAAAATAGCGCTTTAAAGCTTAATATTTCATAAACGGATCCCTTAATCGAAAAATTGTTTTCATAAACCCGCAATATTTTTGAAAGACCTATCCAACGACACCCCACACTATGGGGTAGGCAAGATAAAAAAAGGCATCCCCACGTTACGTGTAGGGGAGGTGCATTAAAAAAAAATATTTTTCAAAATTTTATTTTACCACTTTGTTGGCGTGACTAATATGTACATTCATGCCAAATTACAGCTTTCTAGTACTATGAGTCTCTGAGCTAGACTGGGGACGGACGGACGGACGGACGGACGGACATGGCGAAACTATAAGGGTTCCTAGTTTGACTACGGAACCCTAAAAACCATACTATTATAGTCTTTGACGTGTTAAGTATGGTTTTTAACTCGGCCGCCATTACTGTCATGTAAATAACAGCTATCAAAACGTTGGCAAAACTATAATAGATCAATTATGAGATGGTATGGCCCTAGGCCTGTATTCAACACGGTAAAAACCATATCGTTTTTGACCTGTTATCGCATTGTCAACATTTTAATAGCTCTTATTCACTTGACAGTAATAGTAGCCTAATATGGCCGCGTTTATAGCGTGGTAAAGTGTGGATTTAACATCCGTCACTTTCTGACACGTGTACGAGAATGACGGATGCTTTATCCACATCTATACAACCAGACTATAGTCTATACTTTACATACATACATACATACATTAAATCACGCCTGTTTCCCAGAGGGGTAGGCAGAGACCAATTCTTTCCACTTGCTACGATCTTGACAAATTTCTTTCGCTTCTTCCACATTCATACATCGAGTCATGCACGCACGTCGGTTTCGGGTACTTAAGATTCGGCCCTTTTCCAGTATTTCACCGATTTGACTCGAAAAAGTACGCCTAGGGCGGCCCCTTCCGACCCGTCCACTCACTATCGATCTGTATATCTCTTTCGTCAATCTTCTTTCATCCATCCTTTCCAAATGACCGAACCATCGAAGCATGCCCTTTTCAATCTTAGTCAATACATCTTCTTTTATTCCACATTTCTCTTTGACTTTTTCATTCCTTACTCTATCTATCAGTTTCACACCACACATACTACGCAAAGAGCGCATTTCAACGGCATTTACACGACTTTTATGCTTGTCCTGCCACACCCAACATTCACTACCATACATCAGGGTAGGGGCCAGCACTCCATTGTGAACAGCCAGTCGGGCTTTTTGTGAAATGCCCTGTCTGCTCACAAAGGAGTACAGGGCCCCATTAATTTGATTCCCCGCATTCACCCTCCTCTCGATATCTTTCTCACACTTACCATCTCTTGTAAACACACTTCCCAGGTACACAAATTCGCTCACTTGTTCTACTAATTCACCATTTATATTTATCACGCACTCAGTCATCTCCTCGTCCTTCTCTATCACCATGACCTTAGTCTTGGCAACATTTACTCTCATCTATACTTTTAGGTATTTAAAAAAATGTAAACGTTCCAAACCATGTGACATTGTTAAACATCCAATCAAAACTGTTTTATCGAACTTTGACCAACGACAACTTTGACCTACGACGACTTTGACGTCAGCCAATAGAAGCAGAACACTGTCTGCTTTTAATGGCTGACGAACTATAACACGTGGTTGTTCGGTTTACATTTTTTTAAATGCCTAATAGTATAGACTATAGGCCCGGTTTGAGGGCTTAAAAAGAGCAGAGGCTCTTTTTAACATGGTAAAAACCAAGTGAACTATTCATCAGTAAAAATAACTTATAACGTATTAGTGTATTTTACTCAAACAAAGTTATCAGTATTTAATTAATTAATAGGTACTTAATTAGCCACGCCCACTCAATACTAACCAATTTAATTAAGTTTACTAAATTACTGACAATAAATTCTGTATATTTAACATTGAAATTGTATTGAATATGTGACTTTTATGCAGAATAAAAACAGGTGAACAGTCAAGTGTCGAAATATGGGAGAAAGCAACATCTCAAAAGTATTATGTCCCAATGTACCTTATTCCAGTGTAATAAGAACTTCGTAACATATTTATGAGAAGATTCTTTCGATACATATTTTTGTACTTGACTGTACTTCATTTTGAGTAACAGCTTGTTAGAAGTTAATGCAAGAAAATTATAAAGAGCAAACCTTAAAAAACCGTCTGCATTTTCTGAAATTGTCGTCAATGTACATTATGTTACACAAAAAATAACCACCACTCTAACTTATAACTTATGATAGCCTATATCACTCCCACATTTAAGACGAATCTAAAAATCCCTTAGATGTTAAAAATCCATCGATGCGTACGTACATACGAGTATGTATTACATAATTGTAAAAAAATATTATAGATACATACACATACATACCTTCACTCCTTCATTCCCAGAGTGGGGTAGGCAGAGCTACCAGAATATTCATCAACTCTAAAAACTTGTTATTATTATTATTATAATAGGTATATTATGATTCATGCACGAGGAACAGTCCGCTGACAGACAAACGGACTGCGGACTTACGGACCCCCATACAAGAATGGTACGGAACCCTTAGTGTACTATCAGCCCAATGGAACCCTGACCCACCATAGAACGGTGTCACTGTGACATTATAAAACAATTTGTTTGACACTTCTTATGACTTGAATCATAACGTCTCTGTGACACAGTTCTATGGTGGGTCAAGGTTCCAATGGTCTGATAGTACAAGTTCAACTAACACTTGGCCATTTTTTCAACACAATAGTTCTTAAACCTTTTAATTTGATAAAGTAACGGCGCAATGACGTGTGCCTCTGTTCCGTTTTATGACTTTATATTTTCAATGACCTTATAAATATTTGTGTTTATCAGGACTGGCGTGAGACCTAGAAATCGAGAGCTATTTCTAACACGCAAACAAATAAACGATTACATCGAAATGGAAATAAATTTAACTTTATACACCCGCAACAATAATATCCAAATAGACTAGTGCTAGACACAGTTCCCAATAGTGCTTTATTTAGGAAAAAATGTTACCGAATGTCAGTAAAGATTTATAACGCCATCCCTGAAGATTTGAAGCCCCTTCCCTAAAATTTAACATTTTTTATTCCACAAATGAACTTTTTAACATATAAAATTTCCTCTATAAGAATAGTTATCCTGGTTGTAGACCGTGTACTATTAGTGTTTTGATTTTAATACTGTTACGTGCATAATTAACGATAATGTTACTTAAAACTAAATTTGCATGCTAGTATCTAGCAAGATATGTCATTGTACAGGAATAACAAACAAACAACACCTAATTGTACCATGTTTTATAGCAAATAAATGAATTTGAATTTGAACAATAAAAGTAACGACGAATTAGTGTCAACAAAAAAATAAATTTCTGTCTAGGTTTTGTGGAACACTGTACTTTTTTTGCAAAATCTTTATCTGCTTATCAAGACAAACTATTGAGTCCTAACACGGTGGGTCTGCGATAAGAATACCGGTGAATATCCTGTCAACCCCTTCCAACTCCATCATCAGATCAGCTCTTAGATACCATTTTATTGCATTGTCATCGGGTTTTCAAACGTGGTCCACATTTTGGACCATGCCACTAACGGGTCTGTAGAAGTGAATTAATTTCTAAGATCGTTGTTTGACTTCTAAGTAATAATGTATGTACTGTATGTTGTACCTATGTTAGTAATAACTTATGATATTATTGGTACAGTCAAGTGTAAAATTATGGTTGAACGCATCTCAAAAATATGTCACAATGCATCTTATTCCAGGGTTCATAAGAACTTCGTAACAAAAACACAGGATTATTTTGATACATATATTTGGACGCACAGTCATGTACACGGCTACCGCTGCTAGCGATTGAACACAGTGCCTAACGGTCACAAGTTGACACTTAACCACTAAGTCACCAAAACTCATACCACCTTATTACTGGTCTTTAAAATGCCTGTAACTTTATTCAGATTGTTGAATTATCGTCACTATTGCCTTATGTAAAAGTTCACCCCCATTTAGTTCTAGATAGCTCCACTTATTTTTTAAGTCCGTCTAAGTCAACATTCTAATGAATCCTACACCGTCAGTTCATAGAAATATAGACGTTATCACGAGCTAGAAAGGTTTATTATACAACAGATGGAAAGTTTAAGTGGCGCTCTGGCCTACAAAATTGTAAGAACAATGCGATGCAATGTTTGTTAAAAAACCGGACAAATACGAGTTGAACTTCTGTGGAGAAGGTTTCGTACTATTTTTTTTGGTTCTCTTGTAATCTATAATAAGAACTACTTCCTGTTCTTTTTTCAAAATTTAAAACTCGGCAGTTTTCGAGAAAAGGTCAATTTCAAGAAGTCAATTTTCATCATTATATTTTTAAAATTAAATTGACTTTGTTTTTAAATTTTTACAAGCAAGTAAGCAAAGGAAAGGTCATTTGATAAGGTCACGTGGTAGTTAGTAAAACGGTACAGGCAGTAGAAAAAATGCGTCCCAAAGGTGACCGCAATATTATAAATTAATTAATTTACTTAATAACACGTCCGTGTTTGCGTAACATAAATTTATAGACCCGTTACTCTACAGAATATCACATTCGCAAAAGATCATACTAGCAAAACATCATGTACCTACGCATAACATCATACTAGCAAAACACGATATTCGCAAAACATGATAATTATTTAAAATAGTCGGGTTTTGTTATAAAATCATAGGTACTTATATGTTTAGGTTATGTTAGATTTATAGCAGGCGCGGAGGGCCAAACTACCCAGAAATAGGAGCTCCGTCGACACCGTCTAATTCATGTCTTAATAATAGTTAAGTTTTGCTAATGTGGTGTGATGTTTTGCGAATATGATGTTTTGCTTTTATGATATTTTTCAGAATATCATGTTTCCCGAATATGATATCCAACGACGGAGAGGAGCTAGGTACTTTATTTTTTATTGTGGCTCGTGGAAAAATGTTTCTACAGCGTTAAAGAATACATGGAATATAAACCTGACTAGATTTTAATTATTATTAATGACGCAATGTAATGGAGTTAATGTAAACTGTATTTTATTTTCATTTGGTTTACGTATTTAAGTTTTTTATTGTGACATACTACTACTATTTTATTGTTTTGCTTATTTAGTAACATAAGTAAGTAAATTGTGTGTACATCTGTAAAGATAGAACTTGGTGACACTAATTAAGTAATTGTAACAACCCATGTATACCCAACTTCCATACACAATAAAAATTTATGATTTATGATTTTTATGATTTATGATCGGAAGAGAGTTGAATCTGCTTTGATGGTAAAATTCTTAATGTCTTTATTTGACTGCGCCGGTAGCCTAGTTGGTAGACACTGCCTACGGAGTTAACGGTCCCGAGTTCAATTGCCGGTACGAGAAATTTGTGTTATGTGTCTTGGGTGTTTTATATTTACATATGTATTTTTCAATATAAGTATATTTATCGTTATCTAGTATCCCAAACCTAGGGAATAGTTTTAGGCCTATATAGTTTATGCCAATTGAAATTGCCAAAGACGTAAACAAATTAGTACAGTTTGACACATAACCTCAAACATATTAATCGTGTTTTTATTTAAAATATTATTCGTTGCTAAGACCTCACTTGATCTTTAAAAGCACGTGACTATCGAGTAATAATGGTAAATTGGTTCATTTGGTGTTATTTACATTTGCATATTACAATTGGCGAAGACTTTAGGTCTATTTCTGTGAGATTGTCTCTCGATATTTTTTTAAGCACAATTGACTACGTCCTTATTATCTGCTTTTAAATGTTACTTAACATTTTAAACAACCAACTTACGAATGACTTTAATGCTATTCAAACTCCTTCCAGTCAATCCCGGACCGCGTTCAAACGAGACAAAAATTACCAACAACAGCTGTCCTCACCAAAGCCTTTTATAAATAAATATAAAGTTTAAATTGGCTTGGCGGAGTGGTAAAGGGTTTTGGTACGTGTTGATTAAAACATCGAGAGGGACGGAGTTAAGTTGGAATTGAGTTTTATTCGAAGTGTGAGTGGAATAGCAACTAGTGGAGCGACCGTACTCTACTTTTAAATGGGTGAGTTGAATGACACTTTATACTGAGAAAAAAAATTGCTATTCGTACGGCTGGTCAAGAATTTGGTCTACCACTTTTGACAAAAGTTTCTGTGAGATGTAATTATCGCTAAAGTTGACACTTGTCACTGTCATGATATTATTGTAAGGGACAATCGAACTTGTTGTATCATGATGTGCTAAGTAGACCACATGTTTAGCCGACTGTACCAGAACTTTAAATAGCGTTATTTTTCAATAACGTTATATAACTATATCTTTATTATCGCACTATGATGGCGATGGGCTTGCTGTCACTAATACACTGGTAAAAATCTTCGCCTAAGTGTGCAAAATGTGTTACAGAATTATCAAAAAGTTTTTAGAGTTGTTGGAAATTCTGTAGCTCTGCCTACCCCACTACTCTGGAAATAAAGGCGTGAGTTTATATATGTATGTATCGCACTATGACGTCATTTAATCTTTCCATCAGTGCCAGCCACTGGTGGCTGGATGCGGTCACAAGTAACAGTCTAGAATAGATTGTTCATGAGTTCGTGTGTGCGCGTGAGTTGAACGACAAAACGCAGCTACTAGTAGCGAGCGCGGACGACTTGAGCTTGAGTGTGATTCTCTCAAAAACACTGTCGGATGAACGATCGAATAAATGTCACAGTGGCGAGTTTAAGTAGTCCCATCAGAGCGAACAAAACATTTTAGCGCGTGCATTCCCAAATTGAGAATGCACGCGCTACTTTGCTTCTGTCGGATAGATCTAACGTATAAGGCTAGTATAAAAAAAGTCGCTTCCCGCTGTCTGTCTATCCCTATGTATGCTTAAATCTTTAAAACTACGCAACGGATTTTGATATCTTTTTTAAATAGATAGTGATTCAAGAGGAAGGTTTTATGTATAACTAGCGACCCGCTCTCGCTTCGTTTCGGTTTATATGAGTATGATATATAGCCTATAGCCTTCCTCGATAAATGGGCTATCTAACACTGAAAGATTTTTTCAAATCGGACCGGCGGTTTAAGCAAACTGACTCTTCAGCTTTATAATATTAGTATAAATAAACTCTTTTATGTACAGGTGTTACAGAAAACTCACATAAACCGAAGCGTCAAGTTATATTATAAAGAGCTACGTATGTACGTTTCAGTTCTTTTTTGTGTTTTCTTGAAAAGGAAAGCGTACAGAGTTTTCATGGTATCTACAATAGAGTTTAAGGGAGAGAAACGTTACCGCATTTTGTATGGAAATTTTAAGCTTCAAAATCCTCTTAAATACAGAAACATCTTGCGGTTACATTTTATTTTTTAAAGCAGATTAAATTTTAACCTCTTACTAGTAAAGTTGAATTACGTTTGACACTACTTTAGCACATGAGACCTTCTGGTTTAAGGGTACAGTGTAACGAGTGTCTTCACAGCAACGTCCTCGAGAAATGTAAGAATCTGTTGAATGTTCGTTTGTCATTCAAATGGACGTTTCTTTGTAAAAAGGCGTTATGAAATAGTTATTTATGTGACTGTTGCATAAAATGACCAGCATTAAAACACGAGTGTGGAGTCCAAAGGCGAGTTTCATAACAAGATCACACGAGTATTTTAATGCCTAACTATGCGTTCAGTCGCATAAACTTTATCTACATGTATATTATAACTTTTCTACAATATATGAGAATCCTGTATCTATCGTTGCCCTGTATCTTAATGTTCGCATTAAAGTATAGGTCACCGATACTTTAATGACATGTAATACTTTAACGTTAACATTAAAGTACAACCACAGATTTCCAGAATCAGAGGTTTCTTAAAATAGCTTTTGCTTATCGTTTCTGGTCATAATTTAGGTAAATTATAATATGGATGTAGATAAAACTTCCTAAGACCGCAATCTTAACATTGCTGGCTCTTATTTTTCACGTTATTAATATATTTTTTAAAGAAGGAATTCTGGCCAAAGGGTGTCATATTTTGGAGATTTCGTGGCCGCCGGCTAGCTGACACTGCGAAAGTGTTTTAAAAAGGAACAAATCTTTGTTGGATTATATCCTGGGTATTTTTATAGCTGTTCAAAACATGTGTTTTTCGATTGTTTGTTACATGAATACCGTAATCACGGGTTACTTTGGCCCAAGGGGGTAAAATTGCCTACCCCAAAAATCATCTTTAAAATTTCATTATTCCATTATATGTTTCATCAGGACCAAGCTATATTATAATAGTTCTAAAATTATATACCTTTAAGAGTGGACAATGTAACCCATTTTTACGGTATGAATATGAAACAGTTTTCATTGAAGCTGTGAAAAAAACTGGACAAGTGCTAGGCAGACTCTTCCACCGGGGGTTCTGCATATGACACGGTTAACTTAATTCAAAATTTGGACCGGCGTTCCTTGCATAAAGACGCTGTTATTTTGTGATTCAATTAATAATGTATACTAATTGCAAATTTCATTGTTCTAGGTCAACGGAAAATACCCTATAAATTTTAATTCCCTTGAGAGTGTCCAAATATACAATTTTTGCGACATAAACGCCCTTCTTTTTTTTTACGTTTTTTTAGAAGTTTAATTCTTTCACAGCTTCAAGTCGATACCTTCACGCGTTCTCGAGATAAAGGATCTTGACAGATTGATGGACAGACAGACAACAAAGTGATCCTATAAGGGTTCCGTTTTTTCTTTTTAAGGTACGGAACCCTTGAAGATATTATATAATAATAAAAAACCTCGAAGCGGTCTATATGGTAGTAAATTACACTCCAAGAAACGATTGGGTACGTGAGAAAAAGCTCAAATGGAGGTTTTAAGTAAATCAAGGGTACAACGGCTTTACGACAGTACTTGTCGATTTGGCTTTTAGGCAACATACTTATTCAGAGTTAGATAATACTCTTTGAGAGCGTCGGTGGCCTAGTGGCTTAGAGGGTCGAATTGTGATCGTTAGGTACCGAGTTTGAACCCCCGGCTATCACAATGAGTTTTTCTAACTTAAGTGCATACACATACATACCTTCATGCCTGTCTCCCAAAGGGATAGGCAGAGACTTTGGAACGCCAGGTGCACACAATTTTCGCTTCCTCTACATTCATCAATCTCTTCATGCAAGTACGTCGGTTTCAGGTGCTTTTGATTTGGCCCTTACTGAGTACATCGCGAATCTGATCACCGTACGTCCGTCTAGAGAGGTACCCAAACTCTTTTGTTTCATAGATCACTTTCAAAATTTTGCTAGATCCGGTGGACCCCCTGCAGCTACATTACAACCAATTTCTAAATCTCGAAAAAAAAACGTGAAGATTAGATCTATCTATGGAAACTTGCGTTGTTGCTGAGTTTCAATGACGAATTAACAGTTTTCGAAAAATAAAGGTTAGAATTGATTGCTCGATAGGGCTAATTATGTAATAATAAAGTCGACTACGTGTTGTACTGAATATGGAATATGCAAATTTTTAAAAGTACCTAACAGTCGCTGAACTTCTTAAAATATTATCTGCCTATCTATATTGATAGGATAAATCAAGCTAACATTTGAGTTCTTCACTATCGAACCCAAATTAATTTTCATGCAACCCCACTTACGATTGTGGACCCCCATTTTTTGTCACCCCCAACGTAGACCCCCGTCGAGTCTCCCGTGGACCCCTGGGGGTCCAACTGGACCACTTTGGGAATCACTGATCTAGGACGTCCCTTACCAACATCTCCAAAAAAGAAGAAGTGCATTATCCGGAAACCTCCACATTCGAACGGCTGAGTGTGTAACAAAGGCAAAAGATACTAAAGGATCGAAGTGTATCCGAAAAGGCTCATCTGTAAAATAAAATAAGATAATTATACTCTTTCATACTCATTCGTAGTTTAGTGGCGTCGTTGATCGAGTCGCCATATTCCTGAACACATGGTTTAGGGAGGCGATGGCTGAGATACCCGTCATACTCGTGAACGGGTGCTGTCTGTGAGGCCCAGTCTGTTCACGGTTGCAAGGACTTGTTTTCCAGTTTAGTTATTTTAATTATGATTCCTGACTTAGAGATCTCATCATGTTGTTTTCCTAGTCATTATTTTAAATTTTATTTAATTGTTCTTGCTGTAGTAATGATTTTATTTGTGCTAGTTTTAAAAATGATTTATTATATAAAGTAACTTACTTTTAAGTACGGTATTGTATTTCATATACCTAATTGAAAAAGTAATTGAAAAAATAACCTTCTGCTGGAGTTGCTTGCGGCGCTTCTACTCCGCAATGATGGTCCTGTCCGAAGCGCTAGTAGATTCACTGCATATTACCGACGTGTAAAAGAGCCCTCGTGTGGCCAAATTTGAATTTGGAATTTGGAATTTTGACTGGTCCTTGGTGCAAGGGCCATCCGGATTGCTACCACCATGTAATCCATTATTATATACCGCCAAGGAGCATTAGCATTGTTGTCCCGGTGTGGAGAGAAAACGAACGGTGAAATTATAGGTACTATCATAGAGAAAATCCATCTTAGTTCTCTGGGTTTGCATCACGTTTGCGTTCTTCAGATTGCAGTCTTAAAATTGTAAGCTTGAGAATGCAAATCTATTACATCAGATGGCTTGTGTGCCCGTTTACCATCAAATGACTTGACATCTCTAATGACATTGACGACTTCAATGTCATTAGAGATTTCAAGTCATTTGTAACTTTTAGGAAATTCAACCTTATTGCTGTAGAATATCAGATTGACTTTGGACCTAAGGTGGGTACCAAATTAAATCTCGTGACTGTAGTATGGCTAAGCAATGATTGACATACGTATAAATAGAAATAAATACATAGAAAACATCCAAAACTTAGGAACAGAATCTTAATATAAATATTTGTCCATACCGGCGGAATTGAACCCGGCACCGCTAGGTCCGTAGGCATGGTAACTACTTAGATACCAACTAGACCAACGCGTCGTCCGAATTGTCACTTGTATAAAGTGATGGAAAAAGCATAATATAAATAAAAAATCCCGTTCCTCATCACTCTTGGAGTACCGATGAAAGAGAGCCCTTGTAAAGGATGTGGCGTGTTTTTAAATAAAGGATGGAGTTGTTGGACACCCATTAACGTGTGTGCTTCAATCAGTCTAAAACATTTGGAATAATTTAATTTTACTACCTACAAAATTAATAATAAACGCACAGTATAAAAAAATGGCATAAACTATTCCAAGCTGATTCCACGTTTATAAGTAAAGGGGTATACTAGGTGACACTTAAGACGTAATGCAAAATGTCATTTCCCGAATCTACTCATGATTACAATCAACTATTAATATGGGACCAACTTCGAAAACGTAAACACAAAATCGACGTCTCCATACAAATTGTGAAACTAGCTGATTGCTTTTAGTATGGGAGATTACATTTTTTGTAAAAGTTGATCGTACTGATGAGTAGATCTAGAAAATAAAATGTTGTATTACGTCTTAGGTGTCACCCTGTATATGCAAAATGTGGTTACAGAATTGTCAACAGGTTTTTGGAGTTGTTAGAAATACTGTAGCTCTGCCTACATAGGGAAGGCAATAGGAATAAAGGCGTAAGTTTATTTATATGTATGTAAAAAGATTGAATATTATACATTATCATCATATTATATGCTGGGTGCGACAGGGACATAAACCTGTCTTATCTAATAAATCAATCAAATCTATCAAGACATCACTACGTTTTCATGTCAAATATTTTTTAAAAATAAATCCTATATAACAAGCGTCAGTCAGTCCCATTCTTTTATCACCAAAAGTGTTTTTCATATAAAATACAAGATAAAATAGAGATTACTCCTAATAAACATTAAGACAATGATTTAGATTAAATTAATAATATGACCTTTCACAACCTTGAAGAGTACGCGAATACGGAGTAATAATGGTAAGTTGATTTGTTTATATGAGTGACAGAGTGACAAGGTCCCGAATATAAGTACATACATTCCACCACGTAACGTACCGCAGTTCACTAAACGTCATAATATCCATATTTTCTCGACAAAAACAACACAAAACCGTCTGTAGATTTCCTCTTACGTATACTTCACAAACATGATCATTTAAATATGTAAGCGTATCTAAAATTCATATCACACCCTCTAAAAATGTAATAAAACCTTTCGAGGTTTGACGGAAAAACTCAAGTTCGCATGCAAAATTCAACCCTACTTCATGCACATTTAACACACCATAGCACAGAAATAGAGTTTTTATCGTCCATTTTTAACCTTATTACCACTGGGTAAGGGGTCGGAAACGAGCAATATTGAAGAGTGAGACACCTGTGGCGTTGTTAGTATGGAATAGCGGATGTGGCCGGACTCAATTTGCAGATTCATGCTTCAATGGAGAGTTAAATGGAGTATCCAGCCTGGTTCGTTTATCTCGGAGAGCAGGGTTTAAAACTGGATATTTTAATCTAAAATATTAATTGTTGAACACAGTTAAAATGGGATTAAATTGTGTTGAGCGAGATGTCTGCTAAGTCAACCATATTTGAAATGAAAGTTTGCTTCTGATTTTCAGTTCCACTGTAATTAGTTTTACTTTTAATATTGTTACTTTTTAGTATTGGTCATTTATAGTCAAATAGTTCATTGTCCCTTTTTGTAAAATTCAAATGTCATAATGATAGATAAGGACAGAGCATTACAGGCACATTTTAGCTTTTGCTCGTTTATGAATAAGAGGTAAAGTTGAGTCAGGTCAGGCGGGGCTATTGCGTCTGAGGGGCTATTGTAACGTTTCATATTAATTTAAAAGTAGAACACGTCTTAGTATGAAAAGTTACAATAGCCCCACAGACGCAATCGACCCGCCTAACCTTACGTAGATTTAAAAAAAAATCTTTTCATGTTTTGTACTTTATCTATACACAAACATTATATTGTAATATTGGTATTAGTTAAGCCTCTAAAAGCAAATATATATATTTTTTTTTTATGGCATAGAGAAGACAAACGAGCACACAGGCCGCCTGATGGTAAGTGGAAACTGTGACCCATAGACATTCGCATACACAAGACTGCAATGCAATCCTAAGACTGCAAGTGCGTTGCCAACCCTGAGGACTAAGATGGAATGCCTCTATGCTAGTCATTTCACCGGCTGTCTTATCCCCAAACCGGAACACAACAATGCGAACACTGCTGTTTGGCGGTAGGTTAATGGATAAGACGGTGGTAGCGATCCGGACGGACCCTGCATACTTACCTACATACATATAAATCTCAAAAGAGTCACAAATACCAAAATACATAGCACTCCTTATTTCTAACTTTATTAACAAGAAAACGCAAAAAATATTATTTTGCCTCCGAGACCGTATAAACACTAAAAACCAGCCAACTTTCTACGAGCGAGTGAGACAACGTTATAGCAGTAACATAGCACTATCCCTTTCATTGCCTTGAATTTAAAGACCTCTTCTTGTTTCGTCCAGTGAAGACAAGAAAGGCAATAAACCGTGAAACGTGATCCCCCCTTCCTCCTTTACTTCCCCCACGCCGCCTCTTAGAGTCTCCAATGGTCGCAATGAAGATCCGTGTAGGGTTCCGTAAGATTAGTTATAAATCGTTTAAGATACATGCATACCGTCACGCCTGTAATCCCAAAGTGGGGTAGACAGAGCTACAGAATTACTTACAACTCGAAAAACTTGTAAATAATTCTGTAACTACATTTTGTAGTCACTCGGTGTCATGGGGCCAAAATTGTATAACTCACTTCCATCGGAGATGTCAGAGGCGCATAACGACAGACTGTTTGAAAGCAAACTTAAAATGCACTTAACTGACCTTGCGTACTTATAGCGTTGATGAGTTTTTCGATGGTAATCGTTGACCCAAACATACACTTACTGTCTATTATTATTATTTATTGACATTGTAAATTTATCTAAATTATTAATTAACAAATGTACTTATTTTAAGGATTGATTGTAAAATGACATGTAAAATACTAAATTTTATGAATAAATATCTGAATCTGAATCTGAATCTGTACAATTAGGCTAAGATGTTTGCCAGCGTATTAGTGACAGGTTGCAAGCCCATCGCCTAACAGTAGGTACTACAAGCCATTATCCCCTTAGTCACCTCTTACGACATCTTTGGGAAGTCGTGTGGCACTACACTAACCCGGTAACCACATGGGGCTAGTTTAAGATAGTTATCGTTAAATAGATTTAAAATTGTTGTTTTATTTAAGAAACTCTATGTTTTTTTGGAGAAAGCAAGCGAGCATACACCACCTAAGTGGCGAAAAAATATTCGAATAATATAGACGTCGCGTATACTTTTATTCTAAGGCTGTTTTAAACATTATAAACAGTCAAAAACTACATTAAAGATTGAAAACGGCATGCTTTGATGAACCGGTAATTTGGAAAGGATGGATGGCAGAAGATTGACGAAATATAGTATATTTTTTAATTGATAATACTTGCAAACAATTGCTAATGCAACTTATTATCGGCAGTTTTAATAAATGCCCGTATGCCGGTAACACACTGAATAACGCCAATTTCATAGGTAATGACCTAATATTTCACGTACCTACTAACCTACTTAAGAGGAATTTAACATCTAAGTTTCGCGAAGTTGCCTTAACACGCGAATGCTGTGAGATTGGGTTAGAAATTAGTTTTGCTATTTATAAATTTGGTCCAAATTTTCTTCATGCCTTAATCTATCTAGTGCTCGATCCTCACTAAGCGAAAATACATGTGTGATAATACTTTTATGTTTTTTAAGCATTTAGTTGTTCTATGTTCGTTCTCCTGGGTTAGGTTATGTCTGCACCAAATTTAATTGAAATCAGTTCAGCCGTGAAAGCGTAATATACAGACCGAGAGTCATAGTAACTTTCGCCTTAATATTATATATAGTATTGATTTATTTAAATGTTATCACAAATAATAATAAAAGCATTTAGGTCAATTGGTGTAAGATCATAGGATTCGGTGGTAACGATAACGACCCCAATGACAAATGCAATATTTCCTTTTTTGTTACTATATGGTAACATAAGTGGAAGTTTACGCTGTTGTCCAATAAAAAAAAACAAAATTCTTTATTTAACAAAATTATTATTTGTAGTTTTAGTTAACTTTTCTACTGAACCCTTGAATCACTCGCCTAGGGAGAAAAAAGCGGCAGGGTAACGGAACAAAAACAGTTTTGTACCAAAATTTTACCACCATATTTTATAGACATTTTTATAATGTTTGTAACGGTATATAAAGCCTAATATATTGAATATTTTGTGAGTTACCCGCCCTCGCTTCGTTTCGGTTTATGTGAGTTTTACATAGATTTGCCCTTAAATTACTCTATCTATTGTTGAAAATTGCATTAAAATCCGTTGAGTAGTTTGAAAGGTCTAATCAGACGGAGGAAACGACTTCATTGTATACCATGTAAAGATAATGTTAAGAACCTTTAGTGTTATTAAGGAAAAATCAAAAAACATACGTCTTCTAGATGATGTACATTAGAGACAAAAGACAAGCCTTAAGTGAAGTTTTCAACGGAACCCTACACGTTAACATATCGCGATGTGTTTACGAGCAATCCCTTGTGAATTACAGATGAGCGTGAAGGGTGCGATAGTAGCGCGGGGGATGCGCGGGGGATGCGCGGGGGATGCGCGGGGGATGCGCGGGGGATGCGCGGGGGATACGCGGGGGATACGCGGGGGATGAGCGGGAGATGCGCGGGTGACGCGCGAGGGACGAGCGGGAAGAGAGCGAAGAATCGCACATGAATCATGTATTTAATGAAATTAGAGTTCATTTTTGTTACTTTACAGTGATCTCGGCCCTGGGTATGTTCTACTGGATAAAACGATATTGCTTTTGACGATTTATCGTATCGTTTTCAACTCACCGTGTAAATATGAGCTATAGTAACGTTGACAATACGATAACATGTTAAAGGGAATAAATGGTTTTACAGTGTAGAATAGAGGCCTTCTTAGTTCTGTCCACAGTGGGGAAAGCAAAAGGGTTATGATTTAAAAATACTTACTTTTTTCCAAATATACATGTGTTTTTTAAGCCGATTGTTATAAAGCAAACCTGACATAACCTAATGGGTTCTATACAATCCTCAAGTGTACAGTTACAGAAATAAAACCATTATACACCATGCCCGGGACGTAATTATGTACTAGGATTCACTATGTATTTCTCTTTATAGGTATATTCCGTTAATTTGTTACTTCTGCTAGGAAGGATTTGGATGAAATTTAAAATGTCCCGGAAAAATTAATAGTTCCCGGGGGAATAGCTATAATCGAAATCTACGCGGACAAAGTCGTGGTTAGAAGTTAGTTATTTAAGCAGTCGATCACTGCTTTCAATTTATGTTTAAGGTTAAATGACTCTTTACTATAATTATGATTAAATAAAAACAAACTTTAAAATAAAAGTTTTGTTTCAAACTATTTATTGTCCTCATACTCTGAAAGTACGCCATTGTTTATCTCAGAAGCGTGTTGAAAGTGAAACATGTGCACCCCTAGGGAAGAAAAGTAATTGCCTGTTTAAATAAAGTACCAGGAGCGCAACGGTAATTAGGAGGTGCGTAGCGCAACTTAAGATCCAGGCGGTGCGGCGCACAACGCGGATGTCTTCCACACGTCACAGCAATGTACTTTTAATGTTTATGCACTCCTAGTATTTGAAGTTATAATCTTTTCTCAATAATGTTATAAATAACCTTTTCATCACACTTGCTCGTAAATAGTGTCCTAACATGCTAGAAAAATCGACCGTAAATCCAAAATAATACCCTCGGGCCTTTTTTTACCATTACGTAACTAAAGTGCGTAATAGCTTTTTTTTTAAATATTATACGTGGACTCAAACTATCACAATACGTCAGGACCCCAATTCTTGTGCCATTCGATATGAAGTTTCATTCGAGATAAAATGTCAGTTGAATACTATTTCCTAACAATCTCGCATAATAAACGATTGATCTCATATGTCACTAGAATCGGACTCCGAACACGTTTGACATTATCTGTGGTAAGTCACAGACAATGATGTAGTCTGCCGCTAATAAGTTAAAAATATGATCTCTTGTCTGATTTTATTTCATTTCCTCGCAATTGTGATGAAAAACATTGTATGTTACACGGGTGGTAAAGGAAATACAAAGCTCGAGTCATTAAAGCCCTCAGCCTTCGGCTTCGGGCTTCTAACAGACTCTCGTTTGTAATTCTTTCTTTACCACCCTTAATACACAATGTACTATTATCTACTCTCATATCGTAAAATTCGAATTATAAACTTCAAATAGAATTTATATTGGCATACTTTATAAACACAATACTGTAATTTTGAAAAAGAAACACTTTAAAACATTATTTCTCTAACAAAATAATGTTGTAAAGTATTTTTTTTACCATTACGATACAAGTTAATCCAAAAAGTTAATGTCTCTAACGAGGTTCCACATCAATATTTTTTTTATAATGGAACGCACATGCGATTCTCGTCATTTTTACAGCATTACAAAAAGTTTTCATTCCAATTTTTACTTGTCTGTGACAGCGCTCGCTTTAACGCATGCGCGGTGATGTGTTAGTGTTAGGTGATGATGTGTAGTTAGTTTTGGCGCCATTCATTGAATACGTTATGTTATAATGTATGAGAGTAGATAAAGTAGTGTATGAAACTGCACATAACTAGGTATTAAAACACTCTTGTGATACTATTAAAAACCTCGCCTAGCGTAGGTTCTGAAACACACACTCGTGTTTTACCCCTCATTATGCAACAATTTCATAAAATACTGTTTTTGTTTACTTTCCTCATAATTGAAGTGAAAAGTACATTGTTTAACTCGGGTGAAAGTACCAATTGCACCCTCGAACTATAGGCGCACTCGTTATCACTCGTGCAGCCTAAATATCTCGCGCTGCAATTGATCACACTCATCCCTTTGTTGACAATCTACTATTGTTCCCACTAATTGACAACGACTTCACTAAATACTACCATTTTCTCGTAAACGAAAATCTCCGTCCAACTTAGTTGACTAATTGACGGCGCAATTACAGGCCAGGTCGGTTGCTGCTGGCAGCTCACTGATTTGCTCAATGCCGAAATATACGGGAAATAAACGTGCTGTATTTGGTACATGAAAATATAGGAGTTCTGGAGAAGTTATTTATAGTTCACAGTGTTTAGTGTCTTTAAAACTAGTCCCGAATGATTTGGGCGTGAATTTATATTACGGTAGACGGACAGATGGAAAAATACAGCACATAAATCTAGAGGTTTATTTTACTTGGTAAAACCTAATTATTTTTGACATGTACTAACAGCATTAAGGTTAGGACTGCGCCGAGCAAACGCCGAGCGTCCAGTGGTACTATTATTGTGTTTTCTAATTAACTAAAGAATTTTATTAAAATCAGACGATGTGTTTTTGTAGCGCAAGTAAAAACACAATTGATGAAATACGTAAAAAACTTTAATAACAATTACCTTTTGAGTAGTCAGCTTAACGGGAAAAGGTGGCTACTTTTTTCCGTTAAGTTGATAACTCGAAGGTGAATTGTTATTAAACTATGTGATATACCCTATAAGTTGTGTTTTCATTTGTAGTACAAAATCAAGCCGTCCAATTTGAAGAAAATACTTTAGTTTATTAGAAAACACAATAGAAGTAATGAGGACGCCACTGTACATCCGGCGTACGCTCGGCGCAGTCTTACTGATCACTAGTGAGCCTTATTGTAAGTAGACAAGATAAACAAATGGTCAGTTATCTGTGTTGTTGATGGTACTATTTTAACTCGGCGGCCATTACTGTCAAGAAAATGAGAGCAATTATAACGTTGACAATACGATAACATGACTAAGGCATCATGGTTTTACTAGGTAGAATAAAGGTTCTAGGATTCTATTTTGTTCTGTAAAAGCTAACTTCATGTAACAGTTGTTTTTTTTTTGAATTACCAAGATAAGCCTACATACATTTCGTACTTATCTCTGTCTAGCAAAACAGAATTTAACATGGAGCTTATATGGACGACCTGTTTCATGATGTCACATTGCATATCGTATCTCTGTCTAATCGTTTTGTAATTAGTAGCTTAAAATGCTTGCATCATCAGTATTTCATGGCCGATTATAATTTTAAATGCACTTTTGGTGATCTCTTTTACGATATTTTCACATTTTGTTAAAAAATGCGTTTATAATAATCATGCATGTTCCTTTTTCTCAATATTTCTGATATCATTAATATTGCATATGTTGACAAGGGAAGGCTATCCTCGAAACGTTCGTAGGTCCCTAGAGAAAATCGTGATAAACGCTCGTGTAGCGTAATAAATTATTCTCGCCCATATTCGGACTACACTCAGTTCTACCGACATTGAAAATTGTGCCAGCTAAGGACTTCTCTTTAACTACCTATTCTATTTTCGATGGCAATGGTGAGACCCTAGTCTCGGGGTTATAATTGGGATTGACCAAAAAAAATAACTCACGGTTTTTACTTTCTCATTCGAAAGAATAGGAAATTTCAAGACACCAGTTTCATTAATTTTGTATTTGACCCAATATTTTTGTTTTAATATCTTTATTTATTTAGCAGACATATTATGAATGACATGATTATTTTAAATTTGGGATGGCATTATCTAATAAATAACACCTGTTAAATGATATCCAATGGAAAAAAGTGATTGCAATAGTGTATTAAAACATACTATTTCAAGCGGTTCTCGCCTAACCCGTAAGATACACCTAGGAGGGCTTCCAGCCGAAAACGAAAGTCAAACAAAGGTTAAATATACTTTTGTCGAAATATCCAAAATAGATAAATATTTCAAAACCTTAATAATGCAGTACGGCTTTAAAAATTCCTCGAAATGGTTTTCGAATTGGAGTAATTGTAAAAATATGAACAATCCCAATTCTTTATGGTTTAGCTGAATGTTACCTGGCGTCTGGCGTGGTGTCACCAAATGGTTCCAGTGGGAGACCAGCTCTGGCCTAAAAACCAGTAACATGCTGAGCAGGAACTGTGTTGCTCCGTCGACACTGGTTCAGTTGTTACTAGGTTTCTTTTCTTTCTTTCTTATGGGTCGAGAACATCCCACTTACTATCGTGCCCTAAGCGCTCGTCTGGCCCTAACATGGTATAAAAATAGCTTGTTTAATACGCTAGCCTTGTAAACACTGTACAGGGCTAGCGTGCACAAGCTGTATTTATTTATTACTCTCTAAATATAACAAAAATCTCTGTCCTTCAAATTATATGCAGTCAACAGCGGTTGCTGGGTTAGGATAGTGCCACTATATGTCTTCCCGTGGATGTCGTAAGAGGCGACTGAGGGAATAAAGACTTGTAGTACTGTTAGGCGATGGGCTTGCAACCTGTCACTACTACCGTCTATTACAGTAGTAAACATCTTGGCCTATTTATGCAAATTGTGATACATAATTATCAACAAGTTTTTAAAGTTATAGGTAATTCTGTAGCTCTATCCTATGTATGTATGGAAAAGTGAAAAAAAAACATCTGTGTGTCGATGACATAAAATCGTAACGGGGGCTCCACTTTGAAATTCGTAATTCGAACTTCAGATCGCCCCGTCACTTTCTTGCGAACTAGTTACGCGTCGAGAGCAAAAGAGATGGAAAAACACGAAGTTCGAATTACGGATTTTAAAGTAGGGCATCAGAATTATTAAGCATTTTGATGTGCCACAAACATTTTAGTTTGCAGTCTACGAGAATATTAATAAAACACAACTTTAAGTTTCCCAGTAAGGTTAACTTGCAGAGCTTCCAGCTTTTAAAGCTGCAAACAGAGTTCTAAAAGCGCAGTAAAAGGCCACATAGGCAATAACAACTTTATAACCAAGTTTCATTGCTGTTTAACTTGGTTACTCGCTGCTAGATGGCGTTGAAAACACACGGGAGTAAACGACCATTTAAGGTTATGACGCCATTTGCAAAGCAATTTAACTTTCTACATTTGCCGTCGTTAAGTTTTGTTTAGTCCAGATAAAGAGGAAATTATAACTGAGTTTATTTTTAATGTCACGGTTTTCACTGTAAATCAAGAAATGTGGAGAAACATCATTTTCTCACAAACAAGATGTTTTATTCTTTTTCTTGTACACTTTACTTTACACGTTTACTCGTTGTACAACCGTTCACTCTTCTCAATCTCTCAAGGGTAAGCTGGAAGAGATCCCTTAAAGGGATAAGTTCGCCTTTGTACATATTTTTATATTAATTGTATTGTTATGGTTTTTCTATTGTACAATAAAGTGTTTACATACATACATACACACACATTCACCGCGATAAATGCGACCATTTTCATAGACTATAATTTCCCATGGCGTTTCTTAAAGAACTATGAATCTGATTAACTTTATGGTGTAAAAAACCGGCCAAGTGCAAGTCGGATTCGTGCACGAAGGGTTCTGTACAAAAAAAAACACGTTTGTTATATAGGACCCGCTTAAATATTTCATTTTATTTTAATTTAATTACTTATTTTTAAAATGAATATACAGCTAAATATTCTGTAACCCCTCATTCAAGAGATCCTTTTTCATTTATTTATAAAATTAATTTCATGTTTCCTTTTCTAAAAACAAGTGCGGGCAAAGTAAGCTGTACAACTCTGGCAAATTTCAAGTTGCTAGCATTTATAGTTAGACTTATAGTTAGGACAGACAAACAGGCAAAGAATTAAGTCCATTTTGGTATGGAACGCTAAAAAGGGACCAATTCACTTAAATTCTTAGTCTGAAAAAAAAATCATACTTCAATTTATAACAAGTAAGGGTAAATAAGGGAAAGTAAAAAGCATCGAAAAATCCTACTTTTCGCACAGCAGCTGTAAAAAGTACCGTACAGATAGACACGTGCATCGTTACACGTCTTTTTTATGACTGAGGTACTCTTTTATTCTTGTCGGCTTTCTTTGTTCCCTAATTTATTCCACAACCATTGTCCCAATCATCCCTCCTCTCCCAACCCCTCCCTTGGCAGATAATGCCTAATTGGTAGATAGGGAGGGACGTTTCTTTAGACAAAGGATATTTTCGTTTTTACCACGTTTTTTGCCAAAAAAAAGCAAAGGGGTTGATATTCTGTAATAAGATCATAAAAATATTGGCGACTTTTTTTTTCCTGCGCTCAACAATACCAGTTATAGTTATTTTTTTTATGTCCCTAAAAACTAAACTGCTCCTAGAGATGCCAATCAATAATTTGATGAAAACATAATTGACATATTAAATAAAACCCAGACACTCATTTGTCTAACAATAATTTATCAAATCATGAATATCTCAGTTCTGCAATGGAACTGAACTTGGTGCCCATATAATGAAATGAAGTAGACGTAAATACCTATTTAATAACATAACTCTTAGCTCTGTTTTTGGTCCGCCTTCCATATAAAGTTCTCCTTTCCTTCCTCCCTCCTTCCTCCTCATTTCCTCCTTCTCCTCCTTTTCCTCCTTGTCCTTTTGGTATTCATTAGCTTTTATTTTAGTCAATTATTACTTGCTTTTTCGTCCATCACTCGGAGTCCAACATGACTAATCAACCTGTTACAGATGTAGTGAATAATCCTTTCCCATCGTTTTTTGTCGGATATGTTCGTATTTATCTAGCTTTCTCAATTAGCTTCAGGACCCATCAATATGCCAACTGAGAAAGCAAGATAAATACGAAGTTATCCGACAAAAACGATAGGAAAGGATTATTCACTACATCTGTGCCTCTTATCTTGTAAAATACTAAGCTCTAAATAGACATACATACATACATAAACTCACGCTTTCATTCCCAGAGTTGATAATTCTGTAACCTTGTTTAGGAAAATCAAGCTAACATGTTTACCAGTGTATTAGTGACAGGTTGCAAGCCCATCGGCTAACTGTACTACCAGCCTTACCCCGTGTGTTTGCCGGGTTAGAATAGCACCACTTCGTGTCTTCTCGTGGATGTCGTAAGAGGCGACTAAAGGAATTAAGGCTCCAACTATATCTCCAGCAATATGTCAAAAAGCCAAATTTCATTATGAATAAGGGTGATTCATCTTCCAGAACAGTATGCCCTCTGGTCGATGAAAGATTTATTAAAGCATAACATCACCCCCTAAGAACACACTATGATTAATGGGTATAATTCCACACAAGAAAGAGCGCATACGCCAGTAAATTCCCAAAGCAAACTTAACTTTCAACGGTAATTAATAGTAACGGTTTTACAATAGACAATCTTGAAAGGTCATTTATTATATCGTAGACAGCATGTTCCAAGATTTTCTTATTCAATGGTTTTATGTCGTAAAGCCATGTCTAATGCATAATATTCTTAACGAATATGATTAAATAATTAGAAGTCATATTGTCCAGTTAAATTAAGAGCTAGTACAACACACTAAACGATGACTTAAAATCTGCTAGTGATACGATATTTGTGAATAAACTTAAATGTGTGTTGCTCCACATGGCTTGTTATAGTGTTGACGAATTCTTTGTAACCTACAAGTCACTGGCCCAATTACAAACAAGAAAATAGTTCTACACTAAAATTAACAATTATAGCTTGATTGTTATAAATTCTAGCAGCTGTGATAGTACTACTTTAATGAAGATACATCTTAACATTTTTATTTGTGTTGTAATAGTATGATTGAAAATATGTGATATTATGGATATTATTGTAAAATATGACGTGTAAAATTTATTTTAACAATAAAAGAAAAAACACGTTTCTTTGGCTGCGAAAATCCCGTCAAGCAAATAACAACCCTAACGCGTGATCAATATACTTGTATTGACGACTTGGTTGAGACCCTGCATTCGATTTTTTTTCATTGCATTGTCATGTTCTTTCAGACAATAGTGTTACAAGGTATAAGGTGTTGTTATAACTTAAATGTACTAAATAGGTAGGTCTAGGTAGGTAAATTTAACCATTTCACACCATTTATATTATATGTATGGTAATAAAAATATTTATTTATGACAAAACAACAACAAAGCACAGAAAAATACGAATTATAAAAATGTAGTCTTCCGTTGGAACCGTCAAGCACCTCGGAAGGTTACACTCAATTAAAAAAAGAAGATAAAAGTTGTGTAAAACACAGACACACAGATACATGTAAATAAATAATGCACCCTTTATTTACATTAGGAGTTAAAAATAAAATAAAAATAAATAAATATCAGAGAATAATATCACACAAATTGACCGAGTCTCAAACTAAGCTCTAGGCTTGGCTTGTACTATGGGTACTAGACAACAATTTAAATACTTATAATAGAGAAATATATTCTTTAATTCATAGAAAACATCCAAGACTCAGGAACAAATATTCGCGCTCTATCTACCTTTACCGAGATTTGAACCCAGGACCGCTAGCGTCGTAGGCAGGGTCACTACCAACAAGGCCAGCGCGTCGACATGACAACATAACAAATAAAGTAGTTTTGAAGGTCGCAACTAAAACACTATAAAAGCCTGTAATAAATACGTTACACAAATGCTTAATATAAGCATTCCATTCTCCAAACCCAAGCATACTCGTATAAGATATGAAAGAGATTATCTGAGAAAAATGGGCGAGCCATTTTCTTCCAACGTTGGCTACGTGTAACGTGGTTATGGGATATCTGCATAATGTCATACATATCGCTAGATATGGAGCGTGTATTGAAAGGGTGCAATCTATTTTGGAGGTATAATATTATTAAGTGTATAAAATTTTCCGTGTGTTTGCTGGTTTAGAATAGTGCGTCTCCATATGTTCCTGTGGAAGTCGTAAGAGGCGACTAAGGGAATGAAGACTTGTAGTGTTCGGCGATGGGCTTGCAGACTGTCACTAATATACCTACACTGGTAAAAACATCTTAGCTGGTTTATGCAAAATATGGTGACAGAATTAACAACACATTTTTAGACTTGTTGGTAATTCCGTAGCTCTGCCTACCTTACTCTAGGAATGAAGTCAAAATATAAGGATACAAAAAATTCCTTTGTGTGACGATAGTTACTCATTATAGTTTGTATGACTAACTTTTGTTCAATGTTTTTGAAAACAACCCGTTATATAATTTTTTCAATAAGACCCGTGTTAAAATTGTTGCCTTTATCGCAGTGGATAAAGCATCTATCACTCTTACACTTACTTATAGGTCAGAAAGGGCGAAATTATTATCCATATTTTGTTGTTATATTGTTGTGTTCCGGTTTGGGGATAAGACAGCCGGTGAAATGACTAGCATAGAGGCATTCCATCTTAGTCCTTAGGGTTGGCAACGCATTTGCAGTCTTAGGATTGCATCGCAGTCCTGTGAATGCGAATGTCTATGGGTCACAGTTTCCACTTACCATCAGGTGGCCTGTGTGCTCGTTTGTCTTCTCTATGCCATAAAAAAAAAACCACTTCAATAAACACAATCATAATAGCAGGATAGAGCAAAACGCACTTTTAGTGACGTAATCAGCCCAGCTAAGATAAATGGTAGTATCTCAGACAAAACTCCTATAGCAAATGCTACCTTATTTTTAAACGAAGAGGATTGAATTTGCATTGGCCATTGAATTTGGGAAAACGCCTTTTAGCTCAAAAGGGAAATAATGCCTTTTGACATTATAAAAAGTATATCAAACATTAGCAGACAAAGGTTAAGTAAAATACAAATTGAAACATATACAAAATATTTAATTTTGGTCTCTTCTTAACTTGACAGCCCTTGAAGCAACAATGAGGTCCATAAACCAAAGACAAAGCCCGAGTGTCAGTAACAAAGGTGAAACAGATGCGTTATCTAAGAGGGACATGCAAATTGTGCTGTCCGTTTCAGAAACCAGGACCAAACCGCATTCCGAGCTACGAGATAGGTAACCACAACATATAACTAGCGATGATATATAGCTATTGGTGCTACCAATCTACATACAGGGGTGGGATTCTCTTACATACAGCTACTCCAGGGAAACATATTTAAGAACAAATTGTTGAACTGGCTCCTAGATAGGTGTTTCTATAGTGTTAAGGACTTCCTCGAGCAATGTAATACAATGTAATAATTAGTAATAATTTGTGATCATTGACATTTCTGATATTTTGTAAATTTTAACGCTTGTATTTGTAATTTTAAATGTATTTTGTTATTTAATATTCTATATTGCATAAAATTAATATTTGCACGCTTGCTTGCAGGCTGGATACATTGGACATTATTATTATTTAAAATTGAATGTAACATCTTGTGTACTGTATTATGCAAATATAAAAATGATTGATTGATTGATTGATTGATTGATACAAACGCGTTCGGTCGAACGAACGAGTGCATGTCGCAGCGGCGAGTTTAAGTAATCCCGTCAGAGCGAACAAAACACATTTTAGCGCGTGCATTCTCAATTAGAACCTTATTCTTTGATTTCATCGACAGAAGCTTACCAAATAGCTGCCAAATTACTTTTTAATACGAGTTAAGTCGATTTGTACCCTTTATCACTAGAATCCCAGTATTTAAGGACATGAGTAAAAAAAGTTTTTCAGAGTAAAACTTTATTGCTTTTCGATGAATTTAACGATAAAGTTTTTATTTATTTAAATAGAGGCCTAGTTTATTTAAACATTTTAATCTACTTAAGACATTGAAAGCGCCTGTTTTATTTGCGAAGGGGATAAAATATTGTGTTTTCAAAAGATCTTCTTACTTATATTATAAATAAGTTAAGATGTTTGTTTCTCAATCACGCTACAACGGCTGAACTGATCTGGATGAAATTTGGTACAAAGATAGCTCATAGATAACTTTTTAGCGATAAATAAATTCTACTTTTCCGAAGTACACGCAAATCAAGTATAACCTAAAAATATTTGTACACTCACTGTATAATGTTTTTATTGCCAATTTGTACTTAATTGTACGTCCAGGCCGACGTTATGCTGAAATCTATTTCAATTGTTTTACACGAGAAAGACTTAAAGTATACAAGACGCAGAGTTATTTTCGACTCTACTCGC
Organism: Acleris laterana; assembly: GCA_963966035.1. Taxonomy (NCBI): domain Eukaryota; kingdom Metazoa; phylum Arthropoda; class Insecta; order Lepidoptera; family Tortricidae; genus Acleris; species Acleris laterana. The sequence goes on along the minus strand of OZ014458.1, from coordinate 1,968,662 downwards.
CGGATTTACAGTTGCTTTCCCACAAATATGTTTTGTTGTTTAAATCCTTGGATTGTATGGGATAGATTTGTATGTTAATGATTGCTCAATTTGCAGTTAAATGAAGTTGTTTACTTCGTGTAGGTTAGTTAGGAAATACAAACGAATTGGGAATTAATTTAAAAATCGAATTAATCGTTTTGTTTACTTTGGTTACAAAAAGTGTATAGAGAGTTCGAGGATTTATTAACGGAAAATGTAACAACCCCGTAGTTTAGTTTGGGACTTGGTCAATTTGTGTGACATGGTGCCCTGACATTATATTTATTATTACTTTTTATGTTTGCGGATTAAAAATAATTTATGGTCGATTGTTTTTAAAAATTGATCATAGACAGATGATAGTCAGCTGCAGATAAATATTTTTTTCTAGTATTCTGAAATATTTAAGTACCGTAAAACGGGGTGAGTAGGGACACAATCTAAAATGAAGTATTATGTTACTAATTATAAGAATTAAATTATTTCCAATAGACGTAACGTTGTCTATTTGTCCGTTGTCCAATTTCTGCTTTCGGATTGAACCCTACCTTAAGTGATACATCTACTCACTGTTAAACATTATTTTCTCTGTAAGCGAATTATGTAATTCTTTTGTGAAAAATAAATATTTTAACCGTCATTTAATCATTGTTCTTATTTGTAACAAGTTATGACTTATTTTAGGTTGTGTTTCTACCTACCCCTTAATCTCTACTCACCCCGTTTTACGGTAAGCTACGTTATTCTTTGGTTATTCCGTAAATAACGCTGATCGAAGGTAGAATATCAAATAACAAATATATAGTATTTGTAACATTTTACTTACCTAATAAACAATGCTCAGTTAATATTTAATAGTGTAACTGTTACGTTACGTTAAAAATTACTAATTTAGTCTTTACAGTGTTAATTAAACTTACATCACTTAAAATTTCTTAATATAACAATTTTGCTCATTGTAACAAAAAAACACCCGCTTCTCCTTCCCCTCCCCTATTTAATCACCCCCCCCCCCTCTTTATCACCAACTCGGACGTGATACTCAAGTATGTGACTGATACCCGACTTTGCGGGTAGTTTCAAACTTTGGAGTTACGACCTTCTCGTGTACGTGCCTAGTTTTTAGTAAGACCTTTGTTAGAAAAGACTTTGTTTAGAGAGTCGAAAGGAAGACTTGCTTTTTTATTGTGAATAAACTAGTGTATGGATTCGGTATTAAGTTAAGTACTAGATCACCACTACATAGTATAAACCAAAGTCACTTCCCGCCATCTCACTCATTGCATACAAAACGAACACATTCCAAAATAATTTTCCCTTGGATTAAAAATCTTATACGAATAGCTTCTAATTTTAAAATGCAACACTGCCACATTTTGGAATGTGTCCTTTTTGTATTCAATGAACGATCTGTCTGTCCCTATATAATGATTAGATCTTTAAAACGGATTTTTATGCGGTTTTTTTAATAGAGTGATTCAAGAGAAAAGTTTTTATTTATAATAAATTCTGTTTAATGTACGGGTGTTACAGAAAACTCAGATACACCGAAGCGTAGCGAGGGCGGGTCGCTAGTTTATTATAAATCTAACTTTTACTCGGGTCTTCGTTTGCGTATTATTAATAATTCAATAAAATTCTCAGTTCATTGACCGTTCGCCGGGAACAATAATCCAAGCAGCTGCCCACATTGTTATTACTGGGTGGGGATGAGACAACTGGTGGAATTACTAATTAACATAGAGAGGCTTCCAACTTGGCTATTACTACGGTTAGTAAAGTATTGGTCGTCTTTGGGTTGCAGACTTCGTGTGTTCCTATACGGATCCCCTTGACTGCCATACATATCGTTGGTCATATTGTATTGTAAGACATACTTTTTTTTGTCATAACTTCTTTCAGGCTGAAGTTACAGTTTTTGATAAACGTTTATCGTGTAGATTAGTTAGGTTAGGTTAGGTTAGTTTTATAAAAATCCTGAAAAAATAACTGTGTCCTGAGAAAAATGCATTATGACTTGCGAAAATTATGACTTGAAACACATTATGACTAAAAATAATTATGGCAGTCAATAGATACCCGTTCCTATATTCAAAACCGTGTATAAAGTGGTGACGTGTCGTTAGAATTTGACATTTGCTACGTACAAAATATGACAAATTGTAACAAGACGTCACAACTCGAGTGGCATATTAATAAACTGATCTCGACTGTAGTGGTCAGTTCATCTGAAGATACGTCAAAATTGACAGTTTTCTATGCGTTGAGTTTTATTTTTACGTGCCGTAAAACTACACAACTATGGTCCTGGACTCCTGGCCTACAACAATAATCCAATTTTTCTTATCACATTACTCTAAAAATATGTTACCTTTAGCTATAGCTAGAGTTTAAAGAGAACGGTTTTAGGCCAAATAGTACATAATACCCAGCAATAATAGCAGTAAGGTATCATATTTTAGAATAATGTAATGAGGAATACTGGACTACTGTTGCAAGTAAGGACCATAGTTGTATAGTTTAACGGCGTCTATTATTGGCCACTATCCGTAACTGGCCACTTTGCAATAATATGTGTAAAGCAAAAGATATGCTGATATTTGTGCGATTAAACTAGAATATCTAGATCCAGATTTATTATCTGGACCACTGTCTAAGTATCTTTATGAACGGCGTCTGTATATAAAATTGGTAGCTAGTATATTTTAAACTTTTTGAACTGAGCTCTTCCACTTACCTGTAAACACAATGGTCATTTTATCTATACAATCTAAGTCGGGTGGTTGTAAAATGCAAAAAAAATTTTTTGCCAGTATTCTATTACTGTATTTTGTAGTATATTGTCTAAAGAAATAGAGTCTATAATCTATTTTAACCTTCGTTGGCGGTTATTATCTGCTTTAACTGCGAAACTCGTTTCCTAATTTGTGCTTAACTACACAATAGCTTTCTAGTCTTGATCAGTAGTTAAAGTAATCGTTAAAATTTGAAAAGGGAAATGAAAATTTTAAAATTTTCCTTGAGATTACTTAAAATTTTCGATTCCTTTTTCAAATTTTAATAATTAGTTAGTTTAACTACTGATCAAACAACAGGGTCTAAGTCTTGTGACGGGCAGCCAAGATGAGTTTATAAATACGACCCTTAAAACTGTTTTTTTTTTTAAATATCTATTGGTTTCTTGGCTCTCAGATCTAATCAGGTGGCAGGCACACTTCCCTACTCTATGCAAAAAACATATGACCCTACAATGCATGAGTTTTTTTATTTGTGTGAAAAAAATATATGTGGTTTTATTTAGGGCTTAGGGCTTAGAAAAAATAATGAAAAAAATATATAAGTAATATTTCAGGAGAAATTAACTTTTTTTAATCCGTTCCATATGTGGTACACCATGCAATTAGGTGTCGGTTACACTGATATTTAATTATGAATTCGATTTTTAATTTAAACTTCTGTAGACTCTTAACTTAGAGAAATAGTATTAGTTTCCATTATTTAAACCATTTTTATTAGTATTTCTCGCAGGATATGTAAATAAACCGTTTTATGGCACACCATGATATAAGGTTTGGGTTACATTATCGTATTATTATGGAACAATTTCTTAATTTATACTTCATTACACTCTAAACTTTTAGAAATAATTGTTGTATTTGTATGAACAAATTTCTCTTAGTATTTTCACATTTTTCACATTATGTGACAGTAAAATATTTCATGTACTATGAAAAATCCATAAAATTACTGCATGCAGTGACATATATGGAACGTTTGGACACGCCGTCGATGCATGGTGTGACAGATCTGGAACGTTTGGAAAAAACTGTGTATAGGCGTATAGATTATCATTGACAGTATATAATATTTACAGCATACTTACGCAAAGATTTTCACACATAAAAATATTTTTTTCTTCGATTTTTGATTATATATATTTTTTTATTGCAATATGTAAATGAAATAAATCCATTGTTCACGGAGAACAGCAACATTTGTATAAATCCCTTGGTAATTTCAAGTACAATGCCATCTAGTGGATTGTTACTGTGTTACACTTATATAGTGCCCTCTAGGTTTGCTTTTATACAAAAAAGATGTCGCTGCCTTTACATTATTTTTAACTACTAACGATTAAACTGGTTGTGACATATCTGTCACTGTATGCATTGTAGGGTTAAACAAAATGTGTTGGATTTTAATTTGTCCGCGTTCTAAGGGAACTAGGGGGTTTGCTGTATTTAATTATTTTGATATTTATTTTTATTACCTTTCTATTTTATGTTTCTGTTAGTATTTATTCATAAGGTCTAAAATAGTTCACGCAGTTTCTGTAAACTACGTCTTGTACCACATTTATTTTTTTTGGTTTTCCTCAATCGCCCAAAGGTTAGCTGGAAGAGATCCCTTAAAGAGATAAGTTCGCCTTTGTACATTCTAATTCTGTAAATATTGTTTTTGATTTTCTGTTTTTTGTACAATAAAGTGTTTACATATAGGTACATACATACGTACAAGCATAAATAAAGAAGTCTCCTACATCTTGATAATTGTCTATTAGAAAATAAAGTTTTTATTAATTCTTAACCGCTTGCAAGTATCAAGACTTCTCGGAACAAGTCTCAACAAACAACATTAGCGCTCCCCGAGCGACGATCAAAACTCTGAATTATGACAGCAGGACAAAGCGACCTTCGTCCCCGCTAATAAGACTCAAACTTCCAAGGCCTGGCAACTATAAACTTCAAGTGCTCCGCAGAGGCTGAACCAAGTACCAAGAAGTTGAAACTCAATGCTGCAGATGTAAAGTTGGATTTTGGTTATCAAGGAAGTGAGATCAAATGGCTTTTAACTTTTCGATGTTGTACAGAGGTTTGGAATAGACAAAGTTTAAGAGGTTATTCGGTTTAGGAAGCGTTTATTAGAACCTTTAGTCTTGTATTTGGTTGTGACGTGTGCGGGTTCAATCTTAGGCTTTGACCCACGGAAGTCTACGTATAAGGTGCATAGTTATGTTAGGTGACGGAACCCTCGGTACGCGAAACCTACTTGCAATTAGCCAGGTTTTAGTTGTATCAAAACTTGTCTGGTGACCTGCGGTTTTTAAAAATTAATTAATGTTATAAATAACGACCAAATTATCAGATTCTGCATTTTAAATAATTTTGTATATAACTACGCTGACGAAAATACAAGTTTTTCATACACAAATACTGGGGACAACAGAGACGGAAAGAGTCGTAATCTTACCTTCTGGATCCTTGCATCCTTTATAAAGAACAAAATGGTCAGTTGCGTTAAGTCCTGACACTACGTATAAACTTAGCCTTAATGGCCGAAGCTCCTTTAGACAGAACAAAATATTTACCGCTAAATGAATCCATGAACCAACTGAGAGTGATTTATAAAGAACAAATAATTTATTATGTAAAGCATAATGCAAATAGTTTCTTAGAGCAACCAATAATAATCACTACACAGTACAAAACAAAGTCGCTTCCCGCTGTCTGTCCCTATATATGCTTAGATCTTTAAAACTACGCAACTTATTCTAATGCCGTTTTTTTTAGTAGATAGAGTGATTCAAGAGGAAGGTTTATATGTATAATAGATTCTGGTTTATGTACGGGTGTTACAGAAAACTCACATAAACCGAAGTGAAGCGAGGGCGGGTCGCTAGTTAATAATAAACTTAGCTCTGGGGAAAACGGAAAAGATAAGCCCTTAAATCGAGCGTCAGAAAGGTCAGGACTAAAAGGTCAGAGGTACAGTTCTTTATAAAGTACATTCGGCTTTATTCAGTAGCGTCCTTAGTTTTTAATTGGGACTCTGAAATATGAATGCCCGGTTCCTATATTCAAGAAACGAATCGTTTTCCTTACGTCTCGTTAAAATTTGACACATTTTGTACGTAGCAAATGTCAAAGAAAGCTACGCTCGCGTGTTGGCCGGTTTTTTTTACGTTAACACCGAAGTAACCGACGACGACGATGAAACAACCGTTTTTTTTTAACCCTTTATAGGGCGAAACTAAAAATAGACCTGAATTCTAGCCTCATTAGATTTCAGGTGAAATCTAATGAGGCTTTTTTATAATTCTTTCAATAAAAAATACAAAAAGTATCAGTTGTAAGTGGTCATTTTTAGTACCAGGATTTAATATTGCCCTTTAAAGGGTTAAATAGTTTACTATGCAAACTTAGGTAACTTAAAATAAATACAATTTAACTTGATTGTATGTTTACGTGTCTGAGAAGTGGGTCAAAATAACAACCTCAATCTTGCTGAAACTGTTGTGTATCAGATGAGAAATAGGTGAACACCCTAAGATTTCCAATTATTTATAATTCCGAATTTGAAAACGCAGAATTTCATAATTCAGAATTATTACAATGGCGAAAAATTTAAGGCCGAATTATTATCGAAATTTTTAATTACCGAGCATTGAAATGACGAAAACTTTTTTCAGAGCGTTATATTTACGAATTTTCTTTTTTATGAAGAATAAAATTTAATTGAAGGGGCCGCCTTTGGCGTACTTTTTCGAGTCAAATCGGTGAAATACTGGAAAAGGGCCGAATATTAAGTACCCGAAACCGACGTGCGTGCATGACTCGATGTATGAATGTGGAAGAAGCGAAAGAAATTTGTCAAGATCGTAGCAAATGGAAAGAAGTGGTCTCTGCCTACCCCTCTGGGAAACAGGCGTGATTTAATGTATGTATGTATAATTTAAAATATTTAAATTCCGAAAGGAAACCAGGTCGGTAATGTAAAAATTGGAATTATTAAACTAACCACTTGAATTGAATTGAAGTATTCTACTTGAAACAAAAGTTAGGTGAAATGACGAGCAAATTAGGTCAATCTCACCTTGATAGGTTAGGTTAGGTTAGAGTTGCATCAAGGCGCGAAAACGTGACAAGTGAGTCGAGTTCTATATCATATAATATAAACCGGTTAACCGGTAAACGGTATTATGTGCTCTGAGGGTACACCTTAAACTAGTCGGATAACATTAGCTGGTATGCTTACGACATTCACATCCCTACTCGTAACCACGGTCGTTGCAACACTATCAAAACGTAGAGGAGATTATAAAATGTGTTTACGCGATAAAGTCCAGTTTGAAATTTATATCAGTATGTGGGAACATCGTGAAAGTTAAGAACAAGCTATGTACACTCACGTTTTAGTTATTTGCAGTGTAAAGGCCTTATCACACTGGGGATTTGCGATAATGTTACGAGCGAAACGATTGCTCAACGAGCACGCAGTGTTCAACCTACAAAAGGAGACGACCCTCATCCAGCTTTTCATTCATAAGCATTTTATATCAGTATATCAGTACCTACTTACCATATTAAATTTAATATGGTAAGTACTATATGGCGAAAAGGTCGGCTGAAAAAATTCAGTCCGGTACTTACTTATAAAATTAAAAATAATAATTTAATTGCAATTGCCTGTTTATTCAAATTCAAATTATTTATTTGTCAAAAGCGGGTACACAAAATAGATCTTATATAATTAAAGGAACATCCAATTTTTACCTGTTAATAGGCATACAAATTCAAAACATCAATAAGATGTGGGTTTAATAGCCAAATTACATACAAATCGAAAGTATGAAGCCTATAGAATATGGAAACGTTAGGTTTAGTGCGAATTATTAGTACCGACTTACCTGTTAGACCTAACTTACCCAATAGTTATGATGGAAAAAAGTCAACCTAACGATTTCGATTGGTATGTAATTTGTCTATTAAACAAGCAATTGCATTTTATATGTTAAAGTTGATTTTTAAATTTGTTATTAATTATAATACTGGACTGAATATTTTCCGCCTACATAGTCGCCATATTACTTAACATATTAAATTAAATATATTTGTTTTCATCGAATGAACAGTCAGTTGAAGGTCGTCCTATTCGGATCCCCTACTATGAGCAGGTATCAAGGCATCGTCGAGTTCGCTTACTGCTCGCATCGCTTGTAAACCGACCGCTAGTGTGATAACACCCTAAGTCATAAAGTCTTTATTGCATAGCTTTACGTACTTGAGAATATGAACGTTGTTCGATTTGGCCATTTAAACTTTATTATGATGTGTTTTAGTTGAAATTGGTTTCTATTGTTTAGAAAGTTATGTCTTCGTTGCTTAAATAAACTGTTAATAGTTTGTTTATGAACTGGGAATGTTTAGATATGACACAAAGAGTTTATTGGTATTGGTTTATTATGAAACTAAGTACATACATATATATATACCTTCACGTCTTCATTCCAAGAGTGGAGTAGGCAGAGCTACAGAATTACCAACAACTCTAAAACTTGTTATGAATTCTGTAACCGCATTATGCACAAACAGGCTAAGATATTTTTCTCAAATATGCAATGAAATGTTTGCGTTATGTTAGTTATTTTTGCCTTCAAAGTGTCACGTTGCGGGCGGAACCACTCGAGAGAACTGTAAAGCAATTTCATACAAAATTGAAGGCCTAGGAAGGGAAGTAACTTTTTTTATTTTAATGCAAACATGGCGGCTGTGTTTATAAACAGGCTGAATAGCTAATGATATTTTAATTTTTTTGAGAAAAAGTTATAATGTTAAATACTAGGAGTGCATAAACGTTTGGGAGACATCCGCGCTGTGTCGTGTGCGCCGCCGCCCGCCCGCCGGTTGCCCGCACCGCCTGCGATCTAATTACCGCTGCGCTCCTGGTACTTTATTTTAATACGCAATTACTTTTCTTCCGTAGGGTGGACATATCAATTAACTTTTTTGAGTGATGTATTTTTTTATTTCATTGCATATGTTTGTAAAAAGCACTACACCGTGAAAAGGGGTTGCCAGCCTCGTAACTACCCGGCCGTCCATATCACTCGGCCGGCAACCCCTTACTTCCCGGCCTCTGTAGTAATATTCTATACCAGTCTATATTGGTGACAGATTGCGAGCCCGTCGCTTAACAATCTTATCTTATCTTATCTTATCTTATTGGGTCCTTACGGATACATTTCGACCCTATGGGATCTTTTGTATAATTACCCCTCTTTTAGCTTTGAATCCAATGCAACCTCCACCCCTTCCAATTAGCGGATAGTGGAGTGCAATGGCACTCACTCCGGCGAGGGCGTCACATTTACACAATAAGTGTTTCATTGTTTCCACCTCCTCGCCGTACATTCTACAATCTGTGTTGTAATAAAGGCCCATCTTTGCTAGGATGTTTAACCCCAAAGTGCCCTGTAAACACTCCGATAACGTATCGCCTAACAATACTACAAGCCTTTATTCCCTTAGTTGCCTAAATAAAGCTAGTGTTAGTGCTAGGTAAGTGATTCTATTAAACAACTCATTCTTGAATTCGACGGACGTATGAATAACTGGTGAGTTAAAGTTATACATTCTCAATTAGGTTGATTATCCGCTAAGTGAGCTCGCTCCTCTGACTTCACTCACTCGATGAAGTGAATAACACTTCAGTACCCTTACCATGAGTAATACACGTACTCGCTAGCGAGTCGAAGCTCTGTCCCTCGCAGACACAGTGCAAGGGACACAGCATTCGACTCGCTAGCGAGTACGGTCATTGTAACTCATGGTAAGGCTGCGTTTCCACCAGAGATGTGCGAGGTAGCTAAACGGTGCGAGGCTGTGTAACGGTGTCAGTGTTTCCACCAAAGATGTGCGAAGTAGCTGAGCGGTGCGAGGATGCATAGCGAGGATGTGTAGCAAGCTGTTTTTAAATAAGCTGGCGGGGTAAGGTGAGGCGAGAGCGGAGCCAGACACCGACTCGCAACACATTCCTCGCAATCTATTCCTTGCACACATCTTTCCCTTCTTTTGTATGTACAAAAACCTCGCTCCGCTGAGCTGTTTCCACCAGACCTAAGCTAAGCGAGGATAGGTAAATGAAGTGTTTCTATTGGTTCATGACAAACACATCCCTCGCAACGCATCCTCGCACATCTCTGGTGGAAACGCAGCCTAAGGGTACACATATCCAACAAAAGCGCGCCGAAGTCGAATGAAATCGGTGCACTTTACCGATTCCGTCCAGGATTTACGAGAGAAGTTATTAATGATTTATAAGCTGAATAACGTGAAAATATTACTCTCGGAACAAAGTGTTGTTTCTACGTTAAATTGAATTTGCACCGAATAAATCATCGGCATTTTGTAACGGCGGAAAAGTAAACGAATATTCAGCCCCGTAACATTGGAAATTGGGCTTTCAGAACCGAGGATTTCTGCATTTTTATGTAATACTAGCGACCCGCCCTCGTTTCGCTTTGGTTTATGTGAGTATGATATATTGTAGCCTTCCTCGATAAATGGGCTATCTAACACTGAAGTAAGTTTTCAAATCGGACCAGTACTTTCTGAGATTAGCGCGTTCAAGCAAACAAAACAAACAAATTCTTCAGCTTTATAATATTAGTATTGATTCAGTGTGTTGAGAGCGTCGGTGGCCTAGTGGCTTAGGGGGTCGACTCGTGATCGTAAGGTACCGAGTTCGAACCCCCGCGGTCACCATGTACCAACGAGTTTTTCTAAATTAAGTGCTTTACCCGATGCTCTTACAGTGAAGGAAAACCACCGTGAGGAAACCTGCACCTTGGAACAGCTGAGTGTGTACCTAAGAGGGTAATTCCACAAAAGATCCTTAAGCGTTGAAGTGTATTCGAAAGAGCCCATCTGTAAGATAAGATAAGATACAGTGTCATATAAAGAACTGTAATAAATAAACACTGATTAATAATTAAGTTTTTGTAAAATGTGCACAAAACCAAAAAAAAAACCGTACAAGACAATGTCAATACTTGCTTTTTTAAGCGTTTCAAAGCCGTTATAACAAACTTTCTGTTGAAGTTACATACATATAATATATATATATATATATATGTCGCAGTGACAGGACTAGTGGCGCCACACGGCGGATTCGGGAACTAGCTTATTTAGTAACAGATTGTTTGAGACATGGAATTAACAGTTTAGTTTATTTATGAAACGTCAAGCCTTAAGTTTGGGTGTAGTCAAGATGTGGCTGACTGGCAACACTGCCTTTGGATTTAAATGTTGGTAGATTCTTGGCGGGAACTCTAAAAAAGGCGGTCAAGTAAAATTACCAATTTCTAATTGTATGATTTTTTATTGTTGAAAGTGCAATAAAATAGTGAAAAAACTACTAGAAGGACATTAAAAATGGATGGAAACGAGGGGGGCGGGGATAACCCGCCCAACTCCAATAACAATAAGCGTCCTCGGCTCGTACCCGGGGACGGCGGCAACAACGGCGGCGGCGATAGTAGCGGCGGCGGTGAGCAACATGACGAGTATTTACCGTATTACAAACCGAATTATAAGAGACTATATCCTGAAAATTCAACTAAATCTGAATTTAAAGTGTTCGTGGAACACCAAAACTATAAAGACAGACTGGGTAATAAAAGTCCCATATATCTTAATCACATATTTACCACGGACGTTAAAGGTGTGATGGCTATTCAAAGGCTTAACGCAAACAAAATTGCAGTATTGTTTAAACAATATAACACGGCTAATAACTTTTTGAACAACTCTGCATTTTTGGAAAAGTATAGCATGAAAGCATATATACCAGCAACACAGATAGAAAAAACCGGCATTATAAGATTTGTTCCTGCGAATATTTCAAACAAGGATTTATATACAAAACTGAGTTCAATTTATGAAATTATTTCGATACGACGCTTCACTAAGAAAGTAGGACAAGAACGAGTTCCATTACAAACAGTTAGCATAACATTCTTATCTAATGTATTACCAGACAACGTTCAGTATGATTTATTCTCATATCGAGTCTTCGAGTATATCCCACCTTTACAACAATGTTTCAAATGTTTCAAGTTTAACCATTCCGCTAGAATATGCAACGGCAAGCAAAGATGTTCAATCTGTTCAGGTGAACATATATATAAAGATTGTGACAAACCAAATGAGTTCTGCTGCGCCAACTGCAGCGGCCCACACCTGGCCATTTCCAAACTATGTCCAATTAAGATAAGTAAAATTTTAGAAAAGAAAAGTAAAATTACATATGCAAGTGTTGCACAAACAAAAAATACTGAAACCGATGAATATCCTCCATTGCCGTTGCCAAAACACCAACAAACACAACTTGTAAATAAAAAGCCTGTACAAACTATAAATATTCCTGTAAATTCTGTAAATAAAACTGTAAATCCTGTAAATAAAAATATAAATAACAAGCCTGTTTCACAGGCCACAAACATGCATGTCCAACCAACGGACATCAAAGCCCAGATACTCTGCAATAGTGAAGTGCTAATGGCCCTAGTACAAACATTGATAGAGCTGGGTAACAACAGTGATCCTGCCCCGATCACCACAGCAGCCATTAAAACCATGTTAATAAAAAATCTGTCTCCATAATGGATTTAGGTTCCCCTAGAGCGTCACAGTTACGCATTGCGCAGTTTAACATTCAAAGTGCTAATAGTAAGAAACCCTTATTAATTAAATTTTTGCTACAGCAGAATATTGATGTATGTCTACTTAATGAAACTTGGTTTAAAGAACATCACAATTTTAGAATCCCCAATTATAATGTTCATTCTAGAATATCCAAAAATGCACACAATGGTGTAGCAATATTAATTAAACCAGATTTGAAATATAACATTTTAAACACAGCCTTTTATGAGGACATTCAAACTGTAGCTATATCTATATCTACTGAGCGTGGTAGTTTATCTGTACTCTGTGTATACTGTCCTCCTTCCAGCGGGCACTTAAGAATAAATAGACTGCGCAATATAATTCGAGACCTCCCTAAACCTATTTTTATGAGTGGAGAATTTAATGCTCACCATATTGCATTTGGTTGCTTATCAACGAAAGGTCGTGGGCAAGACTTATATGACGTTATAGATGAATGTGATTTGTGTATCTTAAATGATGGCAGTTTCACGACAGTTAACCGTCCAAGAACTAATCCTTCATCTATTGACGTCAGCTTTGCGAGTGCATGTTTAGCACCATTTTGTGAATGGTCTGTTCATGACGACTCAATGGGAAGTTATCACTATCCCACTATAACTGTAATATCCCTGTGCATTGAGAAATACCAAATCAACCCTCCCGTTGATAAATTTTTGTACAAAAGAGCCGACTGGCACAAATATAATGAACTTTCTGAGAGAGCTTTTGATGACTTAACAGTTAATGTTGAAGACCCACTTGCTTCCTATACAGAATTTTGTATTCGCCTTGATGCCCTCATGCAGTCGGTTATTCCAAAGTTCACTAAACGTGATCGCTTTACTAGCAGACCTCCAACACCTTGGTGGAATGAGATCTGTGAGCAAAGTGTAATAGCATCATATAATGCTTTAAAACTGTACAGAAGTGACTCTACTATTGATAACTACATAAATTATAAGAAGTTAGATGCTTTAAAAAAGAGAACCATTTCTGAGCAGAAGAAAGCTGGATGGAATGACTTATGTCATTCATTTAATAGAACAACCCCTATTAGTAAAATTTGGAACATGATTAAGATGTTTAAGGGTGTCAAATCTGGTATCAAATCTCACAAAGACGAGTTCATTTCTCCCTTTTTAGATAAGCTATCTGACAATAATAATTTAAAGGACACTAGTAACTTATTTTACTATTTTAACAGCAATAATAATAACCATAATTCTAAATTTTTGTTAGATCCCTTTACATGGAATGAATTCACAGCAAGTCTACAATCTAGACGTAACACTAGTCCAGGCTTAGATAATTTTCCATACATAGTTATTAAAGAGCTTCATATTTCCATTCAGCAAATATTTCTTAATATTCTTAATGCTCTATGGCATAATCAAATTATCCCTGATTCATGGAAAACACAGTGTGTTATCCCAATACTTAAGCCAGATAAAGCTCCAGAGTATGCCAGTTCTTATCGTCCCATATCTTTATCATCATGTCTGGGTAAATTATTTGAAAACATGATTAAAGTCCGACTGGACTGGTTTGTAGAGACTAATGGTATCATCCCATATGTGCAGTATGGCTTCCGTCGAGGTCGTAGTTGTGCTGACAGTTTCATTTCTCTGATCTCAGACCTGAAAATTGCAAATAATTTAAAATCACACACTGTTTGTGTATTTCTTGATGTTCAGGGAGCTTTTGATAATGTTGATCCAGCTATCTTGGTTAACATTATGTCTGATGTAGGTATACCAGGTCAACTATGTCAGTGGATCTACAATTTTCTAAATAAAAGAACTTTATATGTTAAGCATAATAATATTTTACACGGGCCTAGAATAGCTTCAAAAGGTACAATGCAAGGTGCCACACTTTCACCATTACTATATAATTTGTACACATGTGAAATATGTAAATATGTAAATAGTAGAGATGTAAATATTTTGCAATTCGCAGATGACATAGTTCTGTACAGTAGCAATCAGAATTTACAAATTGCCATAGACAATATGAATAGAGCCCTAAACCAGTTGAGCCTATATTATGATGGCAGATTACATTTAAAGATCAATGCTACTAAAAGCAGTTTAATGATTTTTGGTGATGATGACCCAACCTGTGATATTATGTATTGCGGAGAAGCTATTAACAGAGTTAGATCAAAGAAATTTTTAGGTGTCATTTTAGATCAGAAACTGACTTTTGAAGAACATGTTCGACATGTTTCAAAAAATGCTTTAAAAGCCATAAACATAATAAGATGTCTTGCTGGTGTGTCATGGGGTGCAGATCCAAAAATATTGTCTATATTGTACAAGGCTATAGTCAGAAGTCATTTTGATTATAGTGCTATAGCATATATAAATAGCCCACACGCAAAAAAATTAGATATCTTGCAGAATAAAGCTCTGCGAATTATATCTGGTGCTATGTGTTCAACTCCCATAAGGGCCATGGAAGTTGAGACCAAAATTATGCCACTGATCTTGAGACGTCTCATTCTAGCTGAAAGATATTGTCTTAAATTATTGTACTCAAATAATACTGAAATTATTAACAAGATTTTACCTCATCGAATCCAAGTGTCTGGTCCTTTAGCAACTAGCGAGGGTCTCCTGATTGGTAACTCTCCAATGTTGTTCCATATTTTTTTGGAAACTGAAAATAATTGTATTAAAATCAGAAAACAGCACCCATGGCCTTGCTATTCCTCCCAGTATAAAAGTATAGTACATCCAATTAAAGTAGTTGAGTCAGTCACCAATAACTCAGATATGTTGCAGTTTCTATCTGAACATGAATACTACACTATATATACAGATGGAAGTAAAGGTGAGAGTTATGTGCGCTGTGCCATTTATGACCCTCAGATTAAATTTTCTCAGAGCTTTATTTTGCAGGAAGCCTGTACTATATTTACTGCAGAGGCTTACGCAGTCTATCAGGCTCTTTTACGAATTGGCAATGTATATAACTGTAAATATTTTCTAATTGTAACTGACTCTTTAAGTTTGATTCAGGGGTTAAACAATTTAAAAATTAATTTCAAAACTAACTTCATTTTGTACATGATTAAAGAATTAATATTAAAATACAATCTTAAAGGTTTAGAAACTGATTTTATGTGGATACCTTCTCATAAGGGAATTACTGGGAATGAAATAGCAGATAAAGCTGCTAAGGAAGGTATTAATGCACTCGACGTTTCTGGTTACATGTATGTACCTATGACAGATTATTTATATTCTATTAGGTTAGCTATAGGTAGGTTATGGGAACAAATGTGGAAGAAGGATCAAGAGACGAAAGGAAGATGGTACGGTAGCATACAAGAAAGCTTACCAGTAAGGCCGTGGTATAATAATTTACGC
Organism: Acleris laterana; assembly: GCA_963966035.1. Lineage (NCBI taxonomy): Eukaryota > Metazoa > Arthropoda > Insecta > Lepidoptera > Tortricidae > Acleris > Acleris laterana. The sequence continues at coordinate 1,952,776 of OZ014458.1, read as the reverse complement.
AGAGCTAGCCGTGACTTTATCACCACCATTACTCGACTTCGTTATGGACACAATACTGCGCCATCACACCTCGCAAGACTTGGAATAATCCAAAGTAATGTATGCACTTTCTGTGGAAATAATGAAGCAACCGTTGAGCACATCATATTCAATTGTCAAAAGTTTCTTCTTGATCTTGACAGATTAGTTCTTGCAAGTGAACTTAGTGAAGTGTGTCCAAATTATAGTGATTTTTCTTCCCGCCCGCCGCCGCTTAATCAATTATTAAAAGACACTCAATCTTATAGACCAATATATAATTACATTAAAAATACAGTGCAAAAAATTTAACAGTGCTAAAAAGATACTTACTACGTGATACCAGGAAAATAAAGTTGTGGCCTAAAGGTCTTGTAACCAGGCCATAAAATCCAAAAAAAAAAAAAAAAAAAAAAATGTTGGTACTTGACAACGAGCAGGTTAGCCAACGGAACAGGGGAGGAGGTTGGTAGCGGGAATTAGAACCTCACTTTTCGTTGCACTTTGAATTGGACTGGTAGTGCTGTCAGCCCCATATTGAATTCACCGCGTTTCATATCCGTTTGCATCCTATTACTGTGTAGTGCTTTATACGTTATTTCAACTGGAGTTTTTGAATACACGCTTAATCAACATTAAGGAGGTATTATTTCGAGAATCCGTTGCTATATATGGAGGATCGTAGTCCCTCGCCGATTCTGACATATATATACATAGCATACATAAAAGTATCTATATAATTATTTGGTACTAAAAATAGTAAATGTACTATTTGTAGTACCAAAGATCTACATGAGTAAAACCTCGGACGGACAGACAGACGGAGTGTCGGCGTGATGGACAGAAGGACACTATAATGGTTCCTTGATGACTACGGAATCCTAAAAACCTACGAAGTCATGCGCGTTCCAGTTTTTACCTAGTTTAAATTTATTGCGCAAGTTTGTAAGAGTAATAAAAAGTACCTAATTATTTTTTACAACACTGCTCGGGAAAATGTTTTTCCTCTACAATGGGGTGGGCAAGGAAATAAAAGCAACGTTTTTCATCAGCATACAAACTCAACAGTTAGTTATTTTATTATGTTATTAAAATAATAATACTTTCTTACATCTAAATCATGCTTAGTTCTGTAGGAAAATGTGTCAACGATATGACGATTAATGGCCGGTTCCTATATTCAAACAGCGGACAGATAGGCTTACTTCGGATTAAAATTTTACACATTTTGTATGGGCAAATGTCAAATTTTAACCCGAAGTAAGCCTTATCTATCCGCGGTTTGAATATAGGAACCCGACATAAGGGTGCGGCTCCACTGAGGCGGAGATGAGCGGAGCGGAGCGAAGCTGTGCCAATATTAACCAATATAATCTAAACTAACGTGCGCAAGGCGCGCTCGACGTGACCGCATGCGCCTTCTATTGGTTAATATTGGCACAGCTCCGCTCCGCTCCGCTCATCTCCGCCTCAGTGGAGCCGCACCCTAAAACTGCGCCGAGCAAACGTCAAGCGGCCAGTGGCGCCCTCATTACTATTATTGTGTTTTCTGATTAACTAAAGAATTTCCTTGCAATCAGAAGATACGTTTTTGTAGCGCAAGTAAAAACACAATTTATGAGATACGTAACGAACTTTAAAAACAATTACCCTTTGAGTAGTCAGCTTAACGGGAAAAGGTGGCCACTTTTTTCCGTTAAGTTGATAACTCGAAGTTGAATTGTTATTAAACTATGTGATATACCCTATAAGCTGTGTTCTCATTTGTAGCACTAAAAGCTACCGACCAATTACAAGAAAATACTTTAGTTTATTAGAAAACACACTAATGGTAATGAGGGCGCCACTGTATATCCGGCGTACGCTCGGCGCAGTATTTCACTTTATAATTTGCTCTTGTTATTTTGAGTTTTGAGACGTTATCCTGCTCAACTCATAATATTATTTTTATAAAATTATGTCTTCCAAATTGCATAATATTATGTATGTAAATTTTTTAATCGATTCGAAAGAAGTAGGCTAAAACTGAATACCAATATTTAAAGATAAAGAGACGTTTATTCGCAACAATACAAAATTACATTACATAAGACACAGAGAAATTGTTGCGAAACGGTCCCAACTCAGCATTCACTAGCCGTAAAGCCAGCGGTCTAACGTTAGAATCGTTTGGGGAAGAGACCATTGTTTGTAGATTCTTTTGTCTGTTACTTCGTTAGTCACAAGTGAAAATAATATATTAAGATTAATAAGTAACTGTGTTAAAAACAAAATACCAAAGTTGAAATATATTTAGGCAGCTTATCACAAAACTGGAATAAGACTTACTCCGAGGCTCCGATTAGGCTATACAAATTCGGCGTTTAATTTGGGTACTACACTGAAAAACCGAATGGGTTGATTTAACAAAATTTTAGGACCTACCCATGAGTTTCGTTGAGGTAACACCTAACCTTAGTAAAAACAACACATTGAGAAGGTTGCTTCAACCTTTTTAGTGGTTTACTCAACCAAACTCACGTGTTAGTCCTATTTTAACCATAAAACTTAGTAAAATCAACCCATTTGTTTTTTCAGTGTATGTGGCGTAGAAGTCTGTTGGAAGATGCTATAATTAAAAAAATGGTGGCAAATGCCCGTTCTGGGTTGTAATATACTAGCGACCCGCCCTCGCTTTGCTTCGGTTTATGTGAGTATTATATGTAGCCTATATCATTTTTCACATCGGAACAGTTCCTGAGATTAGCGCGTTCAAGCAAACAAACAAACCAACAAAAACAAACAAGCTCTTCAGCTTTATAATATAGGTATTGTGTTAACAGATACAAAATACACTTCAACTAGAAATGTATTTCGACACTCCCCAAAAAAGCGGAATAATTGTTTCCAGGTCGCCTAATCTCTCGTTTTGGTGATTTGCATTAGCCGGCAAGATCACCGGATTTAACGGGCTATTCCCAGTTGTCCACACCCTCGAAACATTTCACATCTTTATTTTGACTCAACTGTGATAGTTATTATTAATGTACTTTAGTAGATATTAAACTAACACAGTTGAGTCAAATTAGAGAGTGTGAAATGTCCACATAATTTCGAGGTGTGGACAACAGGATTTTTTTTCTCATTGTTCCATTGTGTGGACAACTGGGAATAGCCCAATTTAACAGTACCAGACTCCTTTTTGTAGGGTTTCTTGATGTTCCAAGTCTATGTAAACAAGTCTCTAACTTTTGGAGCCCTCAAAAAGAATATCCGTCAAAAATGCGTGAACCTATCGCCGGAAGTTCTGGCAAGAGTCAGTGGCTTTGCTATAAATCGGGCCCGTATGGGCATCAATTCTGACGGTACAACTTGGCCGATATAATTTTCTCGCATTTAAAGAAAAAAAAATTACATTCAATAAACAAAATCCAAAAGCAAAAGCCGAAGAATATCGGGTAACTTTTGCGACACCCTGTATAAGACCTAATTCCAGTTTTGTCAAATGCAATTCTTAGACTAACTTCATTGATAATATAAACACGTTTGAATTTCCAACTTTCCGAACCAAGAAGTAAGTCATGGGAGAAAGCAGATTGTTCAATGGATAAAATGTCGCGTAATACGCATTAATGAGCGTTTCAGAAACAAGGTGTCTCGAGGGAAATTAACGCTTAAAATCAGCTTTATATTTGATCACGATACGATCAGAGCTTAATAATGCTTATTGCAACATAATTTGGGGTCTATATTGAGTGGCAAAGTAAATTTTTCTCCTAATGTATTATTTGGTCGAAAATCTTTTGGTCGAAAAAGGTTTTTACAAATTGACAACAGGAATTTATTGAAAAGGTTTCTAGTAAATAATTAACATGATTATAGAGTTTCGTCTATTATTATTTACTAAGAAAAAAATCCCTTGTAATATCGAAACTCATTTCATAGAACGTTTCACTTCGCCGAATTTTCATTTTTTTTTTTGTCGTCACAAGTCTTACCTTACCTGACCTAACAAATGCTTACGACCTGAAACTATAAGCAGAAATAAGCTTTCGATGAAATGAAATTCGGCGAAATGACACATTCGATGAAATGTTTGTCGATATTTCAAGGGAATTCCGTTTGCTACGCTTGCTGTGGCGTAGTGGTCGGAATGACGTCATTTGGTTTGTAACATACAAAATACCGTGTAGTTTAAATTCTTTAGCCATTAGCAGAAATTTGTTTTTTTTTTTATTTCCTCATTAAATTATGAACAAAAAAAATAATTTTGAGACAAACTACCTCTTAAAAAATTTCCTATTGTCAATTTAAAACGTTAATATCTTTAATTGTTCTAAAAATTAACCTAACCCTCGCCCTGCGAGCGCATCAACGCAACCCCCAGCACCCGGACAGCAATAGGTAACAGAAACTCCTAAAGCGCCGAAGACGAACTTTTGAACCCGTGTTTGCCAGGTTAGAATAGAATAGAAATAGAATAGAAAATATTTATTCGACGACCACAGGGAAAAAACAAATAAAACACATATTTCTGATCTCAATTCTAAATTCAATTTATGGTACCTTGATGACGGTTCCCTTGGCGGGGACGCGTCAACTGTACTACAAGACCTGCAAACGATCATCACTAAATTTTCTAATATAGGCCTCTCATTAAACTTTACTAAGTGCGAAATTTATATTCCTGATCACATTTCTTTGGAAAAAAAAATTGATTTCGTCACTAAGTTTAATGTAGCTTCACCAAACATTTCGGTCCATTCAAATTCATCTTTAACACTTTTAGGTTCACCAATTTTTGACGAAGCAATCAATCCCATTATAAATTGTAAATTAAATCTGTTTAAAAGTACTTCTAACCTTTTATACGAAATAAACCCCCACATGGCGCTTTTTATTATTCGGTTTTGTCTTTTCACTCCAAAATTCATGTATTTGTTACGGAGTTGCCCAATTTGGAAATTTCCAGACATCATGGCTTCTATAGATATTACCCTTCAATCAACTCTGTCAAAATTATTAAACATTCATTTTAGCTTAAGACCTTGGACTCAAGCGGTTCTCCCAATTCGTTTTGGCGGACTTGGTATTCGATGCTCATCTAGCGTGGCACTACCTGCTTTCCTGTCCTCCGCTTATGGTTCGTTGCCTCTCGTCAGTATTATCTTAAATCTTCCACAGATACTTGACGTTGAGATTGCCAACCTGGTGGAGGCCAGGGACGCTTGGTGTGAGTCGTGTCCAGGAGTGGATATGCCAGTCAAGAGGCATATCCAAAGAGCATGGGATACACCTCGCCTCGTATCAATTCATGAATCTCTCATACAAAATAGTCCTGATGATACGGATCGTGCCCGTCTCCTCGCTGTCTCAGCAGGCGAATCAGGTCACTGGCTCAATGCTCTTCCTTCCCGCAATATAGGCACAGTCTTAGACCCAAGCTGCTTGCGCATTGCAATAAGCTTGCGGCTTGGAGCTAGAATATGTGAACCTCATACTTGCTCGTGCGGGAAGGGAGTGAGTGAGCTGGGTCGACATGGCCTTTCATGCTCTAGAAGTGCCGGCCGTTTGTACCGCCACGGCACAATTAATGATCTGATCCGTCGTTCGCTTGCCACTGCCTCTGTACCAGCTGTCCTGGAACCAGCAGGTTTGCATAGAGACGATGGCAAGCGACCAGACGGAGCTACTTTAGTGCCGTGGAAACTGGGTAGGGCACTGGTGTGGGACGCGACATGTGTTGACACATTCGCCCTGTCCCACGTACAGTCAACCCGTAATCGAGCCGGTGCAGCAGCTGATCAGGCCCAAACCATCAAGCGCCGCAAATATTCATCTTTATTAAATAATTACGAATTTATGGCGCTTGCAGTAGAGACTATGGGACCTTGGTCAGCCGATATGAAAAGTTTTATAAAGGCCCTATCATCCCGGCTCATAGACGCCTCCGGAGATCCTAGAGCTGGTTCTTACCTCTCCCAAAGGATTGGGCTAGCTATCCAGAGAGGTAATGCAGCCAGTGTTATAGGGACTATGCCGCGCGCGGACCTGCTAGAGGGGGTATTCTTTTTGTAGTGGTGATTTTTATTTTAATCTTTAATTTTTCAGTAGCTTAGTTTTATTTTAATTGGTTGGTTAATATTCTGGTTTCCTGAAATAAAAATCTTTGAGGTTAAACGAAAAAAATAAAACACATTTTAAATTTAACATTGACATAAAGAATGGCAACACAGAAAAAAACAATTAAACAATAAGGAAAAGGAATTTAGAAATTTTAGCATAATGTTGCCATGGGTGATTCCTGTCGTCGAAATTGACACCACAGTCAGCACTATGTCACGGCCGGAACCGCGACGCTGATTTTCAGTGGCGCCAACGTGACACACGAACGAAGAGACAGCGGTTGCCCACATATACACTGATTGAAATAATAACTAATAAGAGAATACAATATATAGTAGAAAAATGGAATAGAGGAGTAAAATATAAATATTCATAATATTCATACAAATAATAAAAAAAAAAAAGGAAGGCAACTGAGCACAGGAGACAAGGAAGTGGAGAGGGGTAAAAGCGCCAATCGGTGCTACCAACATAAGGCTTTAACAAACGGCGCGGGTCGGTAGCGGAATAACCGGTACCTACCCTCATTTACCTCCTCTCACTCTTAGGGTGTGGCTGGATTACGAAACAAAATTAATTTATATTTATTCTATTCAACGTTGATGCAGATTCAGGTTAGAATAGTGCCACTCCATGTTTTCCCGTGGATGTCGTAAGAAGCGACTACGGAAATAAAGTTTACAACCTGTCACTGGTAAACATCTTAGCCTAATTGTGCAAAATGTGGTTACAGAATTATAATTTTTTTTATGGCATAGAGAAGACAAACGAACACACAGGCCATCTGATGGTAAGTGGAAACTGTGACCCATAGACATTCGCATTCCCAAGACTGCAATGCAATCCTAAGACTGCAAATGCGTTGCCAACCCTGAGGACTAAGATGGAATGCCTCTATACTAGTCATTTCACCGGCTGTCTTATCCCCAAACCGAAACACAACAATGCGAACACTGCTGTTTGGCGGTAGGTATGTAATTCTGTAGCTCTCCCTACCCCACTCTGGGAATGAAGGTGTGATGTTATGTATGTATGTATGTATGTACGAACTTTCCTGCTATTTTTACTATGCCAGCCGTACGGTTAGCTCGGTTACTAACTGCGTCATTAGTCTAGTCTGTGGCTTTGTGGCAAAAAACCCATTAGTTCGCTATTCACACTGCCGTCCTACCAAAGAAAGGAGCTAACTGCATACTAATAGTATAAGCATTTTAAATTTAATGTTGTTCCCAATAGAGTATAGAATGCTTTGACTTCTACATTGGAGTTAGCTGTTTTATTAGTAGGTAGCCACGGCAGTCAACATACTGAATATGGAGCGTCAAATGACTTTTAAATGAAGGTTTCTGGTTTTGGTTTGTGTCGATTAAATTCTTGATTTTGTTTGCGTTTTCGTCTGCTAATTATATTGCCTTTAGCATGTTGTCATATTGTTTATAATTGTGCCGTTATTACTGTCAAGTAAATAAGACATATCGTTACGCTGACAATATGATAACAATGTCAAAGGCAATATGGTTTCGCCGAGTAGAATAGAATTTCTGGGTCCTAGTCCTAGTACATGCAAATATAAGGAGACAATGTCACACCAATTGAAATAGTCCCAAACTAAGCTCTGGGCTTGTACTATGGGTACTAGATATCGATATAAATTACGTGTAGAGAATTATTATACTTAAATACATAGAAAATACCCACGACTGAGGAACAATTAATATTCGCGCTCATCACACAAATATCTGCTCTTACCGGGATTTGAACCAAGAACCACTAGCTTCGTAGGCAGGGTCACTACCAAATAGGCCAATACGTCGTCAAACTAATATGCCTTTGTCAAATTAAATTGCATAAAAGTGACGTTTTAATTAAATTCTTAAGAAGTCTCTACGATTTGAATCGTTACGTCACTATGACATAGTTCCATAGCCCGGGATTCAAATTGGTTCACTGTACACGGACACACAAAAACTATAACCACCATGATTCTACCAGGAGAACATGACCGCAACGAAGGTTCTTAGAGGCACTAAACTTATCACACTCCTTTGTTTGCGTTGGAGAGTTAAAAAATCCCGCTTGATCAGCATAGCCAAGTGAAAAGGTTAAGGCAATCTAAGGAAATAAGAATTTACAGTTGACTAGATCCCGTATTTTTACCCTTTTGCCCCAAACGAGAATGTACTGAGCTATAAAATAGAGGGGAATACTAAATCGAGCGCACCGCTATTGGTCGAGATTACTCGGAGGAACATCAGTATGTTTGGGTTCATACGATTGTAAAAATACTTGGGATAAAGTTTTTGTGTTTAGATGTTTATGAAAAAAAAACCGGTCAAGTGCCAGTTGAACTCATGTGGAGAGTGTTCCGTAAATACGTTTTTTTCTTGGTAGAATTTTATCTGAAATCTTTTTATTTTATGGCAGAAGACAAACGAGCACACAGGCCACCTGATGGTAAGTGGAAACTGTGACGCATAGACATTCGCATTCACAAGACTGCAATGCAATCCTAAGACTGCAAATGCGTTGCCAACCCTGAGGACTAAGATGGAATGCCTCTATGCTAGTCATTTCACCGGCTTTCTTATCCCCAAACCGGAACACAACAATGCGAATACTGCTGTTTGGCGGTAGGTTAATGGATAAGATGGTGGTAGCGATCCGGATGGACCCTGCACAAAGTTCACCCGCAAATCTACAAGAAATTTGGTATTTTTTCAAAATTTTAGGCTCAGTAGTTTCGGAGTTTAGGATAGGAATGGTCGTTTCTACTCCTAAAACTGGACTTCTTTTGTTCTACAGTTTTGTTCTGTAAGTTGTTAAAAATATGTCCTATTTAAATTTGCATTTTTTCATACAAGTTAATAGTCGAGGGTAAAATGGGTTTTATGCTCGAATTTTACACTCTGCTTTTCACTTCGATTGCAAGGAAATAAAACAAGAACTAAGCACATACAATATAATTTATTAAATTTTTATAATGTCAGTAATTAAAATGATACGTTTACCTACGCATAAAAATGTAAAATTAATTGAAATTAAAAGTAAAGTTTGAACAATTTTGAATATGTAACGTTATGTTCTTTTCTGCAATATTTACAGTATTTGTTTGTGACGTCGTAATCGTACTCGGTTTATTATTAGATGGAGATGGAGGTCGCTCTGAAGTTACACCTTCTTCATCCATCGGCCGAATATTTGATTTTATCTTACAGTCCCTGGATGTGGAAGCAACTGGCTCATTCGGGGCCAAATTGATGGCCTCTGTAATACAGTCGGATATTTTGCATTTATTTTCTATAGAGTCCTCTATATAGCCCTCTGCAACCTGGTCGGACTTCCAGCCTCCGTGCCGTTTTAAGGTGGTAATGTTAGCTCCTGAATCAGCTAAGAGGGTGGCTGATGTCCTCCTGAAGCAATGCCCAGTATACCTTTCAGGATTTTCCAAGTTTAAAAAAATCGCTATTTCTTTGGGCATTGCTGCAAACTTGTCCCGGCCGATGACTTGCCTTGTACATTTACCGTTTTGGTAATTAAGAAAAAACCTATCTGAGCCAATATTTTGAGGCCGTAGGGCTTGGTATTTTTTTACAATATTCAAATACTCTCCCTTTTACCACAAACGACCTTTCTATATTAGTTTTAGTATTGGGCAGGTTTATTGCTTGTAATTGGGTGTCTGTCTTCACATCCTTCATGGTAATATTAGCGAGTTCTATACCTCGGCATGCACCGCTGATGCCAAAAATTAGGGCTACCTACGACAAAAATATTGATGATAAATAAAAATGTAGGTAGATGTTTTCAAAAAATCAAATAATTATGTGCTAAAGCATTTTAATACAATAAAGGAATATGTACTTTTGTGGCCAAATATTTTTCGTCGGGAGCGTTATTTAAAAACGTTTCCACCTGGATTGCTGAGAGAACTTTAGATTTTTTAGCCTTGTATCCGCTGGAAAGTCTCTTCAGAAAAGCTGTTGGCTTAGAATAAGTTTTTATATTGACGTCATGTTTCAACTGCACGGTAGATTTTAGCATTGAATAAATGCTCCAGAGGGTTGGAGGCTGTAATTTCTTCGACAGTTCGTCAAAATAGCTTAAAAAAACACACTCCGCAAACGTGTTTACGTTTTTTTGGTTCTTCCAAATCATAAAACTTTCGTATGTGCTGAGATAGATTTTCTTCGATTTAGGCGGCAATATCTGCTCAATTACATCTTTCGCACTTCTTTCCATTAAAGTCTCAGGCGAAATCATTATTTGATCGTCACTATCATTACTCGAAGACATTGTTTAATTACTTATTAAATTTTGAACCGCGACACAACAAGCTATTTTCTAGTTTTGTTTGACGAATAATTAGCTTCGCGCCATTCAATTATTTTTCTTAAACTTTTTTTTTAATTTTCGACTATGTGACGTTTTACTATGGTCTGAGCCTTAATGCCAAGTTATTATAAATAATTGCGTGATATTTTTTTACGTAAACGCACGCCGTAGGTATTATTCGTAAATTTGTATTTAGATATTTATACAAATGTCGTAATGAAATTAAGATATAACATAAATCTCATAAAAATATATCAATTAAATGAAGGTGTATTGTGTATGTGGCTGTAAGGCCTGATTGCCTTAGTCTTAAAAGAAGAAATTACTTTATGCACTAGTGCATAAAATGCGATTTTATGCAGCCTATACCCAGCATAAAGAAGGACTTTACGAGCATGAGAAGTGAAAATGTAATTTTCTATGTAAGCGATCCAATTCGTCATTTTCCTTTAGAATAGAATAGAATATAGTAATTTATTTCGAGTAAATTTATACTCATAATATATTGTTAGCAGTTCCTTAATCCTAAATTGTTAGTAACAATTTACAAATATATGTATGAATGTGGAAGAAGCGAAATTTTTTTGTCAAGATCGTAGCAAATGGAAAGAAGTTGTCTCTGCCTATCCCTCTGGGAAATAGGCGTGATTTAATGTATGCATGTATATAAATTACACTAATTGTAAGGGGCATGTAGCCCACAACAATGACGCATGTAAGGGCAGTCCACTGCGCTCTCTTTAGCCCTCGTACCAAGGAAATGTCGCCCCCGTACCATGAGATAGTGATCACATGGTCATGATGGAATACACTGATTTTACAATAACACTTTAACATCAATTAGTTACCTAAACCTGAGTCATTGTTTAATGTCGCAGAACATAAGTAGTTCCGTTTAAAGCCCCAAGGTTAGAGGCAACCAAAGGCCTAGTATGTGTGCGTCTATATCGCGTGTCAACTGTGGATAACGCATCCATCACTTTTTGACACGTGTACTTATTTACCTGTCAGAATTCAAAATATTTATTTAGTAAATAGGCCACATGAGGGCTCTTTTACACGTCGGTAATATAGGGTGAGTCTACCAGCGCTTCGGACAAGACCATTATTGCGGAGAAGAAGCGCCGCAAGAAACTCCAGCAGAAGGTCATTTTTTCAATCATAAAAACATAATAGTACTTAAAACTAAGTTACATTAAGTAAAATTAGTTACATTAGGTAATAAAGTAATAAATAATAAATTCTTAAAACTACCAAAAATAAAATCATTACAAAATGTAAGGTCAATAAACCTTAAACTTAAAAAAAACCTATGAGAACAACACGACGAGGTCTCTAGAAGGTGAAGGATGCCTTATCCAAAATTTATCACGCGATTTACGCAGCCATGTTAGGCCCCCTGTATAGTATAGAAGCAGGTTAAAGTATAGAATGTTAATGTAATAGTTGTAACATTCAACTACTCACCCTAACCGAGACCTCAGTGAATCCCCTACATCAGCGCTCGTAACTTCTGTAACATAAATATTCCCCCGGAAAACACTCGATCACACCAATCTAAAAAGTCGTAAGTGAGTCGGAGTTGTGAAAAATTACCGTCGTTTTGTCATGGGAATTTGGAAAATGCTTTAGCAAGATATGACAAGTTTATGGTACGTTTTTTTAACAGGAATATTTCCTTTGGGGATAAGGAACGCGTGTTTTATGGGGATGTTAAATTGTAGCAGTAAAATGTCTCTGATCGGGAAAGTTGTTTTTAATTTCCTGTGATAAAAAGTTGTTCCTATGTTACTAGTAGTATTTAATAGATATGTGAGATTTGTTTTTAGCCTTCGTTCAAATTACGTTGTATCACAGTTTATGAAATAATCCTTACTAATATTATAAATGCGAAAGTGTGTCTGTCTGTCTGTCTGTTACCTCTTCACGCTTAAACCGCTGAACCGATTTAGGTGAAATTTGATGCAAAGATAGTTTGAATGTTATGGTATTGTTTTTAACGTTGATAATACGGACAAACATTTCAAAAAATGGTGTTTCCAAGTAAAATGTTAGCCATGTACATAGTATATTTATAAAATTAATCAACTTATTAATCTATTTTCTACATAATTTTTATTCCTTTAGTTATTTTTTTTACTCATGACGGTTTTTTTCGGGTACTGCTTTACCGTTATTTGTATTAGTTTTTTCTGGCAATGCGTATTTATTTTATACCTTATACAATAAAGAGACCGTATGTACATACAATCATACATACACCTTACGTCTCTTAAAAACTCGTTCAACCAAGTATGCGTAGCACTCCCTACGAACGCGTAGCCCGTAGACGCACTACGACTTGATATTTGGAGGCGCTACAAGGAAAAAATATTCAAATAATGTTAGCGGTTATATCCCGATAAGATAAAACTAGGTCATTACAGCGTTCAACATTTGCAAGTCAATTTTTTTTAGGGTTCCGTACCCAAAGGGTCAAAAAGGAACCCTTATGTTGAGACTTTGGTGTCAGTCTGCCTGGTCTGTCACAGAAGTTTTTCTTTAAAACTATAGAAGCTATCAATTTGAGATTTGAAATAGGTGTGTATTTTGATTGCTCGCGTCTGTTTTTAGGAAAAAAAAAGTGTTTTTTTTTCTAAATATTTGAAAAGGGGTCTAGAAGGGGGGTTGAAAAATGAAAGTGATTTGATTATAAATAGCAAACGAGGTGTCATAATATATGAATTTGCTCAATCAGAAAATTTAAAAGCATTCTGCGTTTTTTTTTCATTTTCCGTGACGAATGATTTAAAGATTATATAACTAGATATATTTTACGCGTAAAATAAAATAAAGTTGTTCAGTTTTGAAAAAAAATACAAAAAACTTTAAAAAAAAATTAGTAAAATTAAGGCTCCTCAAAATATATCTTATTGCACTAAACATAAAGATCATAACAAACCGAGTATTTTTTTTGCGATTTTAAACCATATTACCTAAAATACGAAACCATCGTACGAAACCAAGCGTTCTTTTTATCGTCGTTTGACTTTTATGTGTAATACTCGTAAATGTAACGTTCGTTTCGTTTCACATAATCTGTAGGTACAGTCAGCAGAAGAAGCTACGCAACCGAAAAGTTCAAAATGATCTGCACTCGACTCCATTGTCCAGAGAATACGTCGTGTCTAGATCATTTTGAGCATGTTATTTTGCTTAGCTACTTTTGATGCTGACTGTACGTACGCAAGTTACTGGTACTTGGTATGTAAAAAGCGCAAATATAATGTTCCTGCTTTTTTTTTTTGCCAAGTAGATACCAATAATACAAGCCTAGAGCTTAATTTGAAACTAGGTCTACAAATAGACTAAATTAGGATGCGGTTTCACTATCACTTAATAGTATAAAACAAAATCGCTTCCCGCTGTCTGTGTGTCCCTATGTATGCTTAGATCTTTGAAACTACGCAACTGATTTTGATGCGGTTTTTTTGTTTTATGTAAGGGTTTTACAGAAAGAACACATAAACTGAAGCGAAGCGAGGGCAGTCGCTAGTTTTGAAATAAAATGCTAGATTAATTAAGATTAAGCATTTATCAGCTCTAACACTACTCTTGCAATTATTTTACCTGCTCAAAGGCTGATTTTTCAATCTCCAGATAACACTATCTGTCAGGTAAATTGTAGCTCTATCCTTATCTTTCTACATACATACATACATACATTAAATCACGCCTGTTTCCCAGAGGGGTAGGCAGAGACCACTTCTTTCCACTTGCTACGATCTTGACAAATATCTTTCGCTTCTTCCACATTCATACATCGAGTCATGCACGCACGTCGGTTTCGGGTACTTAAGATTCTATCTTTCTTATGACAAAAAAAAGGACAGAGCTATTACAATTTACCTGACAGATAGTGTTATCTGGAGATTGAAAAATCAGCTCTAAAAGTTATATTAAAAGCTTTTATTTAACTTGCAATGTATGTATGAACGTATGTAAAGGTCAAATCTTGCAAGTTAAATTTGACCCATTTCCCGGTTTCCGATGAAGCTGAAAATTTGCATACGCCTTTAGTTCTGATGACAATAACAATAATATAGTACCATCGAACTGGTTTGATGATGGAGACTCAGGGTGGCTATAGGAACTCCTAAATTACACATGATAAACCCGTCGTGTAAGGGCTTGTTAGAATAGTCATGACACGAACGACTGTGCAAAAAAAGTACAGTCGGAAGAAGAAGAAATCTTATTTTAATGTTAGGTATAACCATTATCTATATTGTCATTATTAAAAAAAAATACTACTTACAGCTTTACACGTCGCGTTACCCCAAATACCATTTTCGTTCATATGATAATTCAAATATTATCAAGGGGTTAACCCTTATCGTGATGATATCGCAATACAAGTAAAGGGTCCGTATATGACACCCAAATCCCTTTCACGTCGTTATATTGTGCGGAATAATTTATTGAGTTGCGATAAAAAGTGATTTTATGCGTTAAAAAAATGTATGTTTAGACAGATGTCCATGTTAAATCTTCACCCCAAAAGAAAAAATGTGTATATGAAGTTAAATACAGTTAAAAACCCGACTACAGCACAGTGAGAGTAGTTTTAAAATCACTTCATAATGGGGAAGCTCAAATAACAAAATATATTAACAAAGCGATCGTTTTCATACATAAGATGGATCCACAGTAAATAATAGACGCCTCTAACGCCAAGTTATCTAGAAAAACTCTTTATAATTTATTCAGAAAACCAATGAAAGTATACAAATCTGTTCTTGTACATGTTAAAATATTTCATGAAAAAATATTTTGATAACCAATATATTTCGTAGTCAATGTGACATTGACTACGAAATAAATAGCGAAAACCATATGACTTAGTTTCAATAAAATTACAACAATGATAACGGGGTTTGTTTATTACCGACATGTTAACGATCTTTCATGTGGCCAATTTACTGAAAGAAATATTTTGAATTTTGTTTGACACTAATTTGGATTTGCGTTATTGCGTCTTGACATATCTAAATTTTCTTAAAGTTAGATATTCCTTCAAAGATGGCTTATTTTGCATGTCCACTGAATTTGAGTGGAGAATTTAAATTGGTCTTGTTGGAGAAAGATAACACGAGTGTTTCAGACTGAATTAATACAGTTTTATGAATTTAGATTACTCCTTTTTGTTACAATTACGTTTCTGATTTGCATAACTCTGACTTGGGAAATTAATTTGGGTCATTCAGAGGATTGTAGCTCTTATTTACTTGACAGGGCCTCTATTCAGCATGGTAATAGTAGATTGTTAACCAAGGGATGAAAGTTTTCAATTGCAGCCCGAGATATTTAGGCTGCGCGAGCGATAACGAGTGCGCCTATAGTTCGAGGGTGCAATTGATAATTTCACCCGAAACTCACTCTACTTTTTACGATTATTATTTATTATTATTATTGCGGGTGGTAGGACCTTGTGCAGGGTCCGTCCAAAACAGCAGTATTCGCATTGTTGTGTTCCAGTTTGGGGATAAGACAACGGTGAAATGAGTAGCATAGAGGCATTCCATCTTAGTCCTCAGGGTCCTCAACGCATTTGCAGTCTTAGGATTGTATTGCAGTCTTGTGAATGCGAATGTTTATGGGTCACAGTTTCTACTTACCATCAGGTGGCCTGTGTGCTCGTTTATCTTCTCTATGCAAAAACAAAAGTTATTTTTGAGAAAAAAATATAACGTGAAATACTAGGAGAGTGCATAAACATTAAAAAAGTACATTGCCGTGACGTGTGGGAGACATCCGCGCTGTGCAAAGTGCGTCACACCGCTAGCGATCTAACTTGCGCTGCGCTCCTGGTACTTTATTTAAACATGCAATTACTTTTCTTCCCTAGGGTGGACATTATATCACTTTCAACCCGCTTCTAAGATAAGGAATGGCCTACTTTCAGAGTATGAGACATGAAAAATCATATTGTCTTTGGTATTGGGTAATGGAACCAGTAATGGACAAGGCACCAATAATGGACACTAGATTATTATTTTACAGAAGATAAGGGTTATTCATTTGTTTTGCAACAATCAATTTAGGCCGTATGAAATTTGTGTGGTGTCCATTACTGGTGCTTTTAGTTACTTGATACTCGTAGTTATGGAAACCGAGTTGAAAACAATACGATAGCATTATCAAAAGCAAGATGGTTTTACACAGTAGAATAATAATTAACTTAAGTTGAATTCTGCATATTTGAGTTACTCTATCTTGAAGTTTATCCGTTTATAAAAGACTAGCTTTTGCCCGCGACTCCGTCGTTTATCGCTGCTCCCTCGGGAACTGTTCAATTTTCCAGGATGAAAATTAACCAAACTATCCAATGTCCTATTTCAGGATCTAACCTATACGTGTGCCAAGTCTCATTCCGATTCCGACAACAAGCGTTTGTGATAAAAGCTTCTGCAATTCATCGAATGGCAATATCGTCTTTACTTCATCAACCTCGTATCTGATCGAATAGTAGATAAGAAAAGCACTCATGTATTTTAAAGAATATATACTACTTTTCTATCTAACTATTCGATTAGATACGAGAATGAGAAAGTAAAGGGACGATTCAGTGTATGATCCGTAGTCACACCAAATAGGGAGGTAGGTTTAGGTTAGATTCGTTTTTATTAAAACACGCGTTCCTTATCCCCAACGGAAATATTCCTGTTAAAAAAACGTACCATAAACTTGTCATATCTTGCTAAAGCATTTTCCAAATTCCCATGACAAAACGACGGTAATTTTTCACAACTCCGACTCACTTACGACTTTTTAGATTGGTGTGATCGAGTGTTTTCCGGGGGAATATTTATGTTACAGAAGTTACGAGCGCTGATGTAGGGGATTCACTGAGGTCTCGGTTAGGGTGAGTAGTTGAATGTTACAACTATTACATTAACATTCTATACTTTAACCTGCTTCTATACTATACAGGGGGCCTAACATGGCTACGTAAATCGCGTGATAAATTTTGGATAAGGCATCCTTCACCTTCTAGAGACCTCGTCGTGTTGTTCTCATAGGTTTTTTTTAAGTTTAAGGTTTATTGACCTTACATTTTGTAATGATTTTATTTTTGTAAGTTTTAAGAATTTATTTTTTATTACTTTATTACCTAACTAGCGACCCGCCCTCGCTTCGCTTCGGTTTATATGAGTTTTCTGTAACACCAGAACATAAAATAAAAAAATATTATACATATAAACCTTTCTTTTGAATCCCTCTATCTATTAAAAAAAACCGCATCAAAATCCGTTGCGTAGTTGTAAAGATCTAAGCATACATAGGGACAGACAGCGGAAAGCGACTTTGTTTTATACTATGTAGTGATGATGTAACTAATTTTACTTAATGTAACTTAGTTTTAAGTACTATTATGTTTTTATGATTGAAAAAATGACCTTCTGCTGGAGTTTCTTGCGGCGTTTCTTCTCCGCAATGATGGTCTCGTCCGAAGCGCTGGTAGACTCACCCTATATTACCGACGCGTAAAAGAGCCCTCATGTGGCCTATTTACTAAATAAATATTTTGAATTCAGTGTATGATCCGTAGTCACACCAAATAGGGAGGTAGGTTTAGGTTAGATTCGTTTTTATATCAGACCCGTAGGGCCAAAACACTCAAAAATAGGAGCTCTGTGGACACTGTTGAGTTTGATTTTGAAAGACAAATAGACGCAAATTCGGTCTTGGTGTGACTACGGGTTCATAAAATGAACCATAGTCACACCAGTCTTGTAAATTGGTGTGACTATGGATCGGACATGTATTTATCCCAGTTTGTCAGCTTCCCGTCCAAGCTCTAGTGTAATGTAAGACCGTTAGAATAATAGTCGGCGGAGTCATTAGCGAATCAGCTTAACGATGATTGCCTAATTATCCTCTCGCTGAGCCAGCTTCAAAGGTACAGTATGGTAAGTACAGTCAGCTCATTTACTGCATTTTACTGCTACAGATATCGTATTTTTTTTTAATGTGATGTACAAACATATATACCTTCTCCTGATGAGGCAGGCCGGAACCTATACAGGGTGTCTTGAAAAGCCTTTGAGAAATTTTAACCGTAGATAGGGTGAATGATTTGGATCATTCCTATATTGGTAACTTTTTTAAAAGTTAATATTTGTTTGAGTTACAGACTGATTTATCCTGACGATGCTCTCAGTGTGCTCCATCTTAACTAATTCATTCATAACATGTGTAACGTAATGTAAATAAACAAGTTGTTCCATATCAACAATCTTTCTAATCACGGTCAAAAGCTCGACGGTGTTTAGAAAACTGAAACATCATTCTGTAATTTGAATGAAAAGATGATCTCTGATGAGGGCTATTATGTGAAATAATTTACAAATGAAATTTACGATTACGATGTTTACTCACACTCTTCTCACACTCGCACGGCTAAAATAGCACTTGTACTCGTAGGTATTTATTTCATTGATTTCTACCACTATCAGGGATAACTACGAATAAAAAACACAATAATTAAAACGAATCAATAAGTTGTTATTGTGCTTTGATAGATCAGCATAGTTTCCTCTAAATTCATCAACCTCTTCATGCGCGTACGGACACGATCGTGAATTTGTGACCCATGTCAAGAAAAATATGCTTGAAGTCGTCAATGTCATTAGAGATGCCAAGTCATTTGTAACTTTAGGGAAACTCAACTTTATTGTTGTAGATGTCAGATTGACTTTGGACCTAAGGTGGGTAGGAGGGACCAAATTTAAGTAATTTGGTCCTTATTCAGTACGCGATAGCTAGCTATAAGAAATTTGTCAAGATCGTAGCAAGTGGAAAGAAGTGGTCTCTGCCTACCCCTCTGGGAAACAGGCGTGATTTAATGTAAGTTTGTTAGGGCGAATATTACACTTTTTATAAAAAAAAATAATGTACATAAACGTACTGTTACACATAAGGCGTTGATAGCTCCAAAATGTAGGCTAAAACTCTGTCGTAAAAACAGCTATCAGATGGCAATTAAAATTTATAATTCACTTCCTATTGCATGGACATATTTACCTAATAATCAATTCTTTACCAGAGTTAATAAATTGTTAGTTGAAGAAGCTTTCTACACATTAGAAGAATTTTTCACAAAATGTAAACTTCTCTTAAGAGCTGACATATTATAATATTATCATTTTAATGTATCATATTAATTCTATTTTTTTGTACCTTTTTTTGTAAAGTATTGTTATAATTTTAAATTTAATTTAATTTTCTCAATTCAAAATTATGATTCTATGTAGTGTATTTGCATATACGGAATTTATGATTTTCGTATACTAATTGCATGCCTTAACGGCGAAATAATGAACTGTAATAATTTATTTTAAGATCTATGTAACATTATTTCATGCAATAAATTAATAAAAAATAATAATAAAAAAAAAAAATGTATGTATGTATGTAATTATGTATAGCTCGCCATACCTGTTTCGTATCTCTTCTTTGAGGTCGCTGGGTATCAGTGTCTGCCATCGTAGCTCGTGTAAGGATGGATCGATTACGATACGGTTAGTTTAATCGGTATGGTTTTTAATTAAGAATTATCTCAAAGTGATTGTTACCATTAATTGACCCTTAATTTGGCAAAAATAATAAAAGTCAGAAATTCAAACCCTTTTTGATTTTCAATCAGCAGAAAAATAAAAACGCAATCCAAACAAAAAAAGGTTACATTACGGTATACGTACAGTATTCTGGACAGTGCCAAATTAAGGGTAGCTTGTTTTTCTTTAAACGTGTCTGATTTTTTTTATTATTATTAGTTCCTAAGCTGTTTTTCTTTTTTTGGCACCTTGTACCCATTAGTACTTAGTTTGGGACTAGGACAATTTGAGTAACAGTGTCCCATTATATTTATTTATTAAATTAATTGACACTAGTCCGCAGAATACATAAGCTAACGGTCAAGGTCAAACAAAAGTTTCCAATTTATAAAACAACATCGTCGAGATCGACTTTTACCACTTCAGGGGGTCCAGACAAGATGCCAACGCTTCCAGGCGTTTTCCTTTCTATAAAATTGAACGCCTAGGCGTTAGCGTCCAAAATATGTTAGACAAAAGGAGTTAGAACAGAAAAACGTGCTGTCGATTCTACGATGTCCTCAATGTGCGCTATAATGATGATTTAGCCTTAAATTGTCTATGCTTCGCGCAAATTGAAACGTCAAGTGTCGCTGTGTCAAGTGTACATCAACTGTCAAAAGTTTATTTGCAGGTTGAAGTTATAATTTCGGCTTGTAAATAATTATTTTTATATTTCTTTTAGTTAAAGTATCGTCTTGCGTCTATAGTTTTGATGTTTAACATGTTTTAGACAATAAGCAAAGTAACGGGCGGGTCTTTGATACTAATAAGGGCAAAAAAGGGCCTACTCATGGCGAAAAACACTTCGACGAATTACTGTTGTGATATCACAAGCTAAGTAAAACTGTGTCTACAGAAGGATTACTATAACCTACATACTACGTAGGTTTAGATGTTTTTAGGTACGTGCTTAAACTCTCTATCTCTAATCTCTAAATACCTAGTTTGTAATATTGCTACAGATGTAGTAAACAATCGTTCTAGGATAACTTTGTCTTGTTTGTTAATTAGCTTACTGGTGGGTACTAAAAGTTGACTAAAATAGCAAGATCCAGCAAAACATGTTGGCGTATGATTACCTACTACATCTGTACATAATCTGTTTGGATGTTGGTTTGCATAAATTAAAATTCTTTTAATTTATTTATGAATGTTTGTAATTTTTATTTTGCACTTAGGCTACACTTAGGAATTACGTTTTCATATTCAATTATAAACTTAGTAAAGACAAAGACGCGGGCTAGTTGCTAGGTTTTCTATAAAAGTACCTATCCATAGTAAAGAGTAAGTAATTCTATTTGTGAGAGTAAGAATGTTACTAGAAATTTCATAATAAATGAATATGGCACTAATAAAAAAAAACTTGTAGCCACCTGGTATATAAATAACATATCATTAGGTACTTATCCTACTAATATTATGAATGCGAAAGTTTGTGTGTGTTTGTTACTCCTTCACGCTGCAATGGCTGCACGGATTTGGATTTAATTTGGAATGGAAATAACTTATACCCTGGATTAACACAGGGCTATTCGCAGTTGTCGACACCCCTTTGTCCACACTGTGGACAAGTTTTTAGTTAGTTTTTATTTATGTACTTTAGTAGATATTAAACTAACACAGTTCAGTCAAATTAATTAGTGTGAAATGTCCACATAATTTCGAGGGTGTGAAGTACTGGGATTTTTTTTCCCAGTGCGGACAATAGGGTTGTGGACAACTGGGAATAGCCCTTAACACATAGGCTACATTTCATCCCAGAAAATTTAAAAGTTCCCGAGGGAATGATGAAAATCGAAATCTACGCGGACGAAGTCGCGGGCAGAAGCTAGTATCGACATAATCATAGCACAAAAGTTGAAGAATACTATTTTTGTGACAAAAGTTAATCTTTAGGAAATTTGTATAATTCAACTTATATTTGACTTTTTACAGAGTTCATATCCAGATCCAACTTGCCAAAGCTAGTGCAGGTAGCGGGGAACCCTTGCTGGCCTCACCTTAAGCTGAACTCCAAGCCTGAGCAAGTCTGCGTGTCAGCACGCGTAAAGAGCTACATCCTGGCCAAATTTCTCTGAACCAAAATCTGACGCATCCAACATGCGTATTTTGAGCACCAACACAGTATGCGTTAAAAACGTGACGCATAAGATACGTCGCTAAATTAACGGTGCGTCATCATATTTTGAGCACCGGTTCGGTCAGTTATGTGATATAAGTAGATACAACAATGAAATCACCAGAAAGCGACACTGATGACACGGTTAGCCTAGTTGGTCCTCTGCCTACAAAGCTAGCAGCCCCGGATTCGATCCTCGTTAAGGGCAAATATTTGTAATGAATTGATTTTCAAGTTAAGTAATCTGGAAACAAGGACAGTTATATGTAGGCACTCCTATTAACATCCTTGTTTGGAATTTTAGACGGCCTAATATAGTTATGTATAATTATAGTTCTGTATAAGTCTTTGTAATAGTTTGGTAACAAAATCACTGCCATATTGAATACAAAAGCAAATCATGGAACTATTTAATGTATTGACTCCATTTGTTCATTTGGTTGATTCTCTAAAGCTGCCACAAATGGATTGAATGGGTGAAATAAACCTAGGTACTTGTGTGTTTAGTTCAAATAGGTACTTATTAGGATTGATGTTTAAACTGCATTTAAGAAGACAGGACTTATACAATCAGCAATCACATGTTTCCATTTATGGCAGCTCTTGTAAATTGATATGTACCTATGTTACTTACCCAGACATTGTTCATTCTAGTTATTGCACATAGGTAATAAAAAGGAAGAAATTAAATCCATATTCAATAATTTAAGTCTTTTATTTCGTAAGAAACACCATTAAACTCACTTGAGTATTACATTTGTTGCCATGCAAATGTTATTGGTTTTCATGACAACTTCATGAGTTAAAGCTTTAATTAGATTTTAACAAAATGTTATTCAAAATAATAACTGTAAGAGCAGTTTTTCAGGTAAGTATATCATAATTGATTCCAACAATGTTGAAACACTCCCCATGCAAATCATTGTCATTCTCCCTGCTTGATGCGGCTCCCTCATTAAATAGTCATTATCCATGGCCCCTGAGTACTCTGGATTGCCTGTAATGTAAAAAAAACAAGCAAACTCAGTAGGTAACTTTTTCAAGCAAAGGTGGATGGAACTTTTATGAACTTGGTTTGTGGTAGATAGTATCTTACTTCTCACTTATATTATATAAATGTGAAAGTTTGGATGTTAGTTACTCATTCACGCCAGAACGACTAATCTTGAGGCTTTATTTATTTTTATATTAGACGGACATGGCTTTGAATAAGCTTATTTAGGTAGGTATACAGTATTTTCTAAACAACAATCTGACTAAATTACACTATAACAAACAAGAGAGTCCAAAATTTGTATATAGGTACCTAGTGGAAAAATAAAAGAGTACCTACCTAAGTAACATTTTTAAAATCAATGACCTCCTGCAGTAGCTTGAACCTAGTTTAGAAAGTGCAACTAGAACAGCAGATTCAAACTGGAGTAAATGGAATAGCACAACAATCAGGTTTATCATAACTTTAAAATTCTATGGGTTATTACCTACCAAGATATAAAGCACATCATATAAGAGAATAATTAATGGGAATGTGGGACCTCATAATACCTACTTATAAGTATGCATTTATAATAAATGGTTTCTAGGAGGCCCTAACCTTAATTAAGTAGGTATGTCATAATAAATTTTCATTTCATTACGTCACCATAACATTCATCACCATATATCAAGGGAAACAGTGCGCTTACAGAGAAAGTATTCAGTGTTGAAAGAAGATATACCTAGGTACTTACCTCTCACTGATGCTTAGCAAATTAACAATCGACTTTGTTTGCGGTCACAACATCCATGTCTTAGTTGTTTGAGTGCTTGCATTACTAGTTACCTAGGTGCTGCATGATAACCATTTTCCGTTGGTCATATCCCTGGCCACACACCATGTCAAATACACGGAACCTGCAAAAATAACCATTTATTAAATAAGTAGCTACATGTTTATTTAGGTTGTTATTCTTGTGAGTAGGTTCCTAGTCAGGTGCTTACCGTTATTCACATCATCCTTACCTTTACTTCGAATAGAACTACCCTTTGTACT
Organism: Acleris laterana; assembly: GCA_963966035.1. Classification (NCBI taxonomy): domain Eukaryota; kingdom Metazoa; phylum Arthropoda; class Insecta; order Lepidoptera; family Tortricidae; genus Acleris; species Acleris laterana. Next base: position 1,928,529 of record OZ014458.1, on the reverse strand, counting down.
CTTGCAGCCAGGGTACCTGAGTCCAAAGTTGTTTTACTGTTACATTATTGTAGCAGAGTAATTCATATTGTGTAGGAAATCTCTCACAAGAAAGCTTCGGCACTTCTAATATGGTCTTGATTCGGACGACCACGACGATTCGGATACTTTAATTAAACACTTTTCATTGTTTGCAGCTCACAATAGTCACAAAGAATACATCATTTGGTAAATAACAATTCAAAAACTTGATTTATCACCGCTTGAATAATAACAACTCACGCACAGCTGATTCAAAACTCGCCATTTTGATTATTCTCTTGAGCGCCGAGCGCTTTTCTGCAAGTCTTTGGCGAGAGAATAGTTTTCTACATTTTACTGTAGAATACAGAACAGAATGCACGTCAAAAGTGCCACTTGACTAGCCGTTTGTATGGATTTTGTCATTGTGACAGCTCTGAGCGTTTTTCTGTTCGTTTCAAAATATTTACGAAAAACGAAAAGTGTAATGTTGGCTAGGTACTTTTCTATTCTCTTCGATAAACCACGTGATCAATTCGTGATCCCATACATTTCAAGACGATAGAACAGAAAAACGACAACGCCATGTGCATCTTGTCTGGACCCCCAGTTCTGTATCGATATCCCTTCGTCATCAACATTTTGTCGGCGATGTAACGAACAATTTAAATAAGGTAAAATACACCTTATGTATTAAGTCATTAAAGTACTTTCGCTTTTGCAGTATCACCAACGATTTCTTTATTTCAAGAGACCGCCTATTCAAACACAAGCGCTCTTGAGTTAGGATCAAGCAATATCTTGAGCATCGAGCGTTCCAAACTTTGACTCCAAAAGGAGTCCAGTTTTACTACAAAATACGCACTTGGCACTGAACACAGCTCTTCAATGTATGAGCATGATGTAATGTAGATGCCGGATGATAATTTGCAACAGTTCGAAATTATTTTTAACGATGATCTCATCGTCGTATTTATAAATTGAGTTGATAAATTTGAGACTAATATGTCCATGAAATTTGGTACACGAATTTAAAACTTAATTGGTTTGAAATAGGTTTTAAATTCGGGTACCAAATTTCAAGGACATATTGGAGTTTGTTACTTAGCAACTCAATTGATCTTGGCCGAGATACGTCCAAGTAAACGTCAAATAGAAAACGTTACCTACTAACTTTTTAAAGGTTAACAAATACTTACTTTCCATTCTAAGTGAGTTAGTACTGTAAATTTCGTACTAAACTTGAAGAAGATTCAAGGTTAGTACGATACTCATACCAGATTTTATGTCTTCATTTTATGTTAGAGAAAAATAAATCTCGTATCTAATCGAACAGTTAGATAGGAAATTCCCTAATGTTCCCAATAAAGACTACTTCCCTATCTAAATACTCTATCAGAGATACGAGGTTGAAAAAGTAAAGAGATGAAATACGTTCCTTTGTATGAGGACCCTCTTTTTAATTTCACTTTTTTCAATTTGTTAGTAAATCCTCAAGCATTCTGAAAAAAAAAACAATCCGCTCTTACTAACACTTAAAAGATAGCTCTATAAAGTTCGGACGGACGGTCAGTTGGACGGACAGCGTTGCCATATTAGAAGGTTTCCGGTGGGTTCTTTTCGACTACGGAACCCCGAAAAAGCTACCAACTACGAAAAAAATGATTTACTCATAGGTAGTTAAGTAAGGTTATAGTAAAAATTGTCCCGTGTGGTTGCAGAGTTAGAATAGTGCCACTCCATGTCTTCCCGTGGATGTCGTAAGAGGCGACTGAGGGAATAAAGGCTTGTAGTACTGTAAGGCGATGGGCTTGCAACCTGTCACTAATACGCTGGTAAACATCTTAGCCTAATTGTGGAAAATGTGGCTACAGAATTATCAACAAATTTTTAGAGTTGTTGGTAATTCTGTAGCTCTGCCTACCCCACTCTGGGATTACAGGTTATGGATATCTATAATGTTTGTGCTTTGGAAATCCCTTAACAACCAATCACGGTGTTTGTGAATGGAGGATTATCGCCATTTTTAGTGATTGTGTAAAGACTATTTTTAGGGCGTGAAAATAACCTCAAAATGTCAAAAAACTATTTCATTTCGTAAAACACGATTAATGGTTACGAATGTGTTTTTTTTTAAATAACATTAAGGATAGGTACACTAATACACTGGTAAACATGTAAACATCTCAGCCTAATTGTTCAAAAATATGGTAACAAAATCTTGGAGTTTTCGATAATTGGGATAGTTCATATTTTTACAATTACTCCAATTCGAAAACCATTTCGAGGAATAGGGTTTTAAAGCCGTTCTGCATTATTAAGTTTTCGAAATATTATTATAGATCTTTCGGCAAAAGTATATTTAACCTTTGTTTGACTTTCGTTTTTGGCTTGAAGCCCTCCTAAGTGTATCTTACGGGTTAGGCGAAAACAGCTTGAAATAGTATGTTTTAATACACTATTACAATCACTTTTTTTCATTAGATATCATTTAATTGTTGTAATTTATTATAAAAAGTTAACCCAAATTTAAAATAATCATGTCATCCATAAAATGTGTGCTAAATAAATAAAGATATTAAAATAAAACTATTGGGTCAAATACAAAATTAATGATATTTCATTAATTGTCTTGGTGTCTTAGAATTTCCTATTCTTTCGAATTAGAAAGTAAAAACCGTGAGTATTTTTTTTTGGTCAATCCCAATTCGTAGCTCTGTGTAACCTACTTTGGGAAAGAAAGCGTGAGTTTATAGTATGAATACAAAAGTGACATTATGTGTTTAAAATTACTCTATACATTAACCACAATTAAGAGCAAAGTTCCATATCCATACCTTCTCATGTCAGCCCCAGCCCAGTGTTATTGTTTTCCGAGCTTGAGCCATAATATTGTCGTTACTGAGTGCATACGTGTCTGTTACATAACGCAAACAGTTTGAGCAGCGTTGGTAATTAATAGTGACCGACCGAAACATGTTATTTTGCCGAAACCGAAACCGAAACCGAAGGTTCGGTTTCATTGTAGTTTCGGCCGAAACCGAAACCGAACCTTTTATAAAAAAAAAAGTCCTTAAAAATTCGGAAAAATGTTGTAAGCCCGTTTTTTTCTAAAATTAATATCTCGCCGACCTATAATTACAGGTAACAGGTTTCTACTTTCAAAGATTTATCACAATAAAATTTCAGCACAGTTACAGAGGTTCTGTTTGAAAATTTAACTACCCTATAAAGTGAAAAAAATACATTATTTTGTAACACAAAGTTAGCGATTTTTTACGATGTTGTAAGTTTCGGCGCGGCCGAAGGGTTCGGCCGTTTTTGGCCGAAACCGAAACTCGGGCCAAAACTTGAATTTTTGGCCGAAACTGGCCGAAACCGAAACCGAAATTTCGGTCGGACACTAGTAATTAATAAAGTAAACTTCTGTATTCTAAGTCCTAAGTCAAGATGAAGATGACAAAGATTGAAAAGGGCATACTTCGATGGTTTGGTCATTTGGAATGAATGGATGAAAGAAGATTAACGAAAGAGATATACAGATCGAAAGTGAGAGAACGGGTCGGAAGGGTACTTTTTCAATCGTGAGAAATACCGGAAAAGGGCCGAACCTTAAGTACCCGAAACCGACGTGCGTGCATGACTCGATGTATGAATGTGGAAGAAGCGAAAGAGATTTGTCAGGATCGTAGCAAATGGAAAGAAGTGGTCTCTGCCTACCCCTCTGGGAAACAGGCGTGATTTAATGTATGTATGTATGTATGTATGTATGTATGTATATGGTATGTATTTGATATATACGTGTATATAATATGTAATTTTGTGTAAGTATTTAATTATTTTGATATTAGTTTAATTCATTAATTAATTCTGTTAATATTCATTCATAAAGTCTAAAATAGTTCACGCAGTTTCTGTAAATTACGACTTGTACTAATGTCTACCACATTCTATTTTTTTTTCCTCAATCGCCCAAAGGTTATCTGGACGAGATCCCTTAAAGGGATAAGTTCGCTTTTGTACATTCCAATTCTGTAAATATTTTCTGTTTTTGTACAACAAAGTGTTTACATACATAGATACATACATAATATCTGCCCTTACCGGGATTGAAACCCAGGACCGTTTCAAAGGCAGGGTCCAAAAGACAAATAATACAAAGTTTACACACACACATACCTATGTCATCGACATCTTACATACATACATACATTAAATCACGCCTGTTTCCCAGAGGGGTAGGCAGAGACCACTTCTTTCCACATCGACATCTTGAAACCGCCTAAGGCACTAGTGGGCGTGGTCGTGCAGGTATTATCAAAATAAAAGTCGTAGAATGTAATGTGATCACTGTACTATTTGATTAATTAACGAACACTAAAAAACACACACGGATTACAATAATAAATCTTTAAACCGCAAGCAGACATTACGGGCGGGTCGCTGTCAACGAATGACGTCCCGCGCCGCCATGACACTTACAACTCCATTCGGGGTTACCCGCCCCTAAAATAATTAGACCTGATGTCAACATCATCACAACTATTTACCCAATTAATTTAAAAATCAACGATCACAATAAAGCGCGCGCCATTACCTATTTATACAAGAACACTATTCTAGCGTTTCGTCAATAATCCTACTATTTGCTACTTAATATTTGCAATTAAGGAATGGTTTACGACCGCCTGCTTCTTGCTCCTGCTTTTACGACCGTTTTAGACAAGCCAATTTTAACTTAACTGTTAGAGTTTAGGGTCCAAAATTGTTTACAGCTGGTAATTATTACAGGTTCGTGGTTAGTCGTATTAACATGAGTTGGGGACTTAGATCAAAGGTGCCTATCGTCGATGATACTGCAAAACCGTGTAACCAAAAAATTTACTATAGAGCAAAATTACCTTAACGTCTTTGAAACAAGGTGCTTTTTGCTTCTCATTAAAAATATTACTTACGCGGTTTAACAGTATCACCGACGCTATGCAAATGATGTGGCTAGTTTGAATTCGTTGGTATTAAATGTTGGAATTCTCCAAACAATTTTCACCTGGTAAATATTAATCTTGCAATGTTATCTACGTACATAAACTCACGCCCTCGTTCCCAGAGTGGGGTAGGCATAGCTACAGAATATTATAACGGTTGTCTAGTACTCATAGAACAAACCTAGCGTACTTGGGAAGTAGGGACTAAGTCAATTTGCATAAATACCCGTGATATTTATTTGTTTTCTCAAACATGCTCGGAGATGTATACGCTAATATTACGGAATGAAGACATGAAGTTTCTTGTCCATGGCTCTCTACTTTGCTTACTAATTTAAATTTGCTTACTAATATTAAACGGACAAAGAAAAAAATTGCATATTGGGTGAATTGTAAAAATACTGTACATAGTTAAGGACTTAATTGAGACTACTTGAGTGTAACGAAGGTTATTCATATGATTATATGACTAATCTTCGTCACAAAAAGGAAAAAGTTAAGGATTGTTAAGGGTTTTCTAATTGAGCCCTTAACTGAGTACAATATTTTTACAATTTACCCTATTGCCAACCACCACTAGACTCTGTAACCAAATTTGCGAGATTAAAAAACATGGTGCTCAAAAAGCTTGTTCAAATGTTAAAACTATTATTTACTTGATTACCTACCAGTTATTTTAATTGTAATATTGCTCACATTGCTTGAGTAAAGCACTATACAATCCTGGGCCGGAACAGGGATATGCAGGACTCATTTTACCCCAAACTCGTACAGCAATCCCTTACTTCACAGCCTCTACAGTAATGTACTATTATTCGATACAAATGTTATCTAGCAAAATGATCGTGAACCATTATTAACTATGGTAAAAAAACTTAAATCCCTTTATTCAATAATTGAACCTTCCACTTCCAAATGTTGCTTCAAAGCCACTTGTACTATTAATTGGTAGAGTAAATCTATAACAACTCAGATATTCCAAAGCTGTCAAGAACCAATTTCCATAAATTGTATCTCCATTCATCAATTGATTGACTTCCAAAACCGTTATCCTAACGATGTTAAGATTACCAAATTAACCAGTATACTTTGAGCCCTGGACTTGTTGCAACTCCTTCTAACCAAAGACCAGGGTATGCCAGTAGCTTTGATTTTGTCTTGTGATGTAAGAGTTTAGGGTAATACAATAATAATTTACAAGTATCCGACCGCCGAAGAACCAGCATTTTAATGAAACGCTATTACTAAGCTTCCTGTTGTCCGTCCGTTCATACATTTGTTTGTCATCGGGCTGTATCTCATGAACCTAAAAGATAAACTACTAAAATTTCCATAAATAATTAAATTATTAGTTAAATATACAAGAACAGTACGGAACTCTTTGTGTATGTAGGATTCCGATTCGCAAATGCCCAGTTTTATAATGGAATACGAGTGACAAATAAAGTATACAAATTAACTTTCTTGCCCGCTCAACCTCAAGCTATACATATATAAAACACTAACATGTCACAATACCATTTTACCGGCACGCAAGATGGTATCCAATACGCTCCCGCAATAAATACCAAAAAAAGCAACCACATAGTAATAGTATTGGCATTATAAATTCAATGTGAATACCAGTAGAGTTTAAAATGCTTAGACTAACATAGTAGTTAGCCGCCTTTTGATGTTATGGCAGTACGGGCATTAACACACAGCGTGCGGGTCGTGAGCGGAAGCACGGCGTTATTTTAACTAACGGGTCTTAGGGTGTAAATACACTTAATTTTTTTTTATGGCAAGGAGACGGCACATAAGAACCAGGGACCCGGGCACCGACTCCCTGATAAAAAAGTCTTTAAAAGACTTACCTCTCTAAGTATAACCCACTTAAAGAATAATCCCTTTGGAAGAAATATATCACTTAGTTTATTTGTTACACTAACCATTCACATAAGGAAAACCTAAAGAGCTTAAGCTCAGATCTTCAGCAGTAAATGGATCCCTCTCTTATAGCATTACCAAATATAAGGGTCATCATCATCATCATCATCAGCCTATATTAGTCCACTGTTGGACATAGGCCTCTCCCATCTCACGCCAACGAGCACGATTCGTGGCCACTCTCATCCAGCTCTTGCCAGCCACCTTGCGAAGATCATCACTCCACTTAGTCTGAGGGCGTCCTACACTACGTTTGCCGATTCCCGGTCTCCACTCAAGAATACGATAACTCCAGCGATTATCGGTTCTGCGGCACAAATGGCCGGCCCACTGCCACTTCCAGCTGCTAATTCGATGGACTAGGTACGTCGATAACCTTAGTTAGTAATATAAGGGTAACCCTTATAAATAGCGCTTTAAAAAGTAAATCGAATGGCTTTTCTAAATAAATGGCAAAAGGCAAATGAAAGGATACATTTGGTAAACAGATTTCACCGAAACAAAGGTAACTCGAATAGTTAAGATGGCGGCTGATCTGAATTTATCCTTTACCTTTTTAAAATGGTTTAGGAAACTCCAAAGAGTTCAACACACGTAGAACCGTTTTTTATCGCTTATTTAAAAGTATTCGTTATTGTTTCGATACCACCGTTTTTTTTTTACTTGCTATGAAAAGAAAGTGTCAGTTTAAAATGGGTCGAAAAACGCCTCTAGCGCTATGTGCTTAGGCCTTTATACAAACACGATAAAATTCTTTAACACTTCACTTGATAGCAAAACGACTTAACGTTGCTAGCAACATAAGCTTCTTACGCCTTTTTGTTACGAAAAAATATGACCTCGTGAGCAAGAAAGGCGTATTTTATCGTGTTTATACTAGACTTAAGACTTATTTGAAATAATGAGGATACTTAGCAAAGCAACTTTATTAAATGTTATTCGTTTACTGAAAAGGTTTGTTTTGATCTGGTTTGTGGCTTAATTGAAAAGGAGGTAGAAAAAAGGTTTATTTGATTAAGACTTGACGTTGATATAGATTTAGGTTAATTATTTTCTGTGGACTTTTAATTGGTTGGTTCAACGACATCTTAGGGTCGGTTCAGACGGACGGCATTTGAACTGCAACCCAGCTGCAAAATGGCAGTTCGAGGGCAGTTCTGATGCAGTTGACGTGACTCCATCAGAACTTTTATACAACCGTGCAGTCCACTTGCAGTTGGCATGCAGTTCTGTCGACCGCATACCGACTGCAAGTTTTCTGCACGGTTGTAATGCAGCCCTGTTGCAGTTGAAGCAACTGCGATACGACGGTAATAGAATTGCATTGCTGTAGTCAGTATGTGGTCAACAGGACTGCACGCCAACTGCAAGCTAGCTGCTCATTTGCAGTTTGACGCAGTTACGACCACTGCATCAGAACTGCCATTATGCAGCTGAGTTGCATTCTAGTTCAAATTCAGTCTGTATGAACCAGCCCTTAATTTTCACACACCATCCCTTACATGTTTAATTTAGATGCTTAGCAAGAACTGAACTAAAAAAAACAGAATTTACCAAGGGCTGCTGACTGTACGTAGGCAAAAAGAAACCTTTGCTTGTTGTATGTTTTTGAAATGAAGTTCTTGTTAGTGTTTTATGATATAGTTCAGGAATTTGATTTGACCGTCTGTTATCTACTTTGTGATATTTTTTTCTGCGTTAAGTTTTACCAGACCTAACCTTAACCTTAAGCTTTCAACCCTTTGTTTAAAATCAACAAAAAAATCTTTGTGAAAATTACGGACACGGTCAATTTATATTTCCTGAGTGACACATACGCAACCATCTGTATAATATAGTGCTAATTTACAAATTCCTATGTATATAAAACTCTTTTTACGCTTATAATTGTTTAAATCCATCAAATAAGACCAGAGCATAACAAAGTATCTTAATATTTCTATCAAAGCACCCCTGGCCATAACTTCCGCATTAAAACGTACATCAAAATACACAACGAAATAACTAAATAACTATGTACATCTCAAGGGAAGATAAAAACCTTCCAAACCACAAAAGCATCTCAGAATTCTCACGCAGAAAGCGGTATCTGCATTTTCCGCACCATAAACTTCTATCTCACTAACTAAAAAGGACGCTTGCGCATTTTGATAGTCGAAGCAAATTTAACCTTCTGCCTTGAGAAATACGGTCACTTATACTTACGTGGTTCTAAGAGACATGCTCCCTTTTTTCCAAGGACAGACTTCTCCTATTGTGTTCGCCCGCAGTTCCCAAGTTCTCAGCTTCCAATTATTAATATTGCCCGACGAAATTTCCGAGCCTTGACTTGATTATTGGTACCTACGAACGTAGACATAATGTACAATCCGTCGTAGGATATCATATTCGCAAAACATGACATTCGCAAATCATCATAGTAGCAAAACATCACATTAGCAAAACTTAACTGTTAATTAAGACATGAATTAGACAGTGTCGAAGGAGCTCCGCTACTGCGGAGCTCCTATTTCTGTGTAGTTTGGCCCTCCGGGCCTGCTATAAATCTAACATAACCTAAACCTACCTACGATTTTATAACAAAACCCGACTATTTGTAAATATCATGTTTTGTGAATATCGTATTTTGCTAGTATGATGTTATGCGTATATGATGTTTTGCTAGTATGATCTTTTGCGAATGTGATATTCTGTAGAGTAACAGGTAATGTAGCCGTATATCCTTACATGGTATTGTTTTTGTTTTCGTAAAAGCAATGGGACATATTTTGTATAACAAGCCACCATAAATCGGGGTGAGTAGGGATACGAACTAAAATGAAACATATGTTACTAATTATAAGACTGAAATTATTTCCAATAGACGTAACGTTATTGTCCATTTAATACTTTTTCTTATTTGTGACAAGTTATGACTTATTTTAGGTTGTATCCCTACTCACTCCTTAATTCCTACTCACCCCGTTTCATGGTACCTAAAGCCATTAAATTAATTAAGAATGACAATTCTGTTCCGTATCCGCGTGGCTTCCGTAAACCAGTGGCTAGGAAATGACGTCAATCATTGTAATAAATCTATTTTTTACACTAACCGCCTGTTTCACAATCGACCACTTAAGTAGGTATATTTGACAGATAAATTTAGCCCTTTCTCTATCTTAGTCTTGAATATAGACAAGGAAAGAGCTAAGTTTAAATGGCAGATGGGTCATACACAGATTTAGGTTCCCGTCTTTCCTGTGGACATACCCGAAGTTAACGTGTTTAAGGCCTAATTTTATGTCTGAACCCACATCCGCATAAACATCGTCACGTCTACTTTAGTCCTATCAAATAAAAACATAACGTATATGCACACAAGCCCTTAACTATTGACCACAGGAGAGACAACTTTTGTTTTTGTGATTGTGTATGACCCAGATACATTTACTCGTTGATTGTGGAACAGGCCGGTGTGTGTGTGATCAAAAACAGTACATAGGTATTTGTCAATCAATCTTTAAAATATAATATGATGATGATTTGTCATCACATCATAATACATATTGGTGACAAGTCTATCCCGATCTATTCTAGAAGTGCTTGTGATTAAAAAAAACATATTAAGCAATTTCAAATTTTATTCTAATTTTTCCATCACTAGTTAACACACCAAAACCTAGACAAAATCGAAATGGCACTTTATTTACATCGTTCACAAGTATGTATGTATGTAAACTCTTTATTGCACATAAACAATTACAAGACATGTTTACATCAATATAAATAGTGTAAGTTCTATTAAAAGCGGTTTTTATGTGTTTTACTTGTGATTCAAAAACAACAGCGCTCTCTTGTTGCACAAATAACTATTACCACTTCAAATACAAACAAGAAGAGTTTGATCTCTGATATTCGTCACTAATTTATTCTTATCCAAAAGCATTTATAGGAACGCGAACTGCAGTAAGACCACGCTGTAGGTGACAGCGGACCCCAGCAGCAGCACCGGCAGCGCCGCGGTCACCTCGAACAAGCCAAACAACGACATCTTCTGGAATAGGTGACCGTGTCGTAACACGTTCTTGCATGTCTGTCGCATCTCTGTAAAAAAAATGCATCTATGAAATTCGGGCAAGCTAAAATGAGATGAGTTCCAAAGCCGTTACTACAAACACAAAGAAAATATCTTAAACAAATGGGCAAGAGCATGTCGTTGCCTTTATGAAAGAGTGCGGCATCTCAAAATGAGTCGCTGTTGCAATTTAAATTCAGAACACTTTCTATTTAAAGTTTTCTTTACAACTTCATCATTTTTTGAGTTGTAGCAGTATTGTATAAAGGCAGCGATGTGACCATGCTGTTTAGGGTTCCGAAGCCTACACAAAAACAATGAAATGAAACTTTTCATTCCAAATGAAAAGGTGCACAAGCAAAAGAGCGTATCTTCGTGGCACTTACGTCATTTTGTTGAGAAACGCAGTTTTTCGGTCATAACAGAACTCAAAAACGGTAAATCATGTTAAAAATAATGTTTTTTTGTATATACGGTTTTAAAGGATAAAGGAACATAATTTACTAGTATGCAACTTTCCGAAAATTATCACCTTATCAAAAAAACTGCTTAAAAACTATAAAGTGCTTTAAAACAAAATTCAAAATATGTACCACCCGGTGATTAATGCAAAAAAAATTTTTTTTTTAGCATGTATCTAATTACCTAATCTAATTGTATGAAATTACCTGATGATGGATTATCACGGAGTATCTCTATACAAACGTACTCGGCATCTTTAATTTTTTTGTAGAATTTCTCGCACTCTATGCACAGGAGGGCCAAATATGCAACGTTCTTGACATTCCAGCAAGCAGACAAAAGTCTCAATGCTATAGCTTGAGGCTGGAAATACATGCTTTCATAAATTTTAATAAACAGCAAACGATCTTATCGGATCATTTCGGGTACCAGCTAGGTCACCAGACAGTTATTATTTACATAATATATTTGATTTTTATTGTAGAAGAGAACGGAATTAAGTTCGCTTTTTGTATTTTAACTATAATTAGTCCTAGCAGTAAGCCAAAAAAAGGTGCAAATGGTGCTATCAGCATGAAAATCGGGACGATTGATCTGTAGGTCATAAGAATTAATTTGACCCGTAGCACGAAAAAAAAACAAAAAAAGACAGAAGTTATGACGTCATATTGCTTTTGCATGGAAAAAAAACTTCTGAAACCTATCGTGTGTGGTATCTAATGAAAGGGCTTACTAAGCCAATAGGCTTAGTAAAGTTTTTGGAAGATATGTAAGTATACATATTTTTTTTTCGATAGTCGTCATCTTGAAGATCATGGATCTGCGGCTCTTTTATTTTTATTTCCTCTAATATTTTAGAAATGTTTTTTTTAGTTATGAAGTTGACATTTGTACACTTTAATGACCGACTAGTTTGTTGCCTTCGTACTTAATGAAAAAGAAAAAAAAAACACTTCTATTATAAAAAGATAAAGATAAAAGATAAAAGATATTTATTCAGTAAGTAGGCCGCACGGGCACTTTTACACGTCAAGAATCTACCAGCGCTTCCCAAGAGGAGACACTGCTGAGAAGAAACGCCGCAAGAAACTCAGCAGTCAGTCATTTTTTAAACATATTACAATGGTACTACTTAATCTAGCATTATATAAAGCAATAAATATTAAATTCAATATAATATTAAATAACATGCGTAGATCAGCAGGAAAACATGCCAAAAATGTTATGTGAGAGATAAAGGAAGAAATAGGAGAAAAAAAAAAAACTCACTTACATTTGTTTATAACTTATAACACGGTGCAAGATGACCACATAAAAGTTTCGATACGGTTTCCTACATCAATGGTGTCCCCTAGACAAGATAAAGCTTTTGCAATTGATCAAATTATTATTGACTATGTTTCGGGTTTAGACCATGCATTTTTGTCTGTTAGATAGTCCTCGACCCTATAATACGCTTTTGACATTAACGATTTTTTCAAGTAATTTTTAAGTGCTGGAAATGGTAACTTTAAAACTACGTCAGGTAATTTGTTTATATCTGTCATTGTCAAATCAAATCAAAGTAACCAAACGATTCAATACAACGGCTCTTTTCTGTTTGCTTGTGTTTCATGTGATCAGTGTTTTTAGAAATATTTTTAACGATCTCAGAACGAACTCCGGACTTTCGTTTTGCCGCTTTGCTCTAAGACCTTTGCACGATATTTTCGAACCCTTTGGCACTTCTTCTTGGACACCGATTTCTTCCTTTCTCGACGACTCTTGCCCTGCTTTTTGATAGCCACGAGAGCACTTTTGAATTGTACAATCCACGCAATGAATTCAGGCAATCCCACACGGACTGTGGAAATGGAGTATTACAAAGATTTACTTGAATTTACTTATTTGAACTGAACTGTTTGTTTACTTTGATTTGATTTGACGTTGACAGATATAGAAGTGACAGTTTTTTTTTCTATTTCATTAAATACGAAGGCAACAAGCTTGTCGGTCATTAAAGTTTACAAATGTCAACTTCATAACTAAAAAAAAGATTTCTAAAATATTAGAGGAAATAAAAGTAAAAAAGCCGCAGTTCCATGATCTTCAGGATGACGACTATCGAAAAAAAATATAATTTACATCTCTTCCAAAAACTTTACTTACCCAATTGTAAAAAAAAATAACATCATTATAATTATATAAGTTATAAAAATAATTTTCAAAACATACCAAGTTTGGGCTCCTCCAGTTATGACTCGGTTGAATTATTATTTGTATAAATATACCTAAAATGATATGTTATAGCCTCATAATATCCTACCCCAGGAAGCAATTTTGAAAATATTTACATACACCGAAACGTTAGTATGTATCAGAACAGCATACGAGGACTCTAATTTTATTGCGATATTATTACATTTTGTAATATTTAAATATCATAAAAAAATACTAAATGTAAATATTTTCAAAATTGCTTTCTTGGGGTTAGATATGAGGCAATTAAATATAATTTTAGGTATATTTTACAAATAATGATTCATCTATCGAGGGGACTTTGTATGTTTTGAAAATGATTTTTATTTTAATTTAAAACAAGTGACAGAAATATAATGATGTGATATATTTTTAGATTTGTCGTAAGCTCCTTCATTTAATACCATACACGATAGGCTTTGCAACAAAAAAACAATCCCATACAATAGCAATATGACCTTTTAGTATTTTTTTCATGCTACGCGTCAAATTGATTCTTATTACCTAGAGACCAATCTTTCCGATTTTCATGCTTTTAACACCATTTGCAGCATTTTACTGAATTTCGGGATGTATAGCTAGCACTAAATATACAAAGGGCGAACTTAACGTCGTAAGGCATTCTCTACCGGTAACCTTCGGGCAAAACAGAGATTGTCGTGGCAGTGCAACATACACCTTCTACTACCATAATAATAACAGCTGAACCAAATGTAATTTTTAAACGAGTCTTTTTTTTTTAGTTTAGTGCCCAGGTTCCTACAATCTAAACAGAAAAGATTGAGAGTAGTGATAAGTAGAGAAAAAATATTGTTGTGTATAAAGTTACCTCAAAATCATTTTTTGCTGATTTTCCGAATTCTATTAACGTTTGCAGATTCATCAAAATGTGAACAAAGTTTTGAACCACGTATTGGGTAACCTGAAAGCAAAAATATGTACGGTAATAATTTGTATTACAAAACACACAATATTAACAAAGTTTTTCTTTAAATAATTTTAATATGTTCATTGAATTATACTTTTATGACCTTAATAATTCCAAATGACTTAAAGGGAAAACATTAACGATGCTTATATTATTATAGTATCCGCGGCGAGCTAAAGACAAAAAGTAATAAAACCAGGTTCACATTTTCAATCGTATTACAAATATCTAAATCAGAATTTCGCCTCTAAAAAAATGGTAATGTTAACGTTGGTTATTTTCCCGTAGCTCCCCGCTGACACTGTAGCTTTAAAGTATCAAAGAAATCTTACCGAAAACTGGTACACCTGACACAAAAGTCGAAACGCCTTCAATATATCAGCATACACACTTAACATAAAATCTGTAGACTTTCTAGAAGCTCCTTCTTGAAGGTTAGATTTAACAAATAATGCCATTTCTTTATTCCACTCTTCTAACGCCTTTCTGATTAATACCAGGGTTCTCATGGCACTGACTAAATCCAAATCATAAACAGTTAAATTGAGGCCAAGTAGGAAATAAATAAGGCCGTACATGTAATAGATATTATAAAGTGTAGTCCACGCAAAGAATATTACGTAAAACAATAATACACTAGCCATGTGAAAATAGTTGCTAATTTTGAAGTTGGAGAGGAACCTGTTCTTATCTGAATCGATGTTTAAGAAGCACTGCACCTTTATGATAAGTTCAACTGCGTTGCTGCTCTGCAGTATACAGGCGATGTGCAAACCAACTGAACCAACACTAAATAATATATAATCAACGAAAATAACCCAATACACAGAGTCACTCATAGAAATACTCGTGTTCATTATAAAATAGAAGAAGAAAAAACGAAAAAAATGGATGAGAACCGAAACAATAGCACCGAAACAACACTTGATGTTGGAAACCCAATCGTTGGGAGTGATAAAACTGTTGCTGATATTGTACTTGCAGATGCCACATAAGAACTGTATGATGTTGAGCGGGAGCAGAGCAGACTGCAATTCCTTGTCAATTATGTTGTTTAGCAGACATTCGGTTGGAAAAATTTTGGTCACTTTCATTTTTCTCACTGTGTCTTGCATACTAAGTCACTGAAGGCTGACTTTTCGAAACTGTCTAGCGAATTTCAATAACTTAAAACTAAGTAATGAATGTGTATGATTGATTAATAAAAATGATTAATTTAAGTGTGTTCATTACTTTAGCATCAATCAACGATGCATTGGCTCAGTTGGTAGTGACTCTGCCTACAGATCTAGCGGTATGGGTTCAAATCCCGGTAAGGGTAGATATTTGTATGATGAGCGCGAATATTTGCTCCCGAGTCATGGATGTTTTCTATGTATATAAGTATCACTTTGTAAAGTGGTTTGGAAGAGATCGCTATTGAGCAATAAGACCGCCTGTTGACTCACTATGTAATGTCTTTTATTTTCTATTTACTTAGTGTATTATGGTGTTTCAATAAAGTGTTTTGTATTGTATTGTAATGTAGATATTTCTCTATAATTATATCGTTGTCTAGTACCCATAGTACAAACCTAGAGCTTAGTTTGGGACTAGGTTAATTGATGTGACATTGTCCCCTGATATTTATTTATTTTAATTTATTATTAATCAATTGATAATAAGTGTCTGTTGAAATTTAATAACAGGAAAAGAAACCTTTTTTATTGGCCGCTTGCATTCTACTTCTTCAAAAATGATCCTAGACTATCTCGCCTTGATACCTTTATCAAGTTGACATAATATTAAAAACTCAAGTTGAATTTATGTGATTGCACATCTGCAATCCATTGAAACCGTAACTATCAAACTTTTAAGTCAACGATACGGTCGTTTATGCTGCGTTTTGACGGGTTAGTATCAAGTGGTCAAAAACGCAAGTGGTCAACGGCATCAACTCACCTAAAAATCATGTGGGTAAATTTGCAAATAGTCGAATACGTAATCGGTCCATGAAGCAACTCGTCACAAAATTATTTCGTCTACTGTCATAATATATTATCAACTCGTCACAAATACATGTGGTCTAAATAGCTGGTCGCGAACAAAGCAACTCGTCATAAATGCATGTGATCTAAATAGAAGGTCGCGAACAAGGCAACTCGGTGTGGAGTGTGGTGCAGGATATGAAATATAATTTTGTAATGTAATGTGTTAATTTCAAATTGCCTTAAGATAAATAAAGGAATACTAACAACCCTGTTTTTTCTTAAGTATAAATAAATAAGTGAAAATAAAAAACATTTCTCTCAACAGTTTATTTTCATATGACTTAACAACGAAACAAAAACAACTTCCCTAAAAAACTAAAATAAATATTTTACTCTTACGCGTCGTTACACAATTTTAATAGGCCTAGGAGCCAAAAATGTTTAGATGTTTAAATTTTTCTTTATGTCAGACATCATTAACAAAAACTCGTGTGCTGAAATTCTCCCCTGTTCCAAATTGTTTAATTGCTCCTTATACCTGGCATTAAATATCTTATCTTTCCTCTTTCTGTTGTTAGAATTGAACAAATTCTTTCTCAATCGATATTCAGAGTGTTAAACGAATTATAAAATTTGTGACGAGTTTGCTTTATTGGCCAAATACTTTTTAACCTATTTGCGAATTCGTCTAGATGATCTTAAGACAAGTAGCTAAAGAGACCGGTTACATCTCGGACAAACTACTTATTTGTCCGGTTGATTTATGACGAGTTGCTTCATGGACCGATTACGTATTCGACTATCTGCAAATTTACCCACATGATTTTTAGTTGAGTTGATGCTGTTGACCACTTGCGTTTTTGACCACTTGATACTAACCCCGTTTTGACACTCGCAATCAAATCAAAAGCCGTTGACTTCGAATTACGAAAGGCAAGAAGTAATGTCTTATAGCACAAGCAGGTACTTAAAGGGTAGTAAAAATAATAGGTAATAATAGTAAGAAGAATAATACTGACCTAACCTAACCGAAAACCGTATTATTGTAGTTCCATCACAAAAAACTTTTAATTGTAGATTTATTTCCTGTTAAAGCGCGAAAAATCTTCGAGACTATATTCCCGTGAAATATAAATATAAATATTTTATAAATTGCAAATTAAATTATTATTATTGTGTATTAGCATTTTCAATAATTTGCCGGATAGTTTTAAATCAAATAAAATAAATATATTTAGAAATCAACTCCACGAGCCACAATTTGAGTTGATTTCTAAATATATTTATTTTATTTGATTTTATTTTCTACAGCGTAAAAGAATACATGGAATATAAACCTGACTAGATTTTAATTATTATTAATGATGCAATGTAATGGAGTTAATGTAAACTGTATTTTATTTTCATTTGGTTTACGTATTTAAGTTTTTTATTGTGACATACTACTACTATTTTATTGTTTTGCTTATTTAGTAACATAAGTAAGTAAATTGTGTGTACATCTGTAAAGATAGAACTTGGTGACACTAATTAAGTAATTGTAACAACCCATGTATACCCAACTTCCATACACAATAAAATTTATGATTTATGATTTATGATTTATGATTTATGATTTGTGATCAAAATTCCGAACGCAATTTTTTGATAGAAGACTTTAACTCTTTGCTATCGCTTATAAATCGAACCTAACTTAACCTACGTATGACAATTAAATTACACATTAAAATGAAATAGCCCCAGCGTATATAGCTTTCGGAAAAATTAAAATTCGGACAAATGAATATTTGGAATTTTAAAGTGTTCCCAATTTGGTACAGAACACTCGGTGTGCTCTTTTTTACTATAAAAGGTTCGTTTTTAGATCATGTTATTATATTAATTAAAAAACACGTCGGATATAAACATTCTTTCAAGAAACAAGATGTAGAATACGTTAATATGAAGTCGTGAACGAATTAAAATGGAGGCGTGAACATTGAAGGCTACGGCAAGGAGAATGAAGGCATCGAAGGAATTCCTCCGCGAACATAATGACTCGAACCCTTCATACCTTGGCGTACGATCAATGAATTATTAAAGAGACGATATTTTTTTCATAAGGCGAAACAATTATACTTAACAGAATTTGGACTATTGCTACCATACTTGCTATATGAGATTTTTACATTTTAATGTGGCCTGTAAAACACAGTAATATACCTTACTAACTAGCTGTTCCCCTGCCCACATAAGGTCTAAAATAGTTCACGCAGTTTCTGAAAACTACGTCTTGTACTAAATGTCTACCACATTCAATTTTTTGTTTGTTTTACTCAATCGCCCAAAGGTTATCTGGAAGAGATCCCTTAAATTGATAAATTCGCCTTTGTACATTCTAATTCTGTAAATATTGTATGTGATATTCTGTTTTTTGTACAATAAAGTGTTTACAAACATACATACATACACTTTTTTGGGCTGTAAACATTTTTTTTTTGGGTTAGTATACAGAGCCTATGACAAACAAATAACGTGGCTTTCTATTGTCAAAAGAATTTTCAAAATCATTTCAGTAGATCCAGAGATTTAGCCCTTATAACGTCACAAAATTTACCTCTTTATAATATTAATGTAGATGACGTTGCCTAAACTTGTATCAACATTCTCATTAAGACTGCGCCGAGCAAACACCGAGCGTCTAGTGGCGCCCTCATTACTATTATTATGTTTTCTAATTAACTTATATTTTTTTTTTTTTTTATGGCATTGAGATGACAAACGAGCAGGCCACCTGATGGTAAGTGGAAACTGTGACCCATAGACATTCGCATTCATAAGACTGCAGAGCAATCCTAAGACTGCAAATGCGTTGCCAACCCTGAGGACTAAGATGGAATGCCTCTATGCTAGTCATTTCACCGGCTGTCTTATCCCCAAACCGGAACACAGCAATGCGAACACTGCTGTTTGGCGGTAGGTTAACGGATAAGACGGTGGTAGCGATCCGGACGGACCCTGCACAAGGTCCTACCACCCGCAAAAAACTAAAGATTTTCCTTAAAATCAGACGATAGGTTTTGTAGTGCAAGTAAAAACACATTTTATGGAATACTTAACAAACTTTAATAACAATTACCCTTTAAGTGGTCAGCTTAACGGGAAAAGGTGGCCACTTTTTTCCGTTAAGTTGATAACTCGAAGGTGAATTGTTATTTAACTATGTGATATACCCTATAAGTTGTGTTTTCATTTGTAGTACAAAAACTTACCGTCCAATTCCAAGAAAATACTTTAGTTTATTAGAAAACACAATAATAGTAATAAGGGCGCCACTGTTCAGTACATCCGGCATGCGCTAGGCGCAGTTTTAACAGTTATGTTTAGAAAATATAAATGAAAGTAAATAGAATTAAGAAGAAAGAAGTAGTTTCTACCTACCCTTTTGGGGATTTACTTATGAGAAGCACAATATAATGATGAATTAAAATATTTCAGACCAACGACCGCTAGTAAAAGACACTAGTTTTTAATTAGAGATTATAATGAATTTTATCAGACGTTTTCGGACTTTTAAAAAATTTCGAAAAATTATGTGAAGTTTTCTGTATGACCATAGCCCGGTTTTCTAGTGCAATGCTATATACGGCTTTTCTTTTAAAAACGTACGCATTACCGTTTCCGGTTCAATGAGTTGATGTAAGGAGAAAGCGTTTTACGGGTCGCTAGACGCATCAATGAGCGATTTTGTTAACATGTTGTCTATGGGGAGTGGAGTGACACCTTTCTAGTGTGTCTTTAGAAAATTTAATACAGACAAAACGATACAGATGTAGTGAATAATCCTTTCCCATCGTTTTTTGTCGGATATGTTCGTATTTATCTAGCTTTCTCAATTAGCTTCAGTACCCATCAATAAGCCAACTGAGAAAGCACGATAAATACGAAGTTATCCGACCAAAAACGAAGGGGAAAGGATTATTCACTATAAGTCCTGTATAGTCTTTATGTTTACTTGAGAGTAAAACTTCTAATGGTCAATCTACAGACAGAGATTTTTGTGTGTCCTCGCGTTCAAAACATACAAAATATTCTTGCTTGATACAGACTTTAATAAAAAATATTTTTTTTCTACACTTGTCATTGATAAGGATAAAAACACTGAAAGTCATTAAAGAAAAAAATGGTAATAAGTATTATGATCTACGTTTCATAATGACACGGCTAGCCTAATGGTGCTCCCACACTAGCAGTTATAAATATTATATAACGTTATATAGCATACATATAG
Organism: Acleris laterana; assembly: GCA_963966035.1. Lineage (NCBI taxonomy): Eukaryota > Metazoa > Arthropoda > Insecta > Lepidoptera > Tortricidae > Acleris > Acleris laterana. The sequence goes on along the minus strand of OZ014458.1, from coordinate 1,907,693 downwards.
CATTTATAACAGCTAGTGTGGAAGCACTATAAGTAATATTTAAAAGCCGCATATCGACTGCGTGAATAAGACCTTGAATAATGCGCACGTGGCACCCATAAGTGATGCGATAAGTTAGTTTGGAAATGATATGACATGAAAATTTTTTCGTAGAAATAGCACTACACCAATATGGATAAGTTTTTCATAATAACACCCTTTTTTCTGAAGTGAAAGAAAACTAACGTTCTTAGGTTAAATTCACACCTTATAATATTAGTTACATATATTTTACAGAACAATATATATTTTTGTAATTATGATCACTTAGAATATTGTTTTATTTTTAAATTATTATAATTAAAATTATACAAAATAAAATGGTTTAGTTAAGTAAACAATTAAGCTGTAATGCTAAACATATCGCGGGACTTATATAGGGCCGTATATAAGTGTTTATCGATGTGTATAAAACAACTGTCAATTTCTGATCAGTACGAGTATGTAAGTGCGAGGGTCACGGATGCTTTATCCACCATCAACCACAATGAAAGCGACCCAAATACGGGTCCAGTGTGAGGTAAACGCTAACGTAAACCATTTTCGAAAAAATACAATTTGTAGGGAATTGACTTGAACGCCAAATGCATCTTATCAAGGGGCTTTGCGTCCAGCACATCTTTGGATGGAATCGAGGGGGTCCAGGTGATAGGCCGGTGTTCCATCCGAGAGCGACAGCGAGAGCATCATTCCCATATATGGAGCAGTACTCCATATGGCAATGATGTTGAGGAGTAATGCATCATGTCTGGACCCTCAGTTGGACTGACAGGCCGACAGGGACGCAGCTATTAGTTAGAATGAGTAACGTATTGAACTTTCTCGTTCTATCTAATAGCCGCGTCCTGTACCTGTCAGTTTGACTGATCATCTATTATGGCGGCCTTTAGTTTTTCAGCCATCTTTGCTTGATTGCAGCGTCAACGTAGACGTCACAGAGCCGTTCCCCAGTGCCTCGCACAGTGACGTTGCTGTAGAATCGCTCCTTTGTAAATGGAAACGTCTTCAGTATAGGATGGTTTGGGACCGTCAAATTTTCGAAGCGGTAGGGGCCCTGCAAATGATACGGTGGTATTACTTTCTGAGCGAAATTGTGGGGCTAGACAAGTTGCCATCGTTCACGAACGCTAGCGTTAGGTGATCACTGGCGACATGTGTTGTCATTGAAAAATGTATCGGAATGACGTAAGTCACGTGATATGTCACTCGTTACAACTGACACGCTGAAAAGTGATCACTATCACTCGCGCTAGTGATAGGTTTGACAACTACGGTCGTTACGCGGTACTATTTTTATACAAAGGCTAGACAAGTTGCCCTTTTGACAGGTCGAATAGAACACGAGCACTGTCACGACAGCGCTAAGTGACAGGTGAAAACCAAAGTGATAACTTAACGCTAGCGTTCGTGAACGATGGCAACTTGTCTAGCCCCACTGTACCCTTACCATGAGTTACAATTAACGTTCTCGCTACCGAGTCGAAGCTCTGTCCCTTCGCAAACCTCGCAAGCATTCTTATAAAGCGCAAAGGACAGAGCATTCGACTCGTTTGCAAGTAATTGTAACTCATGGTATGGGTACTGGTTATGTTGTTGAACAGTCAGCATCAAAAGTTAATCAGAATAACGTGCTCATAATGATCTAAACACGAGGTATTCTCTTGACAGTATAAATAGTCGAGTGCTTATCATTTTGTCCTCTTCGGTTGCGTAGTTATTTCTGCTGCTGGCTGGACACTAATCGGATCACTCATGTGTCGGTCTTTCACACTGTAAAAGCCGATTTGCAATGCAATTATTGAACCGATTGTGTAGAAATTAGGTAGAAATTGGTATAGGTGAAAAACTTAAGTAACTCACCTGTTGTATGTTGTTATGTACAGTTTGCAAAAAAACGCATAAAAACATATCGCCTTTGAAATGATATCGTATTGTTCTTAACTCGGCTTACTGTCAGGTAAATAAGAGCCATCGTTACGTTAACAATACGATGACATGTCAAAAGCAATATCGTTTCACCGCGTAGAATAAACAGGACATTACCGGTGGTACAGGACATCTGGGAACCATCTTGTTTAAGTAAGGACTTAGAACCTTGTCCTTAAAAAGCAAGTCGCAAAAACCAAGATGAATCTCCACAAAACTACGCCGGTACTCGTTGCTGAGGAACTAGTAAACGTACGCGTCTACCTGAAAAAAAATCATCCAAAGTCCTTTGCTAATTTTGGATCATAATGTCATACAAATAGAACACAGAAAAGGATAAAGGAGATTTTTAGGCAAATTGATTTTTGAATAGCGATGGCACAACACGATTTCTTGGTATAGTCTTTATTATTTCTAGCGAGCCGATCTTCTACACAAAGGCCATTGTTTGTGTACAATACTATTATCTTTCTTTGTGTCCGTAACCGCAAGCCGATTACATACAAAAAAGTTAGGACTACATTGAATGTCCATAGAATTATCAACCCTATCCTCTTAACCAATAGGTTTAAAATGTAAAGTACAACCCTGGCGACAGAAGATGGTTGTATTGTGTAGGGAATAAGACCGTTTCAAATAATAAAGATATATCTGTATCCTAACACTTTACATTTTAAACCTACTGACTAAGAGGATAGGGTTGATAATTCTATGGACATTCAATGTAGTTCTAACTTTTTTGTATGTAATCGGCTTGCGGTTACGGACACAAAGAAAGATAATAGTATTGTTTAGACAAACAATGGCCTTTGTGTAGAAGATCGGCTCGCTAGAAATAATAAAGACTATAACCTAACTTACATTATAAGTAAACTTATGTAACAAGTTACTACACTTAGTTAAATGCACAAATACTAGCTGTTGCCCGCGACTACGTTTACATAGCCACATAAAACGTAGCCTATGTCACTCCAGGATAATGTAGAATTCTAATGATGAAAGAGTTTTTCAAATCAGTCCAGTATTTTCGGAGCTTATGTAATGCAATCAAACAAACAAGTGTCTTTATTAGTGTAGAAGTGTATTTAATAAACTTGATCGAATCTATATTTAACGATTTGTAAAAGTTAACGAAATAGCGGGCTGTATCTTTCTCTGGAATTCATCATTGTGTGAGTCAGACTCGCAATTGGGCAGTTTTTTTAGTAGATCGGTGAATCGTGATGCAAATCACACCTTTGGATATAGATATTGATGATTAAAATTAAAGATATAGAGGGAAAAATTCAGAAACAAGGCACCAATAATAAACACTTGATTCTTATTCCAAACCTCGAAGTCGCGGTGGCACGAATAAAATTTTGCTAGGGACTTCCACGCGATATTATTTCATCGATAAATTGGACTTTCTTATGACAATAGTTATGTTATGACTATGAGATGACGTATGTTATTAATATGCAACTTGCAATACCTATTAAACTGTATCATTTATACAGTATGAAGATTGAAGTCCGTAAAGGTCGATTAAGGAAGATAACGGTTTTCATACTTTATGGATGTAGGTATAGACGTGACGTTGACATAATATGACAATCTTGTCAGAGAATCGATGGAATTAATTTTACGCGTAAAATGCCACCTAGAAAACAGTGTAAACAAGATAAAATACTTTGTTACTTATTACTAATATAAGGTTCATAATTGATTAAATGAAAATAATGTAATGATGTTAATGTACTTCTAGGTTTTAGTTTACTTTGCATGGAAATTGATGAAATAAAAATTTAGTTGTAAAGGTTGATTTTTATTTAAATTTTAAAATTCCTAAAAATGTCCTAAAAGCTCCTATATAGGTAACATTGACGGGTAGTAATCATCACATTTTAGTTAATTTTCAATTATTCTGTAGGTAAACTTTACAGCTAATATGAAGTGTCTCTTCCAAATAATCATTCAGTTATCGATAAATTTTATATCGGAAGGAAGTCCCTAGTTAATTGGCGTTATTGCCACCGCGACTTCGAGGTTTGTAAGACAGAAGACAAGGGTTATTCATTTGTTTTGCAACAATGAATTTAGGACCGTATTAAATTTGAATTAAGAATGAAGTGTCCATTACTAGTGCCTGTCAGCTAATAGTGTCCATCATCGGTGCCGTCACACTAATGCGTGAAGCGAGGAATCGGCCAGCTTTTCGGTCTTCCAATTCTTCAAAGCCTCTTCGAAATTTCTTTGACGAGAACAAGGGCGCTAAAGAAGACACTATATCTTGGGGTGGTATTTAAAGTAGGAAAATATGAAAGGAACTATATTTTTTATCTCAAGGTGGTATTCAAAGTAGAAAAATATGAATATAAAATATATCTCGAGCTCGAGGTGCTGCAGCTATTTGAAAATGACAAAACAATACAAACTAATTATACCTCGAGGTGGTATTTAAAGCAGAAAAGTAAGAAAATAACAATTTCTCGAGGTGGTGTTTATAGAAAATTATGAATAAAAACTCACAGACACGTTGTTTCCAAAAGTAACAAGGGTTTCTCCGTACATGTTCAGATAGTAATTAGGGTCCTTGCGGCTGTACCGGATGGTACTGACTTTTATATACTTGTAGTATTTACTTCGGGTTCCAGTATGTCAAGTTAATATGCTCTAGTTCTACGTACTGCATGTAAAAAAAAAACTGCCATAGGTATTATTTCTTCGTCCTCCTTAGACTTGAGAATGCAAATGTCTATGGGTCACAGATCCCATCAGGCTCCTATTTCACACTCTTGACAATGACACGTGACAGGCGACAATTCGTTATACATTGCAAAGTGAATACGCTGATACATCACTGGGTGTCATATAAACTGCGCCTGTACACTGAAATGTCACTTGTCATTGTCGGGATGGCTAGTGTGCTCGTTTGCCTTCCCCATGCATGCTTGGTGGTAAAGAGAACCTCCTCCTCTTTTGAAGTTGGTTAAGAATCTCGATCGCGTATTTTCCTATTTTCTTTTTAAAATCTCGATCTATTGTAATTCTTCGTTCAATAGTATTATAATTCACATAAAGAGGATTGTTGCTATGTCTTTACGTTTTTATTACTAACCCCCCCCCCCCCCCCCCAAAATAAGAGACGGTATTAGTTTAACGCGTGTATTTGTGTATCTTTGTGCTTGTCTGTGACATCGTAGCTCCAAAACGGATGCACCGATTTTAACGCGGTTGTTTTAATAGTAAACTGGTTAAATCTGGTTGTTTGTAAGAGCTCTGAAAAGGGGGTTACCATAAAATAAGGGGTTTTAAGTGGGGTTATAATTACGTATCTATGCAATTCATTTTACGCTGATAAAAAAGGACAGAGTTATGTAGCTACTATAGCTCCGTCTTTTACGCTCACCGTAAAATGTGCATAGCCATGTCCTTTAGCGGCGATAAAATCGCGTAGCTGTCAAAAAAACATCCTTACGTAATATTTGCAAATAATAATGAATTGTATGAAATTCTACTCTAATGTTCTAACTCTAGGGATAATACGGAAATACGTTTATAAGGACAAGATGCCGTTCGCATAAGTATATCCTCTTAAGTTGGTTGATATAAAAAAAAACAGTACTAACCAATTCTCTTTTTTTTGTAAGCGCAAGCGCACTTAAGATCACTGTTGCCAGAGCCAGCAGCAACACCGCTGATGTCGGTGCCATTACTGACATTGTCACAAAAAAAATCAAGGAACCTACTCTGCCCTTACAAATAAAAAGCACTCATGCGCAAATTGATATTAATATATTCGCGATTTTTTGTAACATACGCCTTTTTTTATAATACGGGTAACTATCGACCTTTGAATTGCCAAATGATTACTATACGACTAACAAACTCAATGGATTTCAAATATCAATGGATATGGAAAAAAGTAAAAAAACGCCAAGAGCTTTAAATCTGTCTTTAGCTTTTGCTCGCGACTCCGTCCGCGTAGAAGTCGTTTACCACTGCTCCCTCGGGAACTGTTACATTTTCCGGGATAAAATCTATCCTATGTCCTATTCCAGGAGCTAAATATATGTGTGCAAAGTTTCATCCCGATCCGTTCAGTAAATGAAGCGCGATTGAGTAAGAAACATCCAATCATCCAAACGTTCTCATTTATTATATTAGTAAGATAAGACATAAGTTACTTAATGCATACATACATACATACATAAACTCACGCCTTTATTCCCAGAGTGGGGTAGGCAGAGCTACAGAATTTCCAACAACTATAAAAACTTTTTGATAATTCTGTAACCACATTTTGCACACTTAGGCGAAGATGTTTACCAGTGTATTAGTGACAGGTTGCAAGCCCATCGCCTAACAGTACTACACGCCTTTATTACCTTAGTTGACTTTTACGACATCCACGGAAAGATACGGAGTGGCACTATTCTAATCCGGCTACCACACGGGGCAAGTTACTTAATGGGATTTTAATTTTTACAATGTTTTGTGACACCAAATGTTTTTAAAATAACTTTTAAGCCCTGAATAATTTTTCATTTCATTTTGTTTACTTATTATCATTAGCCTATCTGGGTATTCCACTGCTGGGCAAAGGCCTCCCCTCTTTTCCGCCATTCGTCCCGATTGAGAGCATGCACCCCGCCATTCGCTTTGAAACGCGTCTAAGTCATCCCGCCTTTTTGGTCTGCCTCTGCTCCGATGGCCATCTTGCGGGGTCCATTCGGTGGCAACCTTTTCATATGATAATAATTTAATAGAGTAAAGAAACACCTAAAAATTGATAATCTTTCACAAAAAAAAGTAACCAACGAGAAAAAGGTTTGTATTTAATTAAATCTGTTTGCATAAAAAATAACAGAGCTTGGCTCTTGTCTCTTCCTTTTACGTAGATAGTTAATAAATACATTTAAATATAAATCATACATTTCATCACAACGCCTCATTAAACACTAATAATAAGTATTATTATAGGATGTTTCTATAACAAACAACGATTGTGATTTTTCTAGCCAAAACAAACTTCAAATCTATTGACAATACGTTCGTATATCGGTTGTTTGCGTACAAAAGTCAATATTTGTGTGCGTTAATCGAACAATAATGGTTCATTATAGCCTTGGTTTGGAATGTAATTGCCAAATAAGTTTAAGGGACGATGTATATGCCATTTCATTCATGTGGCAAAGCTTTTTTTGCAATATTAAGGAATACTGTACTGCTATAATAAATGTGCTAAAAGAACTCACTGAAACCGTGGTTTGAACTTGACTTTTTAGGTTTTAAAAAGTCCTTTGCAATATAGTTCATAGGTAAATTCATAACGATACTATAAAGGTTTATAATAATTTAGTCATCTAAGACTGAACATATCTAGATCTTCTAGTATGATAAATAAATAAATAAACACGGGTCCCAAAATAACCTTTTAGCTTGTAAACATGTGTACATCTAAGTACCTTGTCACTTTAATCGCTGTGACAATAGACAAGATACCACACCGAATAAATCCAAAATCTACAAATCTACACTTCAAAACGGAATTAAAGGCTTAACAGAAGTAAAGTTAAAGGTAAAAGTCAATGACAGCTTTAGTCTATACCATAACCTAGACCCGCTTAGTCTATGATTATTAGGTCGGCGACAGACAGCCACAAAATATTGAGACCACACATTGACAAAAATAAATGAAAACATGTTAATTTTCACACATACATACATAAATACATACATACGGAGTTGGATAAAAAAGGAGTATAATTAAAATGGGCACAAAGGACCGGTGTAATGAAATGCTGGTCCCTTTTTATTGCTTCCGGTTTGATTAAATCTAGTAACATATTGTTTTGTAGATTCATAAAATTACCTACAATGTACGTTTTTATTTGTATGACGCTGGGAGATAGTGTGTATGTATGTAAACACTTTATTGTACAAAAGAAAAACCATAACAATACAATTAATATAAATATGTACATACAAAGGCGAACTTATCCCTTTAAGGAATCTCTTCCAGCTAACCCTTGACATCTCTTTTCTTTTTTCTCTTTTGTCTTTAGTCTTGTGATAGTCATTGTTTAAAAAAATAAACTAACATTAAAAAAGCTTACGTCAACCTTACTAACAATTATTATTTGAAAGCTGCAAGTTATAGCCTAATAGGAAATAATATCACGTAACAGCGTGAAACGGAAAGAAAAACACCGATCTCTGTTTTTTTCAAAATAACCGATGTAAATAACCCAACAATCATACGAATAAATTAAGCAGTTGTTTTTAACCAAATTATTAAGGTTTAAAAATAAAGGTGTATAATTGTCTCAGCAAAAAGCCTATAATAACTATACACAGTGACATTTCGTATAACTATTTGTACCTACTATTATTTAATGCTGTGGTATCATTGAATCTCATATTTATTCTATTGTTTCAGGTCTAACGTATTAATGAAGAAAACAAATGCTATACAGTTAACAAGCGATTCATAGAAAAATTTCACCGCTGTATTGAAATATAAAATTATGTTTCCAAGTGAAGCAATCTAAACATACTTTGTCATTGTGTTTGGACTTACAAAATACAACTAGAAACAACATTCAGAAAAAAAATGATACAGGCGCAATAAAATTATTAATATAGCGTGCCAAAAAAGTATGTAGTGAACAAACAGTGCAAAAAGTGAACACAAAGTGATTAACGAGTGAATGAAGTGAACAAAAAGTGTGCGAAGTGAACTGTAAGTGCATAAAGTGAACATCGAAGTGAACTACAGTGAAAAAGTGAACAGGAAGTGTGTTAAGTGAAAAAAAATGCAGACAAACGTGCAAATTGACTCTAAGAACTTGCGGCACTCGCCAGAGCATGGCAAAGGTAAAGGTGCCTATCGCCCAACTGCAGAGGTAAGTCGAACTAATTAATTTCGTTCTTGTTATCGTGTTATATAATTAACATTGGTCGGTTATTTATTTTGTGTTGACTTAGACGGTTTAAGACACAATAAAAAGCATTTCAAAAAAGACAGGAAAAAAAATGACTTAACATGAAGGATACAATGGAAAACGGTTACCACTCACTCTTAAAAACTGCAATGGTCCAACATATTTCGCATATCGAGAAAAAAAACATTTATTTAGCACAAGTACCTACAACTAAAAACACACAAAAATCAGAACGAGACACGAACAAAAAGAAACTGTCCAGACAAACAAATGAATATGGTGAAGTCAAAGAAAACAGAACCCCTTAGGTTTCGTTTTTTTCTTCCGAATAATAAGAAGCTATTTAAAATTAAATGCATAATTTTAAGCTGTACAGTCGGCCAAAAATGTGTTCTCACTACAATGTGGTTGAAGTTCATTCGCACGTCATGATACAAGTTCGATTTTCCCTTGCAATAATATTATGACAGTGACAAGGTGTCAACCTTAGCGATAATTAGAGCTGGTAGACCACCTTCTTGGCCGACCGTACGTAGACTAGAAAAGATATGATACATACCTAAGCAATATCAAAAAATAAAGTCTTCTTTCAACACTGCATTCGGAATTCGGAAATTATGACTCTTCAAACTATGTAATGTACCCCAAATTATAGCGTAAAAATATATCTAAATGAATATCAGGTAAACAAGAGCAGGTACACAAAGGTCTTTCATTTTTTCTTCTTACATTGTTTGAAACAATGTCCAACTTGTTCCACTTTCGCCAGAACAGTAATTATCTATCTAATTGCACAACTCGGCGTTTTTATAGGAGCATAAATTTGTCTGTCACATTCTTTAAATGTAACAACTTGTTGATGGTAACAATAGGAAATATCCATGTTTTTTTTTTAAATCTCATTTCTTTACAAAATATATTTACGGGTGGTAGGACCTTGTGCAGGGTCCGTCCGGATCGCTACCACCATCTTATCCATTAACCTACCGCCCAACAGCAGTGTTCGCATTGTTGTGTTCCGGTTTGGGGATAAGACAGCCGGTGAAATGACTAGCATAGAGGCATTCTATCTTAGTCCTCAGGGTTGGCAACGCATTTGCAGTCTCAGGATTGCATTGCAGTCTTGTGAATGCGAATGTCTATGGGTCACAGTTTCCACTTACCATCAGGTGGCCTGTGTACTCGTTTGTCTTCTCTATGCCATAAAATATATATATATAAAGATACTGAAAAAGAGATCACCAAAAAAGAAATTAAAATAAAATCGGTCAAGAAGTACGGATGGTACAAGCATTTTAAACTGCTAATTAGACAGAGAGCTGGAGTGCACTGTGACGTCACTGTAACAGGTCGTCCATATAAACTCCATGTTAAATTATGTTTTGCTAGAAATAACAAATCTACAAAAAAAAACTATCTACGAGCAAATGTTTGCCAGCTTATATCTTGGTTATTGTTATACCTATTCAAAAACCGGGCAAGAGCATGTCGGACCATGCTCAGTGTAGGGTTCCAAAGCCGTAACGACAAACACAAAAAACTATCTCAAAAATCAACATGTATGAAACAATTTTCTATTTAAAGTTATTTGGCGCTGTCTTAGATGATTTTTAGTAGGTATAAACCCGTTAATCGCCTGTATCTCAGGAACTAATCATGTCTACTTAGCCGTGATAGTTTTCCTTTAAAATTCGTTATATGCGCTTTCGTTGAAGATTTTTTTCAGATTTTTAGTACTTGTAGTTTTGGCTGTAGGGGGGGGGGGACACTTGACTCTAACAAAAAATAGCGCTTTAAAGCTTAATATTTCATAAACGGATCCCTTAATCGAAAAATTGTTTTCATAAACCCGCAATATTTTTGAAAGACCTATCCAACGACACCCCACACTATGGGGTAGGCAAGAAAAAAAAAAGACATCCCCACGTTACGTGTAGGGGAGGTGCATTAAAAAAAAATATTTTTCAAAATTTTATTTTACCACTTTGTTGGCGTGACTAATATGTACATTCATGCCAAATTACAGCTTTCTAGTACTATGAGTCTCTGAGCTAGACTGGGGACGGACGGACGGACGGACGGACATGGCGAAACTATAAGGGTTCCTAGTTTGACTACGGAACCCTAAAAATGGTTTCTCTTACTTGTTTTTTACATGTATTGAAGCTGTTTTTTTTTTAGAATAGTCCCTATTATTTATGAACAAAGTTATTAATATAACTACTTCGTTTATAATGTTGCAAATGATATAAAACGGGTTTTTACGGTTCCGTTGTCAACAAGGAACCTTTATAATTGGGTCATTATTCGAGCGTTTTTTTGGGCATTCTTTATTAAGATTTGTGCGTACTCGTATATTTTGGTGCTATTTTTGGATATTTGTTAGTTGTCCGGTAAACGTAGGCACCTAACCAGAAACAAATCGAAATCTGCAGCCACTTCTACATGAACAAATGTGACCACGAATGTTTGAAACAAACGCCTAAGTAATATCGCATTGTTCATCCATCCGTTTGTCCGCGGATCTACTCAGAAACTCTTGATTCTACAAAACTGTTATTTGTCATAATTATACATTTTAATTATGACAGAGTTGTTAAAAAAGGTTTTTTTTGCATTGTGACATAGAATGAGGTATCACTGGAGATTTAGTACCAATTCCACCAAACTATGTCAAATCTAATCAATGTTAAACGACTGTTAGTTCATACATTTTGACAGCTGTTAACGCTCTAATCGTCTGCTAAGGCTGCGTTTCCATCAGAGCTGTGCGAGGCAGCGAAGCGGCGTTGCGAGGAAAAATTCACCAATAGGATAGTGAGGCTAGTAAAACAAAATAATCCTATTGGTGGATTTTTCCTCGCAACACCGCTTCGCTGCCTTGCACAGTTATAAAAGTGGAATAAGCTTGGAATAGTTCACGTCATGCTTTGTCACTTTCTGTCAGATGCAAATGTCACAATTACAGATAAGGACAAAGCATGGCATAAACTATACCAAGCTTATTCCACGTTTATAAGTAAGGGGGTTAGTGGTTAACATCGTTTTGGTGAAATTGGTACTTAACTAATGAAGCTTTAATAGTTTTGATTTGATATTCGCGGATTGTAAGTATTGTCGAAATAACTCCGAGGTCCGAGGTCCTGGGTTCAAATCCCGGTAAGGGCATATAATATTTGTGTGATGAGCTCAAATATTTGTTCCTGAGTCATGGATGTTTTCTCTGTATTTAAGTAGGTAGTTTATTTCTCTATATAAGTATTTATATCGTTGTCTAGTACCCATAGTACAAGCCTAGAGCTTAGTTTGGGACTAGGTCAATTGGTGTGACATAGTCCCCTGATATTATTATTATTATGTATGTCTTTACCAATCACGGAACTATGGGAGTCCCGGACCTTTGGAAGGCGTACATGGAGCCGAAGCCAACACGCAGAGGCCCTTTAGACAAGTTTAATTTAGTAAAGTGATGGGATACCAAGGTTTTTTTTTGTATTATACCATAGAATGAGGTATCACTGGAGATTTAGTACCAATTCCACCAAACTATGTCAAATTTAATCAATGTTAAACGACTGTTAGTTCATACATTTATTATTATTATTATTAACTCGTCCTTCCTCTAGTCACTACTAAGCCGCACTACTGACCAATGATTTCTATTTCTTATTCAAATTTAACGGAGTCAACGGAGCTCCGCTGATGCGGAGCTCCTTTTTCTAGGTGGTTTGCCCTTCGGGCCTACTGAACAACTAAAATAACCTAATCCTACCTCATATTTTATGATACTAGTTTTGGTCAGTAGTGCGGTTTTGTAGCGCCGTGGGGCATTCTCCGTAATAAAGCATTAATATTAGTTTTAGGTTAAGCTTGCATAATTTTAGAGCTTGAGAGGGTCTGTGTGCTCGTTTGCCATCTCCTGGCTATAAAAAATATACCTAAACGAAACTAAATGAATTGTCTGAGCTAATGAAGGGTCAGGGTGCCACGACGCAAATTATGTTTAATGGCTTCAGTGTTAACATATGGTGAGGAAACGTGGGCGTTGCTGTGGCTTTTAAAAGTCAACGTTTTTTGGAACAGCAAATATGAGTTCAAAAACGAGGTTGGACGAACGAACATGAACGCAAACGTAAACGATTTACGAAATCAGACATAATATGTGACTGATGTAGGCGCACACAACCGTCTGACACCTTACGTCAATTACGTCATGTAATATTTTAGATAACGATAACGAACGCCGAATGCATAATGTCGCAGCGGCGAGTTTATGTAGTGTAATAATATATTTTTTTCCTCACTGGGTATAATGAAAGGAAGAAAACAAATTAATGGTTATTCGTACAAATTTATTTGATTTAAAGGTTAATTAATTTAGGGTATTGTTGTTGTTTGGTCGATGACGCTAAGGTAGCTATTATAAAAGTTTTTAACAGAAGATGGGAAATTGAGAGATTGCTTAGCTGCGGATGTGGTCGAGCCGAGTGGCGCAGGGGCGCCACTACGCTGACACGTGGGCACCTCGCCGGATGTACTGGCGTGGCCTATCTCTAGGCCCGTACAAAGCACCTCCTGGAATGGTCCGGGAGTAGGGGTAAGCGACCAATGCGCAGGCAATGCAGAAGAAGTTAATTAGATAGGTTGAAAGGGTTAATTTAGAATGCGGCATGATGCTTCTGGAGGTGACTCAGCAGTTCGCTAGGCATAAGAGACAGCCTCATGGTTTATAGCCGGTGCAAGAAGGCATTAAGTGTTCAAACCCTTTCCTTTCCCGTCAGAGCGAACACAACTGTTTTTAAAGCGTGCATTTTCAATTTTGACAGCATGGTTTCTGACGATGACATCGAATGCACAAGGCTGCCATATTGAGCACGCGCTAAAATGTGTTTTGTTCGCGCTGACGGGACTACTTAAACTCGCCGCTGCGACATTCACTCGCTCGTACGACCGACCGCGTTTTTAAGAGAATCACACCCCTGGCATCAATCTAGAGGTTAACTAAAATATTACATGACGTAATTGACGTAAGGTGGCAGACGGTTACGTGCGCCTACGTCAGTCACATATTTTGTCTGATTACGAAAATCGCTTACGTTTGCGTTAAGCAACATATCTAGCCTCACAGGACGGTAGCTACCAACTAAGACAATGGTATAAACATTTATTTTTCCATATTAATATGTTCATCGTTATCTTGTACCAACGAACTATTATTATTTTAAAGCATTTGGAGTTAAACTTTTGGGCCCTAATAACTATCTCCTGAAAAAATAATATTTAATTTATTAATTGATGCAAAATAGACTGGTCCTTAGTATTGGCTCGGTTAAAAAAAAGTTAACATTTGTTGAGCTAATGACTGTAAATAAACCGCAGCGTATAGATCCGAATTTAACACCCATATGTTTTCAAATAAAAGGTTTACTTTTTGCCGACGAGTAACGAAGAACCTTCTCTCAGTAGCTACTCATATACATGAAAATGAGAGTATTTGTATCTGATCCTTAGATGTTTTCCCTGTATTTAAGTATGTATTTATCTACACAGTGTGTGACATCTATACGAACATACGTTTTAACAACAGTTAATATGCATCCTAATTATTATAAAAATATGTGTAATGTTAACAAAAGTTGTACTTTTTTTCATACTTACTAATTCGCCACGCAATGTATATAAAAATAGCTCAGTTATCCCTCAATTGACTTGCAATTAACTTAGACTTTTTGTTATACATTGCTGCTCGATGGACCCTTTAAAACTGAATTAAACAAAATTTATAGGACCTATTAACTTGATTCCTTCTTTAAACGGTTCACAGCACTTAAAATATCGTTACTTATATTAGTATTTATGTTCTTATGGATGTCCCATACTGTATAAGTAAGTTTATCGTTGTCTAGTACCTATGTTCAAGCCTAGAGCTTAGTTTGGGACTTGATTATATATTTATTAATATTATAATTTTCTTTTTTATTGTTGGATGTCTCATTAATTATACCAACTGAATGTTATATGAAACAAAATTATATAAAGTGAAGTTATATTTTATTACTATTATGTTTTGTTGTTATAATTTTCCGTAGTTGGCTTGACACCCGGAAGGGTCCCGAACTTTTTTTATTGTACATGACGTATAAAGGTTCAGATAACTTTTTCTAAAACAAGAAAGTATGGCATTTAACTTTTAAAAAGTGGACACTTTGGATCTCCGTTCTATCTAGCTACGTGTAAACTCAATTTTTCTTTGTTCCGATCTGCTTACATTAAAAGAAAAGTTAATTTGAAAAGACAACTTTATTCTAAATTACATTCGTCAAAATTTATTCTACTTTCTTCTTATTCCCCCCGTATAAAGAGGGATGTTTTATAAGTTTTAAGTGTGTTACTGTGTATCTATCTATCGGTCTGTGGCATCGTAGCTCTGAAACTAATAGACCGATTTGGACGCCATTTTTTTAAAAATAAATCTTGTATAATATAATTATATGAAATTCTCGTGTCACAGTATTTGTAACAAAACCCCTCCGAAATGGTTTGGCCGATTCTTATGAAATTTTTTGTGTAGGTATATTCAGTATAATATACGATTCAACATTAAAGAAGAATGCTTTATTTATCCATCACGTCAGTCGAAGTCGAAAGATTTTCTCAAAAAGAAAACGTAGGATAGCTTCTAAAAATTTAGAACAAATACTAATTGTCTATCACGAATGCCATAAACATAAAAAAAATTTTATGGCATAGAGAAGGCAAACGAGCACAAAGGCCACCTGATGGTAAGCGGAAACTGTGACCCATAGACATTCGCATTCACAAGACTGCAATGCAATCCTAAGACTGCAAACGCGTTGCCAACCCTGAGGACTATAAAGATGGTATGCCTCTATGCTAGACAACTTGTAGTTGACTTGTATAGAAAAACAATGTTACATCACTAGTTGGTCACAAATTTATGATAGAGCAAAATAATCTTGCTGTCTAATTAAAAAGGTGCATTTTGATCCTTATTCAAAAATGTTACTTACGCGATTTTGCAGTTTCACTGACGAATGCTACGTCACCTAAATGCTACCTAAATGCCACGAGTTACCGATGTTTTTATAAGCCTACAATCTTAAAATTGCAATCCTACAATAGAAAATACGTTGCCAACCCTAATGAAGATAGAAATGCCTCTGCCTATACACCGGAGTAGAACAGTATGAACACTGCTACTTGGCGGTAGGATAATGATCAATGGACCCAGCACAAGGTCATACGTCATACAGTCAAACAAATTCATTCCTAGACCACTTTGGACTATGTCAAAAGGACGTAATCAGTCAAAACGTAAGAAACTTCTTGTGATTTGTTTACATTGTCATTTTGATATCGTTCAAAAAGTCTAGAAATCAATTTCCTTGACTGTACCATCACTAAACGTAATTAATAAGCGTATCAATTCATCTCTACTTACTCCTAAACATTTTTCAAAACCTCCTACTGTCTCTTTTAGTCAATTTAATCACCACGGAAGATGGAGAGGGAGAGTATTATTTACCGTCCATATTTGTTACTTCGCTGAGATAAATGAGAGACATTTCCAGCATCCACAAAATCTGACAACGTTTTACGAGATAACGAAGTGGTTAGAGATGAAACGCTTTTTAACTGACAGTAATATATTTTAATCAATCAATCAAACGAGTTGTCTACATTTTTAAATAAAATCCCACTAAAAATATAAATGTACAAAAATGGACAAGACAAGTACTCTTGTGTATATGTATGTATGTAAACACTTTATTGTACAACCAAGAGATAACAATTATAAAATAGACAAAAATAATAACAGGGATGTACAAAGGCGAACTTATACCTTTAAGGGATCCCTTCCAGTTAACCTTTGAGCGATTGAGAAATAATTAATTTACAACGAATAGCCAAATAAGTACAACACTAAAAGTAATTTTTATAAATATCAATATATAAAATACCTAAACATAATCCAATATATATATACATATACATATACATGTATTCAATGTAATAAATAAATATACAAAATAAGCAGGAAAAACAAAAAAGTTTCAATAGAAGTGTCAAGCCAGAACTTCTTTAGTCGAGATTTAAAAGAATCTCATGCATCATCTTATGCATCCGAAAGTAGTGGTATCTAAAAAGGTACCAAGTGTGGAACTAGATTCGATATTTATGTGCCTGTTTTTTTTTTAGATGCCTTGTGTCTAAAAAGGTCTTGTTAGGCACGGGATTGTTGACAGTCAAACCAATTAAATGAGGCTAAATAAAGCCTTTTGATACGTCAAAAGACTTGGCAGTTTTCTTAAATACCTAACTGATCACGTGATATTGTACAGTCAACAGCATAAACAAGTGATAATTTATGTACCTTGTTACTTTAACGTCATGTGTGAAATGTTATACAAAATTGTGAAACGATTGAAAGCGACAAGCGATCACTTATTTATGCTGTTGACTGTACTATACTGTATAAAAACTGCCAAGGTTTCTCAAAATTAAAAAAAATATATATTTAGAAAGTAGCTAATTCTGAAGCTATAAATTAAGTGTACAGTGGTAGAAGATGGCAAGAATGTCAGAAATTTAAGCTACTTGCCAGATTTTTTTTCATGTCAACGTTTTGTGTAATCACACAAAGTTGCTTTCTCCGTACTAAGTGAACCCCATGTTTGTTTTTCATCTAGTATGGAAAAATCAACTTTGTGTGATAGATTACACAAAAAGTTGACATGAAAAAAAACTGACAAGTAGCTTTAAAAACATTCTAAGTTCATAATGATTCTATCCATGTAAGAAACTACTAAAAATATTGAAATAATACTTCAAAATGATGAGTTTTTCGTAACATAAGAAGACATACTGAAACATAAGGAAAAATTACTAAAATTCTGATTAAAATTATCAATAACCCCAAAACTACTAGAAATCGCCGAAAGTACATGGGGGTGTTTTCGAAGCCCCCGGGTGTGACCTATTTTTTTTCTTCATTTGGACCAAAAAAGTTGCCTGATTGATCTAAAAACCAGTTTAGGACAAATGGAAATTCGGACAAACGATGTATTAGGACAAACGTTAGAGATTCCGAGGGACACCCGTTTGGCGGTGCAGTAAAGTATAAGTTAGTGCGCACTATTAAGACGTATCGTGCGCAAGATTCGATCAGTACTTAACTAGATTAGCTAAAGTTCCGTCTTGAAAATAAATTCAAGCAATTTTTCCTTTTAAGAATTAAAATTAATTCAAGATAGGATCTTGTGTCATTTGTCTTTTTAAGATTGAAGCTCGTTGATATGACAAGATTAATTGAGTTGATAATATTAAACTCCAATTATGTCCTTGAAATTTGGTATACGAATTTCAAGCTTAATACGTTCGATGTAAGCTTGAAATTCGTATGCCAAATTGAAAAAAAATGCGATGGTTATAGTATGGTGTTTGTAATAAGATATTTTTTAAATATATTACTTGCTTGAATAAAGTATTTCTCACATTTCATTCGAATTCAATAATAATAAATCACTCACAACTTAACCTTCTTATACCAGTACTTTATATTAATTGAGGCCGTGTTGCGGGTGGTAGGACCTTGTGTGTAGGGTCCGTCCGGATCCATTAACCTACCACTAAACAACAGTGTTCGCATTGTTATGTTCCGGTTATGGGGATAAGACAGCCAGTGAAATGACTTGCATAGAGGCATTCCATCTTAGTCCTCAGGGTTGGCAACGCATTTGCAGTCTTAAAATTGCATTGCGTTCTTGTGAATGCGAATGTCTATGGGTCACAGTTTCCACCTACCATCAGGTGGCTTGTGTGCTCGTTTGTCTTCCCTGTGCCATAAAAAAAAATACTACTGGGTAAAACCGCTTTACCCTAGTTAAGTCGACACTCATTTCAAAGAAAGTATCACTTCGCAAAATTTTCACTTCATTGACAGGCTTTTCTAGGCGCAAGAATTAAGATGTTTATTATTTATTTATTTATTTATTTAATTAAACTTCTTTGCACAAAATACAATAAAGTACAAATGGCGGACTTAATTTCCAATGGCATTCTCTACCAGTCAACCAGTAGGCAAAACAGAAAAAAAAACTAAGGTCGGTGCGAAGAAAAAAGCGTTGAAAAATAACTGTTTCAATAAAATATATACAAGATACGGGTGTATAAAATATAAATATACGTAAATACAGATGACTAATAAGCATATTATATTCATACTTCAATAAATATAGTAATATATATAATATATAATATGTTGTGATAGTCAAACTTGTACCTCGACCGTTTCTACGTAATACACCTTGGGGAAGGCCTACATATGCCCAAGAGATATGATGATATGATGATGATGTTGACAATGCAGTTAGGTATACCAACCTGTTGGTTTTAAAATCACCTTTTGTTCTTCTTTCTGTAATCTTCTTTTAAAAGTTGTATATCAGTATTCATGTACACGCTTGTTATATATTAATTGTGTCACTAAATTATATAATTATTTTACACAGTATGTTGGTTCATCTACAGCATAATGGTATGGTATAGTATAGTCTATAGTATAGTATGTTTTTGTACAGCGTTCCGTGAGTCACCAAAACGGTACTGGCTGAAAATCAGCGCTGTAGGTGTCTGACGCCTCAGCATAATGCTGACCCAGGGTCCGGTCCGCTGCCGCGAGGACACACTCCGTGCTGTTTCTGTCACATTGTTTGTTATCTTTCATTTGTCTATTTGTGTGTCTTCTGTGTAGTGAATAAATGTACTTCTTTCTTTCTTTAGGTGAAAAAGTGGAAACATCTCTGTAGTCGACTGTACTTCAGATTTCTTTTGTTCATAATAATCATATTTCTTGGCACGAGTTAAGCAAAAATAAGTAAATGTTAAGAAGATTTATGATTTTAGCTGAGAGTAGGCGGTTCAGGCTCTCAGGACGGTGTTGACGTCATTCAAAAGGCTTTGCTGCATGTTATGAAACCCGTGAGATCGATTTCAATCCCAAGTAGAATCTTAATCTCAACTCTAATGCTCGTCTCGAGATGCGTCAAAAATGACAGTGTTCTATGGTTTGACGTTTATTTTGACGTATCTTGAGACGGATGTCTCAGCCAAGATGAGTCTATTAATACGGGCCTTAATTACGGTATGATATTATAAATCTTTAATTTTAAGTGGGTATCTGTCGCAAGAAAAATAATTCCTGGGATTTTAGTTTTTTCACAGAAAACCGGGATGATATTTCGTCCCTTTACTTTCTCAACCTCGTATCTGATCATACATATAGTAAGATAGGAAAAGCACTCATCGTTCGTGAACTATAAAGACTATTTTCCTATCTAACTATTCGTTTCGATACGAGGTTGAGCATCAACAGATCCAAAAAAAAATGTAATTATTATAGAAAGGCTACTTTTTACTTTAAGTCAGATAAAAACAACTTTCCCAGCACGTGGCTTAATATTGTCTTTTTTTTCAATTCAGCATCATTAATAAATCGACCGCGACGGAGTCATCAGAATCCAGCCTTTAATAAAACTATCCGTAAAAAAGTGTCCTTTAATGACTTTCCTAGTGCTTACAGACCAGAATTTACGACGCCATAGCCGATAAAAAAGAGATGAGATCCGCGCAAAACTATAAAATGTTACAGCTCAGTTCGCGGTGAGAAAATACGAGAAAGGCTTTACCACAGTATAAATTAACAGTAGTACGTCTTCTAACAAAGGTTTTTTTTTATGGCATAGAGAAAACAAACGAGCACACAGGCCTCCTGATGGTAAGTGAAAACTGTGACCCATAGACATTCGCATTCACAAGACTGCAATGCAATCCTAAGACTGCAAATGCGTTGCCAACCCTGAGGACTAAGATGGAATGCCTCCATGCTAGTCATTTCACCGGCTGTCTTATCCCCAAACCGGAACACAATGCGAACACTGCTGTTTGGCGATGGATGGATAAGAAGGTGGTAGCGATCCGGACGGACCCTGCACAAGGTCCTACCACCAGCGAAAGCGGTATATCGCTTGCTTGCATGTATGCGTGTCTCAACCGTACGCGGCCCGAACCACTACATGCAAACTCAACAGGGCGGAACAAGCCGGTTTAGTCAGGGCCGCGCTATACCCCATGCGTATACTGGCAATGGGAACTTTTTAAAATAATGTTCTGAAAACATGTCTTAAAACATATTTTTTTTATTCATTGTTTACTCAGACTTCTCCATAGAAAAACCCTTCCATTTTCACCTTCAAAATTATCTAAAAATATTTTACTTAGCTAGTTTATTTTTAACAAAATATAATATACATTTACCGACGTGCGTGCATGACTCGATGTATGAATGTGGAAGAAGCGAAAGAAAGTCAAGATCGTAGCAAATGGAAAGAAGTGGTCTCTGCCTACCCCTCTGGGAAACAGGCGTGATTTAATGTATGTAAGTATGTATAATATTAGTACATATTTCAGTGCTTCCTTTTCTATACTAGTTAGAGAAACGGACTGAGGCGTAATGAATCTTGTTATCACTCTGTTAATTAAGCCCGTTAATAATGTAAGATTAATTATTCCAAAAAGATGGACGATTAATAATGTGTCACTGTGGAGGTTTTCGAACTATGGTTTGGTTTATTATAATTATTTATTACTTACTTTATTACCTTGTAATGTTACTTTTAAGTATTATTGTGTTTTATAATTTGAAAAAATTACCTTCTGCTGGAGTTTCTTGCGGCGCTTCTTCTCCGCAATGATGGTCTTGTCCGAAGCGCTGGTAGACTCACTCTATATTACCGACCAGTAAAAGAGCCCTCATGTGGCCAATTTACTGAATAAATATTTTGAATTTTAAATTTGAATTTTGAATGATGTCTAAAAGATAAATATTTATAGTATATTGGAACTTTTAGTAACTAAGAAAAACACATTGACTTTTTTAAATTTAATAATGAGTTGACGTATTATAATAGGGGCGTAAGTGAAATCCCTGTATAATAACATTTATTTACAAAAGTTTAATGGGTCTTTTATGATCCAAAAGGGTTTAATGGGTCATAAAAAGAAATACAAACCTTCGGTTAAGAATCTATATTTTACACATGGCAACTTCTTCCGCAAAAGCTATATTGGTCTATGTAGTTGCGAAAAAGACGCCTAATATAACCGACTACATAGCTAAAATAGTAATAAAAAAATAAGTAGTTATTTCAAAAATAGCCCTAGTTTGCTTTTATTAAAAACATCAGAAGAGTAGGTATTAGGTTCAAGTTGTAAGTTAAACCAAAAAACGTACGATCCGTATTGATTTAGTGGCTCAGAAATTCTTGCAGGAAAATGCTTACAAAAAAGCTTAATAATAAAAAACATAATTATCACTATAGGACAAACGTAAGGAATACATTTATGTTCAGCCTTTTAATATTGAAGTTGAGGATTTTTGTTAATTTCCAGAAAAAGTAATAAGAAGTATCATTTTGTTTGGTTTGTGCTGAACCCAAATTAGCTTAAGTTGTAATTACATAATTTCAGACAGCACTCCGGTTAATGAGGCTGTTTGAAAAAAAATGTAGTTAAAGATTATATCTTATTTAATCTACGTTCTACTAAAATACGCCTCTTGATGAAATGTTAATAAAAGATAAGTAATAAAATAAACACAAAGATAATGCGAAAAGTGTAGAAACTTGCTATGGGCTTAAGACTACGCCGAGCGTACGCCGGATGTACAGTGGCGCCCTCATTACTTTTATTGTGTTTTCTAATAAACTAAAGTATTTTCTTGAAATTGGTCAGTAGGCTTTTGTACTACAAATGAAAACACAACTTGAAGGGTTATATCACATAGTTAAAAAACAATTCACCTTCGAGTTATCAGCTTAACGGAAAAAAAGTGGCCAGCTTTTCCCGTTAAGCTGACTATTCAAAGGGTAATTGTTATTAAAGTTTGTTACGTATTTCATAAATTGTGTTTTTACTTGCACTACAAAAACACATCGTCTGATTCCAAGGGAATTCTTTAATTAATTAGAAAACACAATAATAGGAATGAGGGCGCCACTGGACGCTCGACGTTTGCTCGGCGCAGTCTTAATTTATGTTGATACTCGTAAAAAGATCGTTGTAAACCACTTCTTTTCTTGCTAGCTTGTTTTTGTGTCCCACTGCTGGGCCATGGCCTCCCCTCTTTTTCGCCACTCGTCCCTATCCAGAGGGCCCAGATAAGATGCATTACGCTATCGTTTCGTCGTTTAGTTTTTAAACCAATCGCGTCACTGGCACATCACGTGACTTTTCGTATCACGTCATCTACCAGCGACGCGATTGGTTTAAAAAGTGAACGAAGAGAAACGCTAGCTAGCGTAGTGCATCTTGTCTGGGCCCTCAGAGCGCACTCTTGCCAATCCCTCGCAAACGACTGTAAGTCATCTCGCCATCTCTTTCTGGGTCTACCTCTGCTATTATGTCCGACGCGTGGAAGCCAATGGATGGTATTTTTGGCCCATCTCCCATCGTGCATGCGGCAGACATGGCCAGCCCAGTCCCACTTTAACTTTACAGTCTTCACCCGAACACCAGCAAATAAAAAGCAAGGTAAAAGTTCGAGTTGAACCCGCGTGGAGGGGGTTAGTATTTCTTAGGAGTATTTTTGGAGATCAGGGGGGGGCAATGGTCAATTTTCTTCCTCGTTCATGAATAAAATCAAAACTATTTATTTTACAGTAATAACATAAATATATTTGAGATTCTCATAACGAGCCCTTTCATTTTGATATGTGCATTGTAAATCAAAAAGATTTTTAAATTTCCTAATATTTTGTCCCACCATTATTAAAAAAAAAAAACACTTTGCACATTAATTGTGTTTGGGTCTTAGGATTACACCTTCTTACTAATTTTCATTTCAGTGATATATGGATAGACAGACAGACAGACGTACGAGTGAGGGTTCCGTTTTTAATTTTTTGTACGGAACCCTAAAAAAAGCTTGGTAGTTTTTTTTCTCCACTTATCCAAACTAGGTGAGAGAAATAATCCAATTTTCCTTAGGTATAAAACGCCTGTGCTTCGTACGTCTTTGTCTCATGTTACGTTGGAGCAACGGAAATACGTGATATTTGCTCAAAGATAATTGGATGTCAGAAAGTTCTGCATGTTTCTTCTTTTTTCCCGGAAAAACTGTTCTTGAGAAAAAATTAAACAAATTACGCTTGTATTATACCTTGTAGTATATTCTCATATATCGCATTTCAAATTAAACCAGTTAGGTGCGAATCGGACCCACGTACTGAGGGTTCCGTATTTAAGATAATACGCTTGATAACCATACATATAATGAACCATATGAACTTAATTTTAAATGCAATAAGGTACTTGACTAGTTTAAATTTTGAACCAGATTTGTAAAGTTTTTATTATTTGTCAACAAATATCACTAATGAACACTTCAAAAAAAATATATAATTATTTATAGTTACGCCAGGTTTTTTTCAGTTTTTAACTTCGGATATAATGGGGGAACTGTAATTTTTTGTACATCTTTGGCTATAAATCAAAAAGTATGGCAGTCTTGTGAATGCAAATGTGTATGGGTCACAGTTTCCACTTACCATCAGGTGGCCTGTGTGCCCGTTTGTCTTCTCTATGCCATAAAAAAAAAAAAAAGAAAGTACATACTAGAAATTTTTAAAAAGAATTAGACCACTTTTCAATTATTTATTAAACTATTTTCTTATTTTTTTGACTAAGAACAAATGCGGGCAAGCATGTTGTCAATCTATGCCAAATTTCAAGTTGATAGCATTTGCAGTTGCTGAGAAAACCACCTGTGACTTACAGACAGACATACAGACAAATGACGAAGTCTCACTATAAGGGTTGTTTTTTACCATTTTGGTACCGAACCCTAAAAACGACGCCAACGTAAACGATTTTGATAAAATTTTCAAAATTGACTTGGCTTTGATATAAAGCAAATGTAAATGCAGTTGAAATGCGCTCTTTGCGTAGTATGTGTGGTGTGAAACTGATTGATAGAGTAAGGAATGAAAAAGTCAAAGAGAAATGTGGAATAAAAGATGTAGTGACTAAGATTGAAAAGGGCATGCTTCGATGGTTCGGTCATTTAGATAAGATGAAAGAAAGAACATTGACGAAAGAGATATACAGATCGAAAGTGAGTGGACGGGTCGGAAGGGGCCGCCCTAGGCGAACTTTTTCGAATCAAATCGGAGAAATACTAGAAAAGGGTCGAATCTTAAGTACCCAAAACCCGACGTGCGTGCATGACTCGATGTATGAATGTGGAAGAAGCGAAAGAAATTTGTCAAGATCGTAGCAAGTGGAAAAAAGTGGTCTCTGCCTACCCGTCTGGGAAAAACGCGTAATTTAATGTATGTATGTATGTATGTAAGATATAAAGCGCTCTATGCGACCGTCCGGCAACTTACTTTAATCAATCCATTTCCGATAACAATAACATAGTTAATTATAGCAACAAACAACCTCCTGATTGTTTGGGCCGAGTGACTGGACTGCCCGCTTTCCAATTACTGGGTCCAAGTTGCCATCTGGAGAAGCAAGTAAAATACACCGTCTGTTGTGCTTTGCTCCTACGATGTCTCTTACATGTAATTTTAAATTTTTTTTTTTTTTTTGTACCTACTAACTCTCTATGGATCATACCCGGTCTGAAAGAAAACTTATTTTTCATGGTTTCTTGTAACCTGCTTATGTTCATTCTTTTTCCAGCTTTATAGAAACGTAAAACACAAAAACATACCTAGTTCTGTTAACTCATAGTAAATACAACCACAGTAATAGCTATCGCTTACGCAATATATCGAGGAAAGTAAACGTATAATAATAAACCAATCGGTTATGATCACGTCCCCGAAATATTACAATCGGTCGGGTAACCCATAACTCGGAGCTATCAGCTATGATTGGACTATTAACCGAACACCTATTGTTTGGCTCGAGTCGAACTCATTTTTATCTCGATGCCGGAGACAAACGGATAAACATTAAAAGAATATATAGTTAACCCATTAAGCGGTAAAAAAAAGGTTAAAAACCCCTTGCCCCTGCTTACTTGCTTGCTTGCTAGTTGGAAGTGACCCCGCCTACGAAGCTAGCGGTCCTGGGTTCAAATCCCGGTATGGGTAATTTATGTGATGAGCGTGACCATTTTGTTCGAGAGTCTAGGATGTTTTCTATATATTTAAGTGTGTACTTCTCTATAAAAGTAAGGTTATCGATGTCTAGTACAGTTAAGGTCAGTATGTCACACCAATTGACCTAGTCCCGAAGGACTTTTTGGTGTATACATACCAAAAAGTCCTGTAAATATTTGTTCCTGAGTCATGGATATTTTCTATGTATTTAAATATGTATTTCTCTATATAAGTATTTATATCGTCGTTTTGTATCCATAGTACAAGCCTACAGCTTAGTTCGGGACTAGGTCAATTGGTGTGACATTGTCCCCTTATTTATTTAATAAGGAATCGACTTAAACATTTATTAAAAAAACTAGGCGTTAAGATGTTTTATAAGGTCAATGAAACCTTGACCCGCCATAGGAACTGCGTCACAGAGACGTTATGATTCAAGTCGTAAGAAATGATAAACATATTGCTTTATAATGTCACTGTGACACCGTTTTATTGTCGGTCAGAGTTTCATTGAGCTTGTAGTACATTTTTATGCATTTTAAGTCATCTTATTTAATCTATTTAGATGTTTTATCATGTCAGATTTTTTTTACACACACTAATATACTCCCAAACGTATAAAGAAAAATAATGTTTAAAAAAAAAAACTTAGGAAACATCTAAAAATTCCTACAAATACTCGAGCTCGTCACGCAAATTAATTTCCCTTTTCCAGGATTTGATCTTGGGACTTCTAGCTTTGTAGGCAGGGTTACCGATTACGGTAACCACGTTATCGTTGATCTCAGTGACACGATACGAATAAAAGAAAGTGTGTTTAACAAAAAGTTCTGGAAAATTTTTCTTTGACAAAGAATATTCTCTAAAATCGTAGTAGGGGTTTTTTAATAAAGAGAAATGTAATGCTGCCAGCTCGATAGCAGGAAAAGGTTAAGAATTTGCCGCAAATCTGGACAACAATTCTGACCTATTTTCTTTTTTTTATAATACCCAGCTACGCTTAGGTTAAGTTGGAATTATCTTTGACCTTTTTTAATGGCATGGAACTCACAGCCCCCCTTTAATAGGTTAGTGAGTTATACGCAGTGGAATAAACGATATAATTTAGTCCTATAGGGCACCATTAGCTTCTTTCCACCCCGTGTGCTATTATCAAATCACTTTAATTTTTCAACCCCCCATTCTAGACACAATTTAAAAAGTGTAGAAAAAATATTTCATATTTTTTTTACTAAAGTCAGATGCAGGCAAGCAAGTGAAACCAATATGCCAAATTTTAAGCTTCTATAGTTTCAGAGAAAAACTGCTGTGAAATACAGACAGACACTGAAGTACGGTCACGAGCGTTAATTTGGGACCCATTTCAAGAAAAATATGCTTAAAGTCGTCAATGTCATTAGAGATGTCAAGTCATTTGTAACTTTTAGGAAACTCAACCTTATTTTTTGTAGAATGTTAGATTGACTTTAGACCTAAGGTGGGTACCAAATTAAATCTCGTGACTGTACCTACCATAAGGGTTCCTTTTTTACCATTTTGGTACGTCCTAAGAACTAAACGGTTGTGTCAGAGTTTTAATTAAATTGTTATCTAGTTAGCATTGTTATTAATTCATATGACGGTTACAGCTCCACCCTTTGTCCCAAAGGCGACGTGACAGTAAATCAACCGACCCGTACCCATACCATGAGTTACAATTACCGTACTCAGAAGCGAGTTGAATGCTGTGTCACTCGCAGACCTCGCAGTATTGTTATAGAGTGCAAAGGATAGAGCATTCGACTCGCTAGCGAGTTCGGTAATTGTAACTCATGGTAAGGGTACCGATGGCCCTTTTGCAATTAATGGTAATTCGCTTTTTGCATCTGGAATTCGACCTTCGACAAATTGGAAGCATTCAGAACGTTATTTGGGTTCTATAATGATATTTTATGACACACTTATGTAATTTTACACAATGCTGGTAGGATTCATATTTTTACAAACTGTCATTTGGGGAATCAAAAGTAGGTATTAGATAATCTGAAATGTTCCAAAATAGTCCGACGGAAAATACTTTTTTCACATCACCTATTCGAAAACAGGACTTTTCTTCCCTGCTAAGAGGGATCAAAGTGGCACTTTTCTGTGCAAGGACATTGTACGTTAAAACAAATTTTGTTGTTAAATTTGATAAATACAGCACTTTTAGAGAGCGTAAATATTTTTTCCTACTCCTGTACTTTTATCTGTCATTTATATAGTCACGAACACTAATATAAGAACAAACATAATATGTCCGCAGAATAATCCAGAGAAAAGTCTATCTTGTCTATGCCCCAAAACAGCACATGTGCGTTTTTGAGATAAAACGATACGGCCAGCTGCCAAAGCTTAGCGTTGCACGATCGATTTAATCATATTTTAACGATTGTGAAATAGGGACTATAAATCACCTAATGTTTTGAGAAATGATTTCAGTTACCTGATTGGTCGATTTTAAAATAGCTGTATTCTGGTTGGTTGATACGAAATACAAAGTTTTTTTAAAAGATTTAAATTAGTTAAAGAGAAACACGTACCTAAAAGAACCTATCGTTCCGTTTGACAGTCGATGTGTATTGTGATTGGTGGATTTAATTTGGTGAAGTATTCTGATTGGTCAAATTAAAATGTTTTGGAATTGTAAATAATTCTATTTTCCATTCCGTCAATTTAAAAACAAAGTAAACCATAGACACATATTTTGTAATTTTCTTGTTTCCCTCTCGTTTGTTGTTCTTTACTTCGTTCGTTCGTTTGTAAGTTTTTTCGCTTAGTTTTGCATTTCATTTGAAACCTAGTCGTAGAAAAAGTATTGTATGCAACGGTGTATAACTAAGTCAAAAAACACTCGTGGCGCTTACCTTTACGATGTTCGCCTTCGGCTAACATCGTAACACACGCCACTCATATTTTTTGACCTCTCTTATACAACTATTGCATAAACTACTAAAATTGGTTTCATCACTTAGGCCCGTATCAATAAACTAACCTTGACTGAGACACCCGTCACAAGATACGTCAAAGTAAACGTCAAACCATAGAACACTGTCATTTTTGACGCATCTCGAGACGAGCATTAGAGTTGAGATTAGTTTATTAATATGGGCCTAAGATCTTTTATTTTCCTCATAGTTTATGTGAAAAGCAGTATGTGCCGAATTATAGCAAAATTATTTCCATCTTGGGCGTAAGCACTTAAGACTGCGCCGAGCAAACGTTTTTGTAGCGCAAGTATAAACACAATTTATGGGATACGTAACAAACTTTAATAACAATTACCCTTTGAGTAGTCAGCTTAACGGGAAAAGGTGGCCACTTTTTTCCGTTAAGTTAATAACTTGAAGGTGAATTGTTATTAAACTATAATATGATATACCCTATAAGTTGTGTTTTCATTTGAAGTACAAAAAGGTTTCGTCCAATTTCAAGAAAATACTTTAGTTTATTAGAAAACACAATAATAGCAATGAGGGCGCCACTGTACATCCGGCGTACGCTCGGCGCAGTCTTAAAACCTCAATTGAATGAAAATGTCTATAGCCACAGGTGTGCTCGTTTCAGAAAAAGCTAATTTCTGATTTTCTACATTATTGTGTCATCTTCATATTTCTACCTTGGAAAGAGTAAAATAAAACACACCATTCTAAAAAACAACGTCACGTTAGATTAGTTGGTACGAGTGACCCTGCCTACGAAGCTAGCGGTCCCGGGTTCAAATCCCGGTATGGGTAGATAATTTATGTGATAAGCGTGACTGTTTTGTTCGAGAGTCTAGGATGTTTTCTATATAATATTTAAGTGTGTACTTCTCTATAAAAGCAAGGTTATCGATGTCTATTACATTTAAGGTCACTAATATGTATACACCAAATAGTCTCAAAAATATGTAACACTGGCCTTATTATTACTATGGCAATAAGGACTATGTGTACATATTTTTGCAAATTTGTGCGGATATTTATATTTAACCCTGTACAAACCTATAGCTTGTCCCTGAATATTTGACATTTGAAAGAAAGAAAGTAATAACGTTTATTTGCCTACATCTAACACAAGTACAGAAAAATAAATTAACAAACAAATGCAAAAATCTAAAAACTTCTGAACCAGATTCCGACTGAGCAAAATGGTTCCTGCTTAGCATGCTCCTGGTTTTAAGGTCAGAGCTGGTCTTCCACAGGAACCATTAGGTGACACCACGGTCATATATCCAGCAAAACAAAAAACATTTTTTTTTGTTTTTCCTGCTTATTTTGTATATTTATTCATTATCTTGAATACATGTATATTTTATACATATATTATATATAAGATTATGTTTAGGTATTTTATATATTGATATTTATAGAAATTACTTTTAGTGTTGTACTTATTTGGCTATTCGTTGTAAATTAATTATTTCTCAATTGCTCAAAGGTTAACTGAAAAAGATCCCTTAAAGGGATAGGTTCGCCTTTGTACATCCCTGTTATATTTTTGTCTATTTTATAATTGTTATCTCTTGTTTGTACAATAAAGTGTTAACATACATACATACATACAAAAAAAAAACAAAATTGAAACAGAATGAACAAAATAAAAAACCTAAAACTTTAGCGAACTTTATAAAGCGGTATTGTTCCACTTTTTCTAGATACTGTAAAAGCATTCTCAATAACACGAGAAAGAGGCTAGCAACTTGTTTCGTCACGGCTTTATGCAAAGCAGCCCGTTATTTCTCCAGAGGAAACTGGATTACGTTTTACTGAAATGGAATTTCCCCTGCTTTCTCCGCGTAAACATGGTCGGGATCCCAGATGTCATGATAATACAATTGGGTGGAAAAAAAATGCGCCGGCTAAATTCGATTCGTTGTCTACATTTTGTTGTTATAATAATGTGTTTTGATGTGTGGGTATGTATGGTTGTTAGTCACAAGGGAAACTAAATGGATGGCCTGATTTTGATAAAAACGAGGCGTTGCTTTGTTAGTGTTGTCTAGCATTGCGAGTCTCACTGAATGTAAATCTACACTAATATTATGAAGAGGAAATATTTGATTGTTTGTTTGTATTGGACCGTTTTTTTTTTACCATTATAATCCTACATAAGCTATTTTTTGTTTTAATGTGCGAACGGAGTGAAAGCAACCAGCATTTTATAAAATAAAAAACGTTGTTATTAACATACTTATAATATTGTATACATGCACAAGAAATGAAAACATGCTCTACGATTTTTCTGCTTATTCTTCTTGTCCTGTTGCATGGCAACAAATTGTTCGGATAATTTACTTTTGGAGATAAACCCTTAACCACCTACGTGCGGTCTCATAGACAATGGATTATTCAAAAATGTTAATAACTGTACGCGAGTACATCGCAGACGCGTCTGTGACCTTGTACCTTTGCCCGGCCCCTCCTCAGTGCCGGCCAAGCCACCGACGCGTTCAGACCTGTGCTCATTTGGATTTGGTGAGTAAAAAAATAGCATCGGCGGTCTGTGAGACCGCATGTAGGTAGTTACTATAATTTTTGGATAGTCTCCGAGACCGCACGTAGGTGGTTGTGTTATTTTTAATTTCATATAAACTTTACTCTATTGTTGTCAATTTTCTCGTTTTTTTTAGTAAAACATGCTTCCTAGTGATGCAGTAATTGAAAGGTGGCTAGAAGAAGTATCGTCTGATGAAGATGACCTGTTGGATGAAGAATGCAGTGACGTAGAACCAGACCCTGTTCCACTAAATTTACCAGAGGAAAGTTGCGAGTCGGATTTAGAGATCGAGACCAATGAAGAATCAGGGTTACAGCAAGAAATTTCAAGTTTACGTTCCCGAAATGCGTCTCCCGATCCGATTGCACATACAGGGGACCAAGAGCGTGAGCACTGTGAGCAGCCAGAATCGTTGGATGATGATGTGCCATTAATACAGCGACGATCAAGACCTAGAAAGAAGAATTATTTTGGGAAAAATCGGTTTCGTTGGTCATCTGAACCGCCATCGCTGCGATCAAGAACCTTACAACATAATAATTATACTGCATGAGGGAGAAGGCGTAAAACCAGCTTACCGCGATAAAATAAACTCTTCATCCACACCACTTGTGCAGGGCCCGTCCGGATTGCTACCACCATCTTATCCGTTAACCTACCGCCAAACAGCAGTGTTCGCATTGTTGTGTTCCGGTTTGGGGATAAGACAGCCGGTGAAATGACTAGCATAGAGGCGTTCCATCTTAGTCCTCAGGGTTGGCAACGCATTTGCAGTCTTAGGATTGCATCGCAGTCCTGTGAATGCGAATGTCTATGGGTCACAGTTTCCACTTACCATCAGGTGGCCTGTGTGCTCGTTTGTCTTCTCTATGACATAAAAAAAAAAAAACCACTAGACATTTTACAGACGAAATGCTTGAAAACATTGTTCTACACACTAATATAAAAATTTGGCAAATAAGGGTGAACTACAAAAATCAAACGTGCGTTTGATTTGCATTGAATGTTCGAACAAGTTGTGTATTGACTGCCGACAAAACTGGTTATTTTGAAGGCCTGTAATTTTATAAGAATATGCCATTTTTAACCAAAACAGATAGTTTATTAGTATTGTTGATTGCTCAATTTTAATATTTTATAATGAAAAGCTTTATATAACATTCCTTAATATTGTGATCTCATGTCCTGAAGGATACCTAGTTTTTTGATTAAAAATTTAAGAAGTTCCTAAATATGTTAAGTTTAAAAGATAATAATGTTGATATTTTTGTATAAGTGTTGATAAATAAATGCCTTAAACTGTGTAAAGAGTGCTTACTACATTAAAACACCCGTCAGCTACGTTAAAGTAAATAATTCAGGTCCCATAACAAGTAACGGTCTCGATGACCGCAAGTAGGTAGTTGTGTGATGCAAATAGGACGTAGGTAGTTAAGGGTTAAACAGAAGGATCTATTCTGACTAGTTCCATTATTAGTTCCATTGATTGACTAGTAGGACTTATTTTCCAGGGGTTACATTTGACGAAGAGTATTTCCTTAAAGGAACTACCTGGACTTTTATTTTTCAAGTAGGTAGGTATACGTGCTTTAGTATACTTGCTTGAAAGCTTCAAATATTACGTGCTGTCACTTTCAATCTTAGTCAATTAGAAAGTGTCGGCAGGTGTTATAAAGTGACATTAGTTCTAACGTTTGTACAACCGGGTGAAAGAAAAAATGATTCTCGAAATTAAATAGTTCGTCGCAGTTATTATTTCTGGGTGGTTTGGCCCTCTGAGCCAGCTGAAAGGCTAACATTACCTAAACCTACCTCATATTTATGATACTAAGGGGTGCCTAGGGTCCAAAATTGAAATTTTTCATTAGTATATAAACTGCGAAAGTGTATAAAATGCGAATAAATGTGTTGTAGAATAAAGTCGTCAACAATATACATTGCTTTGAAGAATACATTTTCAAACACAACAAGACTGGTGTTTCGGCTATTCACACCACTATAAATACATTTTTGTCCCATAACACCCCCCATTCGACCTCCGAACGTCAAACGTAAACAACTTTATCGCCTACGCGTTCGTAACCGAGCCGTAATCGCCTGGCTTCTGTCGTTCGACTTTGTGACTTCGTTAAGTCATTACGTTTACGATTACGACTTTTTCGTGGAAAAAAGATAAGTTTAAGTTGATTTTTAAGATATTTCGGTGGTTATTGGAGAAGGTGAAATGAGTTATTTGGCAGAGCTAAAGAATTACCAATAACTCTTAAAATTTGTTGATTATTCTGTAACCACATTCTGCATTTTGCATTTTTTGTCCCGTGTGGTTGCCGGGTTAGAATAGTGCTACTCCATGTCTTCCCGTGGATGTCGTAAGAGGCGAATAAAGGCTTGTAGTACTGTTAGGCGAAGGGCTTGCAACTTGTCACTAATACACTGGTAAAAATCTTAGCCTTATTGTGCAAAATGTGGTTAAAAGGTTAAAGAAAATAAAATTGTAGGGTCCAGTCTAGCTTTCCGCTTTATACCATTCCAGTGTTTTTCCAGACATACAACATAAATCGAGTCAATGGTAAAAATATATTGGAGAATTCATATCATCCTTTTAAAAATATGTAACAAACATATTGCTAAGAAAATGTCTTTTCGTATTTTTCCCTCCTCATTTATACAGAATTATCATATTCTGAATAAATGCTTTGATATTTAAAACAGCGATGAACATTGAATTTAATTAACTACATAGAATACTGCAGCAAGCAAAAGCTTCTTAAAACCTGATGAAAGCTTGTCACAATGAAAGCTCCAACTAACGAGCTGAGCTTTTCAAGAATATTAACCGTTTTAGCCTTAAAACTTTAGTAAAGCTTAAAGAAAATACCAGTATAAGCTTAGAGCAGACACTGCATCTTATTAAGGGAACAAAGAATACGTTTCTCCTAAAAATAGGGTGCATCTTTTCTTAAACCTTACTGTTGAGCGTATAGAGCTTCATTTGCTTTGGTGACAATGCTGCTAATGCGCTTAGTAGGTATTCTAAGAACTATGTGTACAGCCTTATATAGAAATCTAACAAACTATATGTTGCTATGCTAAACCTTGCTTTCTATCCAATTCAGTGCCTACTACACAATATAGTGTCCATTACGTAAATAAATAGAAAACTCCGGCACTCAATGCAGATACTCGTTGCCATGGCAACGAATTTATTCTAATGAGGTAATTGACCTTGTTATTGGTTCTGCTACTCGCCGCTATGAGCGCTGTAGTCACGAGGTTGATACATGGAAGCAGAAGCTAGCTGTTACGTTGCAATGAATAGGAGCTAGTTCTAACGTCACAATATAGATGGCGCTAGTGACTTGTGGAGTGAAAAATGTGTTGAGAAAGTATATAGATGTCGCTGTTGCTTGTTTGTGGTGAAATTTAATCGTTTTCAGTGGACGTTTTAATTAAAAACCTTCGGAAAGCCAAACTCATTTAGGCAGGTTAATTGCATACTATTAAATTTAGGTCGGGTCGGAATGATTCGGAATTTACTGGAGTCCGTTAATTGTATATGATACCATTATTTGGCACTATTTTAATTATAAAGTTAATTAAAATTTTAATGTATTGTCATTGGGTTATGAACTTATGAAGCTATTTCGCGGTTTATGTGGCTTTAAGTGAATCTGAATGCGTATAATATTAAGCGTAAATTGTCTCGTATAATTATAAAAATACAGTCAGTAGGAGAAGTAGCAACATAATTGAAGAGGTCTCAATGATCTGCACTCGACTCTATTGTCAAGAGAATACGTCGTGTCTAGATCATTTTGAGCATGTTATTCTGCTTAGCTACTTTTGATGCTGACTGTACCTGTTTGTTGAGTTTCTGAGATCGCTCACAATATTCCTCATAAGAATGTAAACGCTGTTTAGGTTTCTGTTCTCCATAGACTCGAAATGTATGGAATTGACACGAGCGGTTAGTCTAATATCAGTTAGTTTATGTCAATTCTGAACATTTTGTCGATTTTCGAAAATAGCTATCAGCGTTATGCATCGTCAGCAGGCCCCCAGATAAATGAAAATGTGAGTTGATAATTTTACCAATTTTACAAGCTTTTATTTCACTTGCAATGTAGGTATGTAGGTACGAGTCAAATCTTGCAAGTTAAATTTGATCCGCATCCCGTCAATGTAATGGGCTGAAATTCGGACCACATAAGTAAACCCTATAAAAATGTAATATTATGGTATCTAAGAGGTGACCTGATGATGGATTCGGAAGGTGGCGACAGGATTTCAGCTATACTTACCGTAGACTCACCATGTTAGGACTCAATAGTTTGGTCTTGACAAGCAGATAAAGATTTTGCAAAAAAGTACAGTCGAAAACAAAAGCTTTTGACGACGCGCTGGCCTAGTTGGTAGTGACCCTGCCTACGAAGCTAGCGGTCCTGGGTTCAAATCCCGGTTAGGGCCGAAATTAGTGTGATGAGCGCGAATATTTGTTCCTGAGTCATGGATGTGCTCTATATAATAAAGTATATATTTCTCTATATAAGTATTTATATGTCGTTGTCTAGTACCCATAATACAAGCCTCGAGCTTAGTTTGGGACTAGGTCAATTGGTGTGACATTGTCCCCTGATATTTATTATTTTATTCATTTATTTGTCCCAAAAATAACATGTTTGACTCTAACTTCTTTTGACGTCGTTACTTTGTAACGGCCTCTTCAATCGACGTAATGATACTCAGCGCAAAATATAAACCCAAATCTACATTATGCAACCTAGTTTTAACCTTATTACAGTCATAAACTACTGAAACCTGGTCTAATCCGGTTTAATTTACAAAATAACATTCGACCGCTTTACCTAGTAATCCTTTGTATCTCTAATTGCTTCGCCTTGGCAGCTGGAAAACGAATAAAGCACTGAGAAGCCAGGATTACTGCATAAGCCTCAAACACAAAATGGCGTCAATCTAGTACATCACTACATAGTATAAAACAAAGTCGCTTCCCGCTGTCTGTCCCTATGTATGCTTAGATCTTTAAAACTAAGCAACGGATTTTGATGCGGTTTTTTTTAGTAGATAGAGTGATTCAAGAGGAAGGTTTTTATGTATAATAAATTTTGTTTTATGTACTGGTGTTACAGAAAACTCAAATAAACCGAAGCGAAGCGAGGGCGGGTCGCTAGTATATTATATAGTAGTGAGTGAAAATTGCGCTTACCAGCGCCAACGGTATACCTTATATATGTATGTATGTATGTATCTAAACACTTTATTGTACAAAAGAAAAACAAAAACAATACAATGAACATTACAAAAAAAAAACAAAGGCGAACTTATCCCTTTAAGGGATCTCTTCCAGCTAACCCTTGAGAGATTGAGAAAAGTAAAAGGTTGTGCATAGAGTAGGCAACTGTACAACAAAAAAAAATCCTAACTATAAAAAAAAACATTTAAATATGTACATAAATAGATACAGAAACATAATATATTTATACATAAACAAACTTACATACATACACATACATAAACTCACGCCTTTATTCCCAGAGTGGGGTAGGCAGAGCTACAGAATTTCCAACAACTATAAAAACTTTTGATAATTCTGTAACCACATTTCGCACACTTAAGCGAAGATGTTTACCAGTGTATTAGTGACAGGTTGCAAGCCCAACGCCTAACAGTAGGTACTACACGCTTTTATTACCTTAGTCGGCTTTTAGGACATCCACGGAAAGATACGGACATACAAACATACTTAACAATATATAAACATACTTAAACTTACATAAGCTATATGTAAACCAGACTTATCTTATCTTATCTTAAAGATGGACCCTTTCGGTTACGCATTCATACATATATCTTCACGCCTGTAATCCCAAAGTGGGATAGGCAGAGCTAGTCATCCTATGTCATCCAGGATGGTGAAATTAATTCTAACGGTACCACATACATCACAATTGGCTCAGGCGTTTAGAAGTTATGGTGTAATAAAGAATCGTACATACATACATACATGAACCCTGAAAACATTACACTCCTCTTTTTGGACATTCGTGTAAAAAGAGGTCATATAAGGAAAACCATAAATCCGGTAGCCATATTGTCACCGAG
The DNA here is from genome assembly GCA_963966035.1 of Acleris laterana. Lineage (NCBI taxonomy): Eukaryota > Metazoa > Arthropoda > Insecta > Lepidoptera > Tortricidae > Acleris > Acleris laterana. The sequence goes on along the minus strand of OZ014458.1, from coordinate 1,869,985 downwards.
CAATAACCTTATTATGGCCTAATAACAACCAGTAACTTTTATACCCCCAAAGCTTTTACGACGCCATTCTAAAATCGACTATACGTGTTAGCAGTAAAGTTTTATTTTTTACGATAAAAGCAAGTTGCAGTCGATGGTGGTATAAACAAAAAAATAAATAACAGTACTTGATTTTTTGCAGATATACATACAAACATACATGAAATCACACCTGTTTCCCAGAGGGGTAGGCCGAGACCACGTCTTTCCACTTGCTACGATCCTGACAAATATCATTAGCTTCTTCCACATTTATACATCGAGTCATGCACGCACGTCGGTTTCGGGTACTTAGGTATGATTCGTCCCTTTTCCAGTTTTTCGCAGATTTTATTTGATAGATAAAACCAAACAAGAGCATATCGAACCATGCTCATTGAAGGGTTCCGACGCGCAATTAATACAAAATACAAACAACGAAATCTAAAAACAAAAACTATGAACAAATTTTCTGACTAGCCAACCTACCATTTTAAGGGAACTTTTTGTTTTTTCAAAACATTTACTATTCAGTTAAATAGACCCTGACCAGCATGGGTATGCTTGTGAACCTTTTTCCTCGGCGCCTGCGTCGCTCCGCTGCTCTAAACGATGGCATAAATAAAAGTAAACAAAGGAAGTACGGAGATTTATTAAAGGCTAAGAGCGAAGCAGTCTGTTGCGTCGTTCAAACATAACCTTAAGAAACTTGTTTTATCAATCCAGCTATCTGGTACATAAGCAGTCGTACTGACACACATGTACACACACACACACACACACTCGCATATAATGTACGTTCACTCACATGCATGGTTAGTTGTACGCAATTGTATGTAGTATATTGGTTTTGGTTAATTTTAATTAGTATAGTATAGTTATCACGGTGCCCATTTACCTCTCCAGGTCACGAAACCAGCGTCACGGAAAATTGAAATAATATACCGTGGCATAAAAAGCTGAGTGAAGACCATTTTGGGCTTGATGCAATTAAAATATAATTATCTAGTACAAGTTGATTTAAATAAGAAAATTGTATTATTTTAAGTGCTTTTAGGCCAAATAAATTTTATTTCATTTCAAGGATAAAAAACAAGCTGTAACAACGGTCCTTGTCTAGCGCGGGGTCCATCCAGATTGCTATCATCTTATTAACCTACCGCCAAGCAGCAGTGTTCGTTTGTGTTGCAGTGTGGGCATAAAGCAACCAGTGAAATTATTAGCTAGATTCCATCTTAGTCCTTAGTTTTGGCAACGCATTTGCGTCTTAGAATTACAGTCTATAGATTGTAGTCTTGAGAATGCAAACGGGTTTTTTGCGGGTGGTAGGGTTATCCATTAACCTACCGCCAAACAGCAGTGTTCGCTGTGTTCCGGTTTGGGGATAAGACAGCCGGTGAAATGACTAGCATAGAGGCATTCCATCTTGGTCCTCAGGGTTGGCAACGCATTTGCAGTCTTAGGATTGTATTGCAGTCTTGTGAATGCGAATGTCTATGGGTCACAGTTTCCACTTACCATCAGGTGGCCTGTGTGCTCGTTTGTCTTCTCTTTGCAATAAAAAAAAAACGTCTGTGAGTCACAGATCACGTTTAACACTAAGTTTCTTTATTAGCTTCTTAATGACGTCATAAAAATACGAATGAAGATTGAGAAAATTTACTGATACTATTACTTATAGCGTTTTTAAAGTATTACCCAGATTGCTGACAATAATCCTCCGCTGTTCCTTCGTCCGTAGTAATGCTTAACTAATATACACGTGGTAATCATCTTAGCCTGTTTTGCAAAATGTGGTTATAGAATTACCGACAAGTTTTTAGAGTTGATAGTAATTCCGTAGCTCTGCCTACTCTGGGATGGCGTGACGGTATGACAGATGTAATGTAATGTAGTGCTTAACTTGGATTTTGATTACGATTATATTACTTAAAAGTACCCGTGTGGTTGCCGGATTAGAATAGTGCCACTCCATATCTTCCCGTGGATGTCGTAAGAGACGGCTAAGGGAATAAAGGCGTATAGTACTGTTAGGCGATGGGCTTGCAACCTGTCACTAATACACTGGTAAACATCTTAGCCTAAAAGTGCAAAATGTAGTTACATAATTATTAACAAGTTTTTAGAGTTGTTGGTAATTCTGTAGCTCTGCCTACCCCACTCTGGGAATAAAAGCGTGAGTTTATGTATGTGTATGTACTTAAAAGTATTGTGAAGCTAAAAGAGTTATAAATATGTTGCAGACATTAAAAAAAAAACCAGTTTTGTTTATTTTCCTTCTCAAAAGAATATAATCTTGGGAATATTAAGGCATAATAAAAAAGAAATCAAAACCAAAACGTACAAATGTAATTTTTCAAAAGACTACATCTTATTCGGAAATTGTGGAAAATAGACTTGATTTAGGTATAAAACGTCGTTTCACAAACCTCTTAATAAATAAAAAAAACAGTTCTCTACCTTTAGAAAAATAATAGGCTTTTTTAATCGCTATAGGCTTACCCTAGCTCTTAGACTATAAAGGGAAGGGGAAGAGAAGGGGTACCTAACGACGTGTTCCGATGTTCGGAAGAATGCACTTATGCGGGCTTTATACTACAGATAATTCAACCACCCTAAGCCTTATGCCTCATACGATAGAGTTGAAAATTGTAACAACACCATATTTGCGTTGTCTGCAAGACTGGATAAGGTTTTTTTCGTTTCAAAACGTAATAAATTAAAGCAAACCTTATAACTGCACTAGAAAGGTTTAATTTGTTGGCAGAAATGTTATTGAAATTTGTAGTTTTATAACTTTAATTGTAACTTAAGAGATATTATAGGTTTTTAGAAATCACTTATTTTAATTAATGAGTAAGTTTATTTTAAGGGTTACCCTTATATTTGGTTATGCAATAAGAGGGATATCAATTTACTGCTGCTCTTTAGGTTTCCCTTACCTATGTGACGGCTAGTTTAACAAACAACAGAACTGTCGTATATTTCTTCAAAAGGGGTTATTCTTTTAGTAGGTTCTACTTCAAGAGGTAAGTCTTTTAAAGGCTTTTATCGGGAAATGGGTGGTCGGGTCCCTGTGTAACACTCACAAATAAATTGCGTAGCATCACTACGGCGTAGCACATCTACGCCGTAGGACTTGTTTGAAAACTTTCGAGTTATGAGTTTCACTGAAATATGTAGCTTTAAATTGAGTTTGGAAACAAAAACTGAAACAGTATTTTGAACTCTCACACACGCTATGGAGTCCTAGCCCTTCGTCAACGTTCGTAACTAAGATTTCACAACTGGTTATGAAACAGGTTTTTTTTTCAATGCTTCGTAACCAGTTATTAGACAAGACTTTTTTATTTTTTTATAACCAGAACCATATACCTGCCACATGGAATAGAGGGGAGATAGGTTTTAAGTTAGATGTTCAGCAGGCCCGAAGGGCCGAATAGACCCAGAAATAGTAGCTCCGCTTCAGCTAAGGTTCGTTGATACAATTAATATATCTTTTTACTAGTTATGTCATGGTTAAATACATGACTAAAAGGTTCTGGTTATAAAAATGGGAAAACGTCTAGGGACGCTAGTATTGGTATATTTAGCTAAAACTATCTTCTGTCTATTGTGTTTCTTTCGTAATCTTACTTCAAGTCTATCGAAACAAAAGCGAAACTGTTTTAAATATCCTCTTGTTCAGTGCAAGGTCAGCTCCCACGCCCCCTCTGCCCACCCCCTTACCTCCCGAGTGCAAGCGGGGGGGGCGTCCTTCTTCAGGGGCCGAGGATTAAATTACACATAGTTGTAGGTCACTTGCGAAACGTGATAATGATGTTTTAAATTAATTAAGTCGTTGACGTCTTAAGCTTATAGGGTCGAGGATTATTTAAGAGACATAGACGCTTGGCTTCAACCAGATACCTAAATAACTTAATTATAACTTAGTCATATTTTTTTTAAATATTTTATCTTATATAGACCTGTTACTTGCAATATTGCACAGAAACACTGTTTTGATAAAATAAACGTATCATAAAAGATCATTTTAACTGCTATTATAATGCATGCATAAATAGATAGTTATACCTTTTTGTGAGAACTAATAACGCGTTGTTGTTAATAGAAACTTACTTCAAGTTTATTGAAATAAAAGCACCTTTAATTTTTTGATGAAAGGAGAAGTTTCATTCAGTTTAATTGCAATAAAACCATTCGCTAATGAGTAATGAAATATTTTAACCGAATATTTGCTGAACCTAAAAGGTTTCAGTACAATTAATATTAACAATTAAATTCATAAAACACAGCATATTTTTATGATCAAACTATTACGCTTAAAGTGATGCAAAAAATTTGTACACAATAATATTAACTTTAAAGTGGCTCTTTAAACGGTAAGCCTATTGTTATACTTCCCTCTAAGAACTGAAAGTCTTTATCATGCAGACTTAAAATATTAAATATTATAGTATCACTATGAGCAAAGTAAGTAATATATTCTTGGTGATATGCCACTCGGAGCTTTATTCCCGTTTGTTTGGGCCCATTTTCGTTTTTGTTTTTGAAGTTATATCAAGTCAAGAGACTGCTACTTGCACAGAAAATTTTGCTACATCACTTTAGTATATGCAGATACCCCCCTCACAGTTAGCACAGCTATGCTAAGTTATAATCAAAGGCATTTACGTATATTCATGATTAGAAAAGTCTAGTACGGACCCGACAAACTAAGTTACTCTAAGTTAGCTAAGCTATCACTTAGCTAGAGACTTCGGTAAGTGAATTCGCCTTTCCCCGGGGCATTTCGTCCCTTTACTTTCACAACCGGTTATCTCATCGAATATTTTCATAGAAAAGTAGTCTTTATGGACCTTGGAACTTGAGTGTTTTTCTATGTAACTATTCGATCAGGTAAGAGTTTGAGAGAGTAAAGGGGCGTTTGGCACGGTCCTTTAGTTTTAGTATAACTTGTAAGTTGATAGCGAAAAAGGGTGATATGTGGAAGAAGCTAATGTTGAGTATTTTTAGGGTTCCGTGCTTGAAGGGGACCAAAGGAACCCTATTGATTGTATGTTTAGAACCGTAATAGAAAGTGGTTTTTTTTTAATTTTACCTTAGATTTACAAAAAAAAAGAGAGAGAACCCCGCGTTTGTTTTTCACCTAGTATGGAAAAACAAACTTTGTGCGTTTACTCCAAAAGTTGTAATGAAAATAAACTTCATGTAGCTTTAAAAACTTCTTTAGTTTATAGTGATTCTAATCATGCAAAAAAACACTGAAAAAAAAAGAATTAATACATGAACTTAGGGGTTTTCCGTAACATGGACATAAGGAAAAATGACAAAAATTCAGATTAAAATGATCAATATCTCGGAAACAAATAACATATGCTGAACAGTGTGGGGGTGAAATCAATAGCTTATGAGCTGCTCTATCACCCCCTTAAAGCTGTCGAACTAGCTACCAAACACCCTGTTTATCGACATCTTATTTATCGATATCAAATCCCTAGAACATGCCCCGAGAACACGTCTGTTATATTACTGTACCGTAATGGCTTTGACGTAGAACCATGCGGTTTCAATCAAGTCTAACATTCGTCGTCGGTCTGTCCGCCCCCCCCCCCCGCCTGTGGTCAGGCTTCCATGCAATTAACGGAACAGTTGATGCCACTAACACGAGAGTGGTGGAAGGACTTTGTGTAGGGTCATTTTGATCTTTACATACATACATACATAAACATACATACATACATACATACATACCTTCACGCCTGTCTCCCAATGGGGTAGGCAGAGATTATGGAACGCCAGGTGCACCGATCTAAACACACAATTTTCGCTTCCTCTACATTCATTCATAAACTCACGCCTTTATTCCCAGAGTGGGGTAGGCAGAGCTACAGAATTACCAACTATAAAAAAACTTTTTGATAATTCTGTAACCACATTTTGCACACTTAGGCGAAGATGTTTACCAGTGTATTATTGACAGGTTGCAAGCCCATCGCCTTACAGTACTACACGCCTTTATTACCTTAGTCGGCTTTTACGACATCCACGGAAAGATACGGAGTGGCACTATTCTAATCCGGCAACCACACGGGGAAGGGGTTTGTTCTTTAACCTACCGCAAAGCATTTTGTATTGTTTTGTTTTTGGGATGGACGATCGGTGAAATTACTAGCATAGAGGCATTCCATCTTAGTACTCAGGGTTGGCAAAATATAAATAGTCTGAATGAATCTTAAGGTAATGAAAGAATTATATTTAAAAAAAGAATATTCAAGTCACCGTCAAACTGCTAAGCAGTTTGGTAAAGCTTTTTATTATCAACAAGCTTTCACCGGCGACTTTGTCTGCATGGATTTTGATTATCGATATTCCTTCGGGAACTTTAAAAATATTGAGATGACAAGTAGTTTTTGTGTTAATCCAGGGTATAAACTATATTTATTTCAATTTTCACCCAAATCCATCCAGCTTTTACAGCGTGAGTAACAAACAAACACACAACCTGTCGCATTTATTATATTAGTAGGATAGTGCATTGTTCGTTTTTATATAATAAAAAAAGGTTAGCCTACTCGCTTCGCTCGATTGCAATAAACATCTGTTTGTCCCCTCCCCCTCCCTCTCCGCCTCTGGTCGGTCTACCGCGTAATTGACGTGTGCTCAAGCAGATAGTTTGACTTGAGTTACTGGATACTGTTCCGTGCGATATCCTATCCTACAAATATTATAAATGTGAAAGTTTGTGTGTGTTAGTGAAATTTAAGATCTTAGACAGTTTAACATTATGGAAAAGAATGGAGATAGCTTATACTATCCCCTTTTTTTGTGCAGAGAGTAAATGTCATTACGCATCGTCCCCCCCGGCCAGAATAGCCAATAGGGGGAGGTGTATGACGGACTCTCAACCACCTCAGTTGCGAGAACTGAGGTGGAAGCATACCGTCTAAAACCTCTCCGGTGTTAACCTCCAATAGGCTGTTAACGGGGGCGCCGTAGGCTGATGGCTTTGCACCTCCGGGTGCCCCCCAGCCGCCCCAGCCGTTGCTGGGGTTATACTATACCCTGGATTAACATTTAGGTTACATTACATCCCGGAAAATATTTTTTTTTCAAAGAAATTTTAAATCTGAAATGCTCTTTTATGGATGGTCAGTGACTTAGCAATGTGCAAGTTGGAGAACATTTCAAGAAGTATGGAAATATTCTCGAAAAATTACTGGGAACTAATACGTTCGAGAGCACTGCTGAACAAAATTTAAACTCCAGCAAGTGAACACTAACACCACCATATCATGGTCTCCAACTTTGTGGAGGTGTTACAAGTTGAAGTCCAAGATATGGTGGTATCTTTTTACACTTACTGCTTTTTAATTTTGCTCGGCAGAGCAATGGAAATACTTTTATACAAAATAATAAAGTTACCGTTAATCACTCATAAAAAACATTTACAATTTATGAAGTTTCTTGTAGGTAAGTACAATGGTAATATGAAGTTATTTAAGATATACTTGTTTTTGTTGCTGTCCCGTGTGGTTGCCGGGTTAGAATAGTGCCACTTCATGTCTTCCCGTGGATGTCGTAACAGGCAACTACGAGAATAAAGGCTGTGTACCTAGTACTGTTAGGTGATGGGCTTGCAACCTGTCACTAATACACTGGTAAACAATCTTAGCCTAATTGTGGAAAAATTTGGTTACAGAATTATTAATTAGTTTTTAAAGTTGTTGGTTATTCTGTAGCTCTGCCTACCCCACTCTGGGAATGAAGGTGTGAGCTTATGTATGTACGTACTTGTTTATTAATATTATTCTGTCGATCCCTTGTGATCAGTGCAGTGCTCTGAGGGGTTATTATGACAGTTAATTTAGTATAAAGTTAATTTTACGGCGAGCGTAAAGAACAAAGCTATAGCAGGTTACAACTCTGTCCTTTTCTGACAGCGTAGACTGAACTGCCTAGCTATGTCATAATAACCCCCCCGGGCCTTTAGGGTAAAAACGTAATTTACCGTGGACGCGGTTCACTAAACCAACAACACAACAAAAATATAACGGCGCGCACTTTATGTTGACATCAGCATCGCTGTTCTCTAACGCACTCGCAATCGCAATTGACTTCAAAGCGGACCAATTGTTTTCATTTTGTATACAGACAAGCCTTCGATTTTTAAAATGAAAACAATTGCGATTGCGGGAGCGTTAGGCGATAGTTGCTCAGAGGGGCTATTGCTTAACGCACTCGCAATCGCAATACGGTATTTGATAAAAGTCAAATCAGCTTCTTTTTACATACATACATACATAAACTCACACCTTTATTCCCAGAGTGGGGTAGGCAGAGCTACAGAATTACCAACAACTCTAAAAACTTGTTGATAATTCTGTAACCACATTTTGCACACTTAGGCTAAGATGTTTACCAGTGTATTAGTGACAGGTTGCAAGCCCATCGCCTAACAATACTATACGCCTTTATTCCCTTAGCCGTCTCTTACGACATCCACGGGAAGATATGGAGTGGCACTATTCTAACCCGGCAACCACACGGGGCCTTCTTTTTATGAAACGTCAAAAACGCTCCGTTACTATGGAATTTATAGGGATTACTGTCTTGTGACGTCACAATCAAACAGCGTCCTTATTACTGGACATTATGAATCTTAAAATAGCAAACATAAATAAAAGATTGATGTTTCCTAGTATTTTTATAATATCTATTTGTTGTTAATGAAAAACCAATTTAATTTCACTCTTGTCAAATAACCTATTGTTTTCATTTTGAAAATCGAAGGCTTGTCTGCATACAAAATGAAAACAATTGCTCCGCTTTGAAGCCAATTGAGATTGCGAGTGCGTTAGGCAATAGCGACGCCAGTCTAATTATTTTAAGAGCGGGTAACCCCGAATGGAGTTTTAAGTGTCATGGCGGCGCGGGACGTCATTCGTTGACAGCGACCCGCACGTAATGTTTGCTTGCAAGCCCATTTGCTCTTAATCCAGATTTATTATTGTAATCCGTGTGTAGTTTTTAGTGTCTGTGAATTAATCAAAAAGTACATTGGTACCTGCACGAGCACGCCCACTAATGCCTAACACAGTTTCACGGTTTCACTGACATTAAACTATAGGTTCCCTAAATTTTTGTTGTATTTGTATCACTTGACTTAGTATTAGTATAGTTTTCCTGTTCTATGTTATTTGTCAAATTTAATTGTTTATGTTATGACTTCTACTTTTATTTTGTTTTAACTTTTGAAGAACATTTTTTTTTTTTTTTTAATGTCAAATCAAATCAAAATCAAATCAAATAGTTTATTTACCAAAACAGGTTTCAGAATAAGTACATCGAATATCTGTCAGACTCCAAACTAGGCTGTGCCTGTATCTTGGACGTCTGAAACAAAGATCTATCTATCTAACTGAGTTACATAAATTCTCGAATGTTCTTTTAGAACTTAAGTAAACTTTAAAAATAAAACAAACGCAAACAAGGTCTTAAAAGTAAACAAGGAACAAACCAAACAAAAAAATAAAACAAAATTCTCAAAAGTGAACATAGGAAAAACTTAATTAAATCTGGTAAGAGTGAAACAGTATAATTATATAAAATAAGCAAAGAATCTACAAAACTAAACATTAGTATTTATGAACTAAGTGAGTGTGTGCGTGTGTGTATGTGCATGTGTGTGTATGTGTGTGAGTGTGTGTGTGAGCGCATGTTTATGTTTATGCATGTGAGTGTCCCGCGTAGGTTGGTCATAGTTTGCTAATAAGGCTTTCTGTCTCATCATAGGACAACGAGGGGAACCATCTTTTTAGTATGCATTTAACTTTGGAAACAGTAAGAAGTTTAATGTTATGGTATTTGCAAATATTGTTGTAGACGTAGTGGTGGGAGAAAGCTGGGGATCTCCTAGCCAAGTCGGATCTGAGTGGAGGAAGGGTAGTCCTAAAAATACGCTTCGTCAGCATCTCTTGGTAGAGTGCCGAGTTTTGGGATTTTCACAAGTTGCTGTGTGTGCAAGTTACTGCTTTAATGGCAAAGAGCTGCCGGACTCTAAGAAATTTCGATTCTAGATACAACCTGTCTGTTGGATAGCGAAACGGCTTTTTCAGCATAACTTTTATCACTGCTCTTTGTGCACGTTCTAATCCTATGAGATAGGTCTTACTAGCACTGCCCCACACTGCTACTCCGTACTGCAATATAGACTGGCAGAGCGCGTGGTAAACAAGGCGAAGTACGTTAGGGGTGGCACAGTCACGTATTCTCTTCATGACAAAAATTAGCTTCCTGACTCTTGCGGTAAGACTGGTAATATGTTGCTTAAAGGAGAGATGTTGATCAAAAAGTAGCCCTAGATATTTGACTTGGTCGCGCCTTTTTATTTCTTGACAAGGACAAGGTTGTGCCAGGCTGATCGATAAAGAATGTCGGTTTTGAATACATGTATGAAATTTAATGTTCCTGTCTGATGATGGAGAAGAAGTTAAAGTTTTTGAAAAAGCCACGAAGTTAGTTTTGTCGATATTGAGGGTTAGGAGATTGCAATTTAGCCATAAAGCAACTCTGGCAAGCGTATTTTCGGCCCAAGAGTAAGACTCCTCCCAAGTTTTTCCATGCACAACTATTACGGTGTCGTCCGCATAGCATATAAGCTCAGCATTTGGGATCTTAGTATCAAAAATATCATTGATATATAGCAGAAACAAGGTTGGGCCAAGTATGCTACCCTGTGGGACACCGAAAGTAATAGGAAGTTGGCCGCTAGTATGCTGCCCTATCCTAACCTTTTGAGATCGGTTAGTCAAATAACTGGCGAACCAATCAAGAGCTATACCCCTCACACCCATGCATTCCAGTTTTTTTAGCAGTATAGTCACCGAGACGGTGTCAAAAGCTTTAGCGAGATCTAAGAAAATGCCCAAGCACTTGTTGTCACCGTCTAGATGATTAGAAATCGTGTTGGTTAGGAGAACGGCTGCATCTTCAGTTGATTTACCGGCCCTAAAACCGAATTGGTGATTAGAGACCAGGTGGTTCATCTCAATGAAGTTGATTAGTCTGGAGTTCACAATTTTTTCGAGGATTTTTGAAAGAACACTCAAGAGGGAGATTGGTCGGAAGTTACTTGGTAAGTTTTTAGGTCCATTTTTGAATATAGGGGATACTGAAGCCACCTTCCAGCAGTCTGGAAAACAGCCAGACTCAAGGCTCAAGTTACAAATGAAAGTAAGTGGTTCCAATATCACCTCCTTAATCTCTTTAATAAGTAAAGGCTTTAGGGCGTCAGGACCTGGTGCGCTATCTGACTTAAGGCGGGTGATAATTTTATTTACTTCATGAGTATTGGTTGGGCGCATGAAAAAAGAATTAGTAACCATCTGTGTGGGTCTATACTTGTTGGCCAGAGAAGCTTCAGTTTCCGAGAGTTTCGATAAAATACAGTCTGCGAGTTTCTTTCCGTTTGTTGAGAAATACTGATTACAGTCATTTAGGGATTCTAAAACAGTTTTACCATTAATGTTGATGAGGTAAAGGTATCTAAGTCGAAACTGTGACCCATAGACATTCGCATTCACAAGACTGCAATGCAATCCTAAGACTGCAAATGCGTTGCCAACCCTGAGGACTAAGATGGAATGCCTCTATGCTAGTCATTTCACCGGCTGTCTTATCCCCAAACCGGAACACAACAATGCGAACACTGCTGTTTGGCGGTAGGTTAATGGATAAGATGGTGGTAGCGATCCGGACGGACCTTGCACAATAGACAATAGAAGATAATTAGAAGATAGATCAATGCATGTAAATTTTAATGTTATTTATAATGTTATTGTTTTATGCAATAAATTAACTAAACTAAACTAAACTAAGATGTTGGATCAGCACGCCTGTTCGGCCTCCCGACCCGACAAATATATTGCCTTTTTTTCCAACTGCAATCGTAAGACCGCAAATGAGTTGCCAACCCTAAAGGCTAAGATAGAATGCCTCTATGCTAGTTATCACCGGTTGACTTATCTCCACATCGAGATACAACAATGCGAAGGCAACTTTGCTGTAGGTAAAGTATACGATGGTGGTAGCGATCCGGACGGACCCTGCACAAGGTTCCATCACCACTTAAAATGTGTAGATAGCCAGGGGTGTTATTCTTTAAAAAACAACGGACGCACACGGTCGGACGAACGAGTGAAATCGCAACTGCGAGTTTAAGAAGTCCCGTCAGAGCGAACAAAACTCGTTTAGGCGCGTGCATTTTCAATTTGGCAGCATAGCTTCTGTCGATAAGATCGAACGTATAAGGCTGCGTAATTGTGAATGCACGTGCTAAAATGTGCTTTGTTCGCTCTGACGGGACTACTTAAACTCGCCGCTGGGAAGGCAGAACCTTGCAGTAATCAATAATTTACACGTAATGCTAACTTCTGTCCGAGTTATTTTACCTCACTCTCGCGGTCAAACTTCCACGTAATTTGACTTCTGCTTGAAATAGTTTTGGTTGAGTTACTGAAATAAATTTTAAGCATGAACAGTTGCTATAGGGCGTAAATGTTCGAAAGATTTATTTATTTATCTACTATATAGCGACCCGCCCTCGCTTCGCTTCGGTTTGTGTGACTTTTCTGTAACACACGTACATAAAACAGAATTTGCATTCAAAACCTTCCTCTTGAATCATTTTATCTATTAAAAAAACCGCATCCAAATCCGTTGCGTAGTTTTAAACATCTAAGCGTACATACTCGTAGGGACAGACAGACAGCGGGAAGCGACTTTGTTTTACACCGTGTAGTGATACTAGTAAGAATATACTTAATGTAAAAAAAAACAGAAGGCTTTTCCCACCTCAAGATCAGCTGAATACATTAGCATTGCAGGCAGTTTTTATCTTTTAAATTATTATTACGTATATATGTTATACTTAATAAACCGGTATAAAAAATTACACAGGCAAAAAGGGAACCAGTTTGACTGCTTTTTAGATTTTTCAAAACGTTTGCATTTAAAATAGATGAAATAATCCACTTAGTTTTCTGACGACATTAGTTACTATATAAAACCGAAAAAAAGGATCAAATTTAAAACACAAAGGCTGTTTCCAATATTTGGTCAGAAGCTAAAAAAAATAATCAACAAATTGTCAATCAAACCCATTCTCTCCCTTTTACTAAATAGGGCACGCGTTATAAATCTACTATTAGAACAACGACGTTATTAACACTACCAGTAAGCAGATTCTGCTTTGGCTGTCATATATCTGAAACGCTCTTTTAACATACGAACGTAGTACGCCATTATAAAACTCGATCAATTTAAAGTCAAACCTACAAAGAGATGTAATAAACCTCTGAAACGCGAATAAACATACCCTGGCTACGTCAGAAACAGGCTGTATCAAACAGTTCTAAAACCGATCGAATTCCAATCAAAATAGAGTTTAAATTAGGTCTTTGAAATTGAAATACTAGGCCTTATTAGCATTTCGCAAAGGCAAGGGTTTCATACCTATAACATCATGTGTTTTCACTCTTATGCCTTGGCAATAAGGTACACTTTCTATTGTTATAGGTGCATTCAGTACATTTTATGTTTACATTTACGTTAAACATCACACAGAGAGGGATAATCGATTTCAATAAAAATGTACTCTTTGCCTCGTATTCATAAGCACGTAATAAACCTATGTAATACTTTGTCACTCTCTGTCAGAATTATTTATTTATTATTTATTTACTGACTGATAAGGTCAAATCATATTTTAAGTAAACTTTTTTAGGCTGAATGTTTTTTTTTTAAATTATAAATATCATAGTGGCGAGATACACCGAATCGTGAAACAGATTTATTTAGCGCAGGGTGCATGAATGGCGATAGGTTACGGGAACAATTTGCGATTAGAATGGGCCCAAGCGCTTAGTTTCTAGAACGCCACAAAGGAACATACACACATATATTACATAATTATACAGGCTGATAAACACATTTTCCTCCTCCTTCGGCAGTCAGGTAAATACGCATATACTAACAATAAGGCCTATCAGTATATAAAGCCTAAACTAGGTTCCTATACGGACCAAAAATGTTTTAAAATTGTAACACGTGATAGAATTCCCATGTAAATATTCAACAAAACCTTTTAAGTTATTACATTATAATATTAACGCAAAATACCGCAACTTTACCATACAGCCTTCAGGCATTTTCATCTTGTCAATTGTCAGAAACCGAGCTACCCACATTATGGTAGTGAAATATATTATGTACTTATACGTTAATGGATAATGAATTTATTATAGAGGTAAGGTCAAATTCAAATTCAAATTCAAATTCAAATATTTTATTGCATGTCACATTAACATAATATATATATAGGTGGTAGATAATGGGAGGTTTGCATGTGACGCCCTGCAAGGGCACAGCAACATAGGATAGAGAGCAGCTATACAACACAATACAACATATTAATATCTAATAATTATTATTTTCTAAAACTACTTATACTAATTGGGGTCGTGTCGGATTATAATTATTTGTATGGAGCACCAAAGAATTCTTTCAGATTATAAAAACATTTATTTATTAGAAATTGTTTTAAGGTTTTATTAAAGATCCTGGTATTTTCTATGCATTTAATTGAGTTTGGTAAGTGGTTATAAATTTTGATTAACATGTGATGGGGACTGGATGTGACTAATTTTAATTTGGAAAAGGGAAGTTTGAGTTTAAATAAATACCGGTCATTTCTTTTCATACTTAAATTTGGTGAGTATAATTTTTCGTGCTTTCTGGCAAACTTGCTTGTTTCCAATATGTAAATAGAGGTAAGGGTAAGAAGTTGGAATTTTATAAAGTATGGCTTGCATGACTCCATATGGTCAATGTTGGCTAATATCCTAATTAACTTTTTCTGGAGGGTAAAGATGGTACCTACTTCACAGCTGTTTCCCCACAGCACGATGCCGTAAGACATTCGCGAGTAAGCGTACGCGTAATATGCTGTAAGAGCCGTTTGGAAGTCGGTTACGCGATTTAGGTTATAGAGAGCATATATAAATGACGATAGTTTTTTTATTAATTTTTGTATATGAGGCTTCCAGTTTATATTTGAATCTAGATCTATACCTAGAAAGGTCGCGGACGTGACGTTTTCTAGGCATATATTATTGAAACTGTAGGTAATGGGTAATGAAGGTTTTTGATAAGGCTTGAATTGAATTAATTTAGTTTTGTTTATATTTAGCTGTAGATTATGTTTTTCTAGCCAGAAAGATATTTTATTGAGCGTTGAATTTATTTTGTTTTCTACTTCTGCAGAAGTTGAGCAAGGGAACAATATAGTAATGTCATCCGCAAAGAGCGTGCAATAGTCATCTATTATATTTGGAAGATCGTTTATGTATATAAGGAACAAGACACATCCTAAAACGCTTCCCTGAGGGATAGAGCCGGTAACTGGGACTCTATCGGATCTGATGAACTGGATGTTTCCTGTCGAGAAGTCCGTATGCGTAATCTCCACATACTGAGTGCGATTACACAGATACGAGCTGAACCAGTCTAGCGCGTTTCCTCTAATTCCTGAAGCGTATAATTTGTCTAATAAAATATCGAACCGGACTCTATCGTAGGCTTTGCTCATGTCTAGTAATAGGCCTACAGCATATTTTTTACGATTAATTATATTTAGAATTTCATGGACGTATTTATAGCATGCTAGGGTGGTGGAGTGGTTTTTTCTAAAGCCGTTTTGGTTTACGTGTAGAATGTTGAATTTTTCGTAAAAAGAATATAGGCGTTTTATCATTACGGTTTCGAAAACTTTTGCAGAAGTGGGTAGTAGCGCGATCGGACGGTAATTATTTATATCTGAGGTTTCGCCTTTTTTATGGATTGGTCTTATTATAGAGGTTTTCAATGAGTCAGGGAAGGCGCCGCTTGAAAAGGATTGGTTGATAAGCAAAGTAAACGGATAGGTCAAATATTGTGCACAATTTTTTATTAGAGAAGGAGGGATCTCATCTATTCCACTAGAAGTCTTATTTTTCATGTTTTTTAAAACTGTAAATATCTCCTCTGGCTCAGCTGGATTAAGGAAAAAAGATTGAGTTATTTTGTTTGTTGAAGGACTATTGTTTTTGTGAGGTGGGTTAGAATTTCCAATAGAAGAGAAAGAAATATTAAAAATGTTTGCTACTTTTTTGGGGTCATTTACTATTGAATTGTCTAGCAATTTGATTTCGATGTTCTTTTTATTTTTACATTTGTTTTTGTTAGTCTCTTTATTTATTATTTGCCACATGGACTGGGACTTATTATGTGAGTTTTCAAATACGTGTATGTTACTTAGTTTTTTAGAATGAATTACCGCTTTTTTAAGTATTTTACAATATTGATAATAATGGTTTTGCAGGATTTTATTTTTGGAATGTGATATTAATATTTTTAAGAGTCTTTTGTTCCGGCATGATGTTTTTAATCCTTTTGTTAGGTATGATTTTTTCGGTTTAGTTTGTAATTTTGTCTTTTTTTTGGGAATTGTTTTATTTAGAGCATTATTTAATATTTTTTCAAAAGAATCGTAATTTTCGTTTACAGTTTTATTTGGGGTTATTATATCGCTCCAGATTATTTTTTGTATTTCATCTTTAAATTTGTTCATGTTATGTTTATTAAATTTTCTTTTATGGATTGTCCAATAATTTATGTTTCTTGGGGTAATAGGTATTGATAATAGAATGCCTCTGTGATCTGAGAACCCGAATTCATTAACGTTTATAGTGCAGTTCTTAGTATGGAAATTTGTAAAAATAAGGTCAATACGTGTAGAGCTATTTTTTGTGACTCTTGTATAGTCTGTCACCCTCTGACTAAAGTTATACGATGACATTAAGCTAGATAGTTTAAAGGTATAAGAGTCATTTTCACGGTCCCGGGGCAATACTGAAAACGGGACTTACGAGTATAATAAGATGTTCGTGACGAGACTTTTTATGAAACTACTGTAGTTTTTTTATCATATGATTAATATTTATTAATCTTAGAGAGGAAATATTGAGACGTCAAAAGAAATTGGATCTTTTTCTTGTGAATCCGTATATTATTCATGAAGTTTAAAACTAAAATGGTTCACTACATCTGGGCCCATATCATGGTCGCCTGATCATGATGGATAAATCAAAAACATTCGTCACTCTCGCACTACATAATAATTTAATAATATACTGGAAAGAAAGTGGCAGTTT
Source organism: Acleris laterana (assembly GCA_963966035.1). Lineage (NCBI taxonomy): Eukaryota > Metazoa > Arthropoda > Insecta > Lepidoptera > Tortricidae > Acleris > Acleris laterana. The sequence goes on along the minus strand of OZ014458.1, from coordinate 1,852,715 downwards.
CATTTTTTTTTAAATTGTTATTTTATCTTTTGTCCTATTACAATGTATCTCAGTATCTCCCCCCCCCCCCCGATGATACAATTAGCGAACAACCGAGCAGAGAGGCGTGATAAGGAAAATGCCTATAATAATTTACAGACTAATTACATGAATGGATTATAATCAGATAACCAACGTACGTGTTTGTCACAATTTTCATTAGAATCCGCATCCACAGATCCGTCAATCCAATAAAGCAGATAGTATATCGCAAAAACGCGCGGCAATCGCGCGGCAGGAGGACGGTGCGGCAGCGGCAGTGCCCGACGCGGCGCGGCGGAGCGCGCACGCAACCCGCCCGTTCACCAGATTTGCCCCTCACGCTTACGTTACCACAAGCGTTTTGATTAATACTAGTGTAGTCCATATTTTTTATAAAGTTTATTTTAGATACATGTTAGATATACAACCCCGTAGGATCTAGTCGTTTGTGTAACAGGTAAATATTGTCAAATATAATAATAATATTGAGCTTGTAAACACGGAGTTTGACAGGAATGAGTGATGAAAACATTAGTTTCGGTCATAATAAAATGCAATGTGCAGTCGAGCTCGTAAATATGTGTACCTTTTACCTTGTCAATTTATATATTTATGAATTGTCAGAGGGATTTAATTGACAAAGTACAAAAGTGTACACATATTTATGAACTCGACTGTACGTGAAAACAAATAGGAAAGATGATGTGCTCGCGCTATTTCAAACATTTGTTCCTAGCTTTTAGCGCGACTTTGTCTGCGGAAAACTCGTTATTTGTTGTTGTAAATCGCCTATTACAGGCCACCCTCCGGTAACTGGCCACTTTGAAATAAAATGTGTAAAGCAAGAGATTTATTCACACTTTTACGATGAAACTAGAATACCTAGATCCTGAGTACTGACCCGGAGTACTGTCCAAGTATCTTTACTAACAGCGTCGGTAAGAAATTTGAGGGCTAGTAACTAAATGAAACTTTCTAAAGTGGCCAGTTATTGACGATTTACCCTATATTATTATAGACTAGGACAAAATGGTATATAATGTAACAAAAAACATCCTGACAAATATTCTAGTATTGATAGTCTTCTAAAAGTTAAAGCCGCTTTCCATGAGTAGGCCGTTGAGATGTTTTTTTTTAAATGCCATAACGGTTTAGCCTTTCTTGGGTGATGCGTTTATTAACATAGGTTATAAAATATCCTGGTTTTTTTTACCTATTCAACAAAAAAAAGACCTATTTTTTACATTAGTCAACATTTTATTGAAGCTGTCAAAAATAAACATGAATAGGTATTGCCTATTGTTAAGGCCTTTTAAGAACCAGAACTAAATTGTTAAGAGTGTCAGTGAGGTGAAACCACGTGACGGTAAATTATTGTCATCGAGAAAAAACATGTTTTCTAACAAGTAAACGTTTTTTTACTGAAATGTTCGAACTCGAGCTTCAGTTCAAAAAATATTTTTTTTGTAAAACTGATTCTGACACACGTCATGTCCAAATAGCAAAGCCGAAACCAACGTTTAACGCCATTGATTGAAAATTAAAAAAAAAAGTGTTTTTGTATTCGAGTATTTTCATTTTAAAATAAAAACCCTTTGCATACATGTCTATAATAGTGATTGGTATCTGTCTCCTTCGGCTATCATAGTTTGGTTTATATAGTTCTTTTCACTTTTCATGCTTTTAAAATGTTACTTTAGTCTCTGCACATCGGGACAAAAACTCCTTCTTATATTAGTCTCTAGGGATTAAAGTAATTTTTTTATTTACTTTGGAAATCCTTTAACAACCAATCACGGTGT